>NW_010729239.1:991131-1004698 GCF_000365185.1 Nelumbo nucifera | reverse complement strand
CATCTTTATTTCCCAACGGAAATATGTACTAGATCTACTAGAAGATACAGGCAAGTTGGGGGTAAAACCAATTGACTCACCAATTGAATCTAATCATCAGCTGGGAGACAGTTAGGGAGAGTTTTTGAAAGATGTGAAGAAGTTCTAGAGACTCGTAGGGAGACTCTTGCATTTGTCTATGACCAGGCTTGATCTTGCTTATGCAATGGGTGTCCTTAGTCAGTTCATGCACAATCCTAGGGCAACTCACTTTGAAGCTGCAGAGAGGATCCTTAGATACCTCAAGAAGTTTCCCGGAGCTAGTTTGTTGTTCCAAAAACATTGACACTTAAAAGTGGAAGTATATACTGATGCTGATTGGGCAGGAACAGTTGATGACCGTAAATCTACCAATGGGTGTTGTGCCTTTGTAGGAGGAAACCCGGTCACATGGAGAAGTAAAAAACAAAGTGTGGTGGCTAGATCTAGTGCTAAAGCAGAATATAGAGCGATGTCTCATGAGGTTGCTGAAATCATGTGGATAAGAAATCTGTTAGGTGAATTGGGTTTTGCAATGAGAAACCCTATGTCACTCTACTGTGACAATAAAGCTGCCATCAATATTGCTGCTAATCTAGTCCTGCGTGATAGGACGAAACACATTGAAGTGAACAAGCATTTTATTAGAGAGAAACTTGTAAATGGAGAAGTGTGTACTCCATATGTCAGCTTAGAAGAACAACTTGCAGATATCTTCACCAAAGGTCTTCATCATGTGCAGCACAATGATTTGTGTAACAAGTTGGGCATGATTGACACCTATGCTCCAACTTGAGGGGGAGTGTTGAAATAATTTAGTTATTTGTGTTAGGGTCTGTTTGGCTAGTTAAAGCCTTTTTTTATTTTATGTTATTGTACTCACTTACAGCAGGGGCACAAGAGTCTTTTCCCTTCTTATTTCTGCCGCCCTATATAATATAATAGAAGCTGGCACCGCCAGTACTGCTCCATTGCTCCAAACCTTTTCTTCTTCCTTTCTTCTTCTCTTCTCTTCTTCCCTTCTCTTCTCTACTTCCTCATATTTCAATCGGATTTATTGCCAAGACCTTTCATTCCTTCTTATCAAAGTAAAATTCTCCAAGCAAATAAATCTAAATCAAAATGCAGTTGTTTAGAACTCTACAGAACTGAAACAATATCCCTTTGTCAAAATTAATATGGAAATTCACACACTAACAAAACTGTGTAGAACAAACAAGCAAAGAACGTCCACAAAGAATAACCAAAAATTTACTTTTCCTTATTGAACCATCAGTTCTTTAGCATAATCACAAGTACCTTTAATATGGAATGTTTATGCACAACTGAGATGCTACATAAATGAGTCTAGAAAATATATTACATGTTTTAAACCTAAAGTAAGATTGGATAACTCACCAGTGTCTCAAAAAACATCCTTGATGCTTCCTTTCGTGTTTTACCAGCCAATAGGTTATCCATTGAAAGTTCCCTTCTTCCATGTCCAGCTTCATTATCAAACAAGGTTTGGAGGTACCTTGCAACAGCTCTTCAAGAAACAGAAATCCAAGAAGACAAGATTCAGAAACATATCATGAATTATGAGATGAACAACTAAGAAATCAAATGAGTAATTACAACAGATAAAATATAAAAGATAAAGAAATAACTAAAGAAGCTTTTTCCCCAAAAACAAGGGAAATAACAAAAAGATAATAATTTTTTCACTTGGACAGAAGAGAAAGAAGTCATCAACGAAATCTGCCATAAATTTGGCAACTGCAGATCTACATCAGGACCAACCAACTTGATGGGCAAACCTAGCTTATACTGTCAATCTATTTTTATTTATTTCATTAAAAGATAGAAACAGACTACTGTATGATGAATTACATGGATAAATGTTTCATCTCCTGTATACTCTTGGGTGGTTTGAGGCTATATTTAGCTTGTGTATAAATTTAGAAAAGAGAAAGCTAATGTGAATAAGCTACCTCTCTGCTTCAGGTACAACAAGGTTACTCTTCCAAACAGATATTCAACCCTACCCCTAGGAGCCAACTGTAATTCTAAGGTCATTTGGGACCCATCATAGAGAGATTTGAAAAAAGATAAACAGTCGGGATTACCCACTACCCCATTAAAGGAGGCAAACGTAAACTAATTAGAAATGTTCTCTCTAGCCTCCTTTCCTATTTTCTCTCTCTTTGAGCTTCACTTTTGTGACAGATTCTGGGAGTCTCTAAAAACCCCATTGAATAACCCTGAAATCTAGGTTCTGCTTAAAATTACTTCCCGAGCATCCATTGCCTGCAATTCTTCACAAAAATTATAGAATATACTTAGTAGGACTGATATCAAGCAAAACTTAATCTCCAATCTCACCTTAACAATGAAATCCTAAATTGACAACCCAGTAGCAGTTCTGGGGCAAGAGAAAGTGAACAGAACCTTGCAAATACTCTAGTTGTCCCCATAACAGGTGGTGATCTCTAAGACTTTTAAGCCTTGAGCACCAACTTTAATACAGACTCTAAGCTCCCAATCAGGTTTCAAATCAAATCTCTGGATTTCTCCTCAATTTTTGGACAGGTTCCCTAGAATCTTCTTCCAGGCATCTACCCACTAATCTCTCCAAAAGTCTTCCCAAAAGCCAGGAGATCAATGTTAGGCAGATGAGCAACTCAAAACCCCATACACACTGTTGATCCTAGTGATGTATGGGTGTAGACATAGAAAAGGAAGAAAGAAACCTGCTAAAACTGTTGATCCGGTATTTCTTTTACCATTATTTAGTGGCTGACTGATCATCATCATCATCATCTAAGCCTTGTCTCAATCTAATGCTAAAACTTCAACCCTGCAACTTGAACCAGATCGAAGGGATTCGAAGATGAAATCCGTTTAGGATTTTCCTAGCTTGATCCTTATTAAGGAAACAGCCAAGGCACTTTTCCAAGCACCAAGATGTGGTGCCCTGATGTTCCTTCCCAAGTGGCATTTATAGTCTAGTCAGCAATGTTGGGCGAGTGTTAGCAGATCGGCAAATGCTATGGCTGATTCTTTGGCTAAACAAGGGGTCTCAAGGGTTGAATTATTTTGGGCTACATTATGATTATATCCTGTTAATAGTATGGTTATCATCTCATCTCTAAGGGGAGGTAACATCTTGTGCCTTCTCTTATTAATAAGATCATTATTTATTTATCAAAAAAAAAATGTTGGGCAAGTGTCTTCTATAGATTGTGAGTCCTGTTTTTGCATAACAGAAACTCCATCTATTTTTCCATCCACAGCCAAATCATTGCACTATCTCATCTCACCTTTTGGAAATCATTAAGGCTATGTTTGGTTTGAAGGAAAAAGTAGGGAAAGGAAGGGAAAGGTAGGGAAACCTTTACAAATCTTGTATAGGTTTCCCTACCTTTTCCTTCCTTTCCCTACATTTTCGTTCAAACCAAACATAGCCTAAGTCTAAGCTTCATTGGGTAAAGTCCACTGATCTATACAACCTTTGATGATATGAATGATATAGGGTGAAGGAGCTTTTACATTTCCAACCACAAAACTAGTTCTTAGAGCAAATCCGGTGGAGAGCTGTAGGGGTACCTACATGATGCTTTTCAGTTTGACCTCCTTTTGGTTCTCATTATAACATATATCTACAGCTTAGACAATCTACCTTGTACGGAACCTCATTGCACATGGATTCTGATGTGCAAACAAGAAGACAGCTTTATAAATTACCTTCACAAGCAATTCGATAGATCCGTTTCAAACACAGCTTTATAAATTACCTGGGAAGATCTCCAAGTTGAGACCCCCCCCCTCTGAAATGGGCTAGGAGTGTCCAACACAACTTCCTCTATCTCTGATTGAAAAATCCTAGAGTTGGCAAGGCTATGCCAGGCCAAGGTCTACCAAAAGCTGGTCTGATCTTATATGTGCAGGGTGTAAGCTGGACCTAGGTCGAACTTTAGCAAAAGTCATGTTGCCCAAAATTGGGGGGTGGTCATGGAGTACGTCTGATAGTCTACACAATGGCAATAATTGAATTATAATTAACTTTGTGATTAATAATTTTTGTAAACAATATCATTTTACAATTTTCAAAAACAACCTTTTACATAGAAAGATAATGTACTTAATATTTCTATACATATCCCTAAGGCAGCCCAGGGTCAGTTATAAACCATCCTAAACTCAACTCTGGATCTGGCCCTGATTGGTCATTTCCATATATCTTTAGGCTTTCTAAGCCCTACTTCAAGAGTGGAGCAGGCTGGATGACAGATGCACCCCAAGTTGGGGTCCTAAAAAAATTCCAGCAAAGAATTTGTAATTCCACCTATTGGTAATGAGCTTTCAAGAGATGAACCCACACCTTGTACGGGATGACCATCCACTGTTCTCAAAAAATTGAGCTTCTTCAGCTCTTGGTATGCCATTGTCCTCTTCATCATCCACATCCTCATCATCCACATTCAGAAACTCTGCAACACCAGAAAGAGGGAAGAAAATCATTATACTAACTAGTAAGAAAATAAATGTTGGGAAATTAAGAAAACATTAACACAGTTCTAACTTTTGGTGAAGAACTATTATCCATTCCCTAACAAGCAATGGCCCCAAATTCTCAAAAGAAATTGCTACTAGACATTGAAAACTTCATTGTTGCTTTTCTTTGTTCCCATATAGTAATGTTATGGAAGCACTAGCACGCACTAGATAAAGGCATACAGGAAAAAATAAAATAAGTCAGGTTAAAGAGACGCCACTTGTGTTACATGGACACAGGTATGTGTCAAAATCTGACTTGGATGAAGGTTCCTACTTGGTGAATAAAATTGGATATGGAGAATGTAATGTTTATTAAAAAAAGAAAAAAAAAAGCATGTATCATGCATATACAGGAATACAATCAACACTATAAAATTAAATATACCAAATTATCAAGTACTACAAATTCCCAATTAATGCCAAAACGCTTAATTAAGAGTTGAAGGTTATTCCTAAATGAATTTGCACTTAGTGAAGAGAGAAGACTTCCCAATTGTCAATGACAGTGTCAGTTGCACCACAATTTCAACATGGATACAGGCCCTATTTTCAATTGTGCACATAATAAAGGCCCACTCATATTAAGTGTATACCAAATTTTAGGAAATAAGCTAACTCATTTGAACAACAAATTAACATACAGATCAACAGTTTTTTATCTTCTTCAACCACCAATTCCCCCATTTCCAATATAGGCCCAGATACATGTGACCCAACCCAGATTTCATGATAAGTAGAAGAGGAGTTTTTATCAATCTCTAGTTACAGTGCAATTACTAACAATGCATTAATTAAAATGTATAACCATCAGATATAACACAAGGACATGCAATATCACTTATCAATGAAAACCTGCACACCAAATTTTTATGGATAAGGTTATACATCAAATATATGCATTGTTAACCCAATAAGAGGTCCTTCGGTCCTTCAAACAAGCAACACAGTGCAAAGTACTTGGACCTTCAGAGTGAAAGAATGAGGACCAAAAACTTCTCTACAATTTCTAACATACAGAGCTGAAACATATAAAGCATTGACATCTATCTCTTAGGCCAGTATTAACAGTTATAAAGAAGCAATGACGAAAGGAGGGAAAAAAACCAGAAGACAAATTTCTAACATGCATATTTCTTCCAACCAAAATCGACAAACTTACATGCATTTTAAGGTTGAAAAGAATATAACATTTTCAATCTATAATGTAAGGTTGAAAAGGAAAGGAAAACATGCAAAATAAACACAGAAGATAATTGACTTCTGGCCATAAAATGAAAAGGAAAAGACCCAAACCTGTATCATTCCCACTTATTATATTTCCAAAATCCTGCAAACAAGCATAAGGAATAAAAAAAAATGTCATTTAGTGGCTGTACTGACATGAAAATATAAAGGTAAAGAAAATTGAGCATAACAAGTAATGCATGTAATAATTCTTTCATGTCAGAGATTATACTGGAAAAACATTACCAGAAAAACTCATTTAGCATGTATTTCGATTTTACTTGGACTGGATATCATTTTTGGTTCAATTGTATGCATGTATTACTATAATCCGCCACAAACAATATATTACAGAACAATTGTATACATGTATTAGCATTTAGGTCTTTGCAAGCTGTAACAACTTAAAAAATCCCCACCAGCAGTGTATTTTTATGTCAATGCATGTTACTATAAAAGTATATACTGTGCATTTCAGAAGTTTCTACAGAATAATAGTTTTCATTGGTTAAAAGAACAGCTGGAATGCCAAACCAGAGGAGATAAAATATGTTCCCATAGGAAAACCAAGAAGATAGTCTAAACTCTAAACTATAATAACATAAAAGCTCTCAATACGCTTTATGAACCCACTGTAAAAAGAATAAAAAAGCATAGTTCCTATTATTAAAAATAGTATAATGCCCCTTAGAAATGCATCTACACGGCATATCTAAAATAGTGCAGGACCCAACTGCAATGATACCATGTTTAGACACACCTGAAATGATACCATGTTCCAGTCCAAATGTACAGTGTAGAAGGAATTTGTAAAGGATTGAGGAAAAACAAGATTGTATTCTTGGCATTTCTATTAAGACAAAATATAGGATGCTCTCCCAAAAATGCACCTCTTTTTTTACCTTACAAGGGGACCAAAATCCAACAATATAACCTTCTACAGACCCTAATATAGTTGTCTATCAACCAGGACAAATATGGCTTAGTAATAAAATGCTCTCTATACCCCCTAAATACCACAGATCTCCTAACTATGATGCCCAGATACATATACCAATACAGGTATCCATGTCACATACTTACATCATGCTTTTATATATAGTTTTTCAACCACAGACCCTTTCCTCATGCTTCAGAGTTTACACAACATTTGCTAATGTTGCAAATTCATTCATCCTAATAAAAGATACTTTTAAAAGACACTTACAGTTATAAAACCTTTCTTTTTTACAGGGATTAAGAATTTAAGACCCTAATATGGACTTGTTTGGGCTTGCTTCGAGGGGCTTGGTTGGGGATCCAGGGACAGAGCCCCGGGCCCAGCTGCTAAACACAAAAAAAAAAAAAAAAAAACAGAAAATTGCACAGATTTTCAAAAGGTGCACACCTAGGCGCACCAGGTGCGCTCCTTTTGAAAATACTCCGCCTGGAACCTAGGCGAAGTGCATACCCTAAAATGTGCCTCGTCTGTGTGCCTATGTGCACCTTTTAAATCATTGGACCAGAAGATGAGCTGTGCCTCATATTTTTTTCTCCCCTTTTCTCTGCAAGTTACACACCCATACAATCTTTCCCCTATATTATTGCATTCAAAATAACAAGGGTGTCCCTTCGTATGTTTGTTTTCTTTTGTTTTCATTTAACAGACAACATGCATACACACTCTCTACATCTCCCACTTGCATTAACAGACTAGAGATCCATTCCCTAATTTTTCAAAGGCTGTATGATGTTTTATTTCTACTTTTAGTTGTTGATTATTTTATGTTAAATCACTTTTAATGTTTTCTAATTGCTATACCAACCAAAGAAAAAGTTAAGTCATAAGAGAATAGAGATGCAAGAAATATCCATATTAACAAAACGTAGTTTAACAAATCTCAAAAATACATGCGAGTTACCCCTTGTCACCATGCAAGCAATACCCATATGAACATAACGTAACCAACAAGATACTCCATTGTCACCTAGCCTAAAGTTAGCACCCTAACATAATATGAGTACTGCAACCAATACTCATTAAAGTAACTTAGTTTAATAAATCTCAAAAATAATTGGCTTCCCTTTCATTTAATCTAGATAAATAAAATGTGCTACCCACTAGAAAAAAGCTACTTTCAATGCAAAGAAGAATGAAAGAAAAGCACATCAATCCTTCATGGATACAAAATATAAATAAGGGTTCAACCATGAAAACAGAAGACATGATACCGGAAAAAGCTTGTAACCAATCAACCAGTATCATAAAAGGTGGATTCACCTGGGGGGCGGAGATTGATTAGCCAAAGCCCTTCCTGTATCATGTCTTACCGGGAGCAAAGATTTTCCCTATAAAGAACTATATTAATTACACCAATGATGACCATGATCAGAACATAGAAGAATCCAAATGCCCAACTTACATCAGAACCTCTGACATCAGCAGTTTCAAACGCAGATATTTCAGTTTCAGTGTCCATAGTGCTCTTTGAATTGGCTTCCCAATTGCATGGATTTTCCACTCCATCCAAGGAATCATCTTGAATTGCCATATTGAATTCCTTTTCAGATTCTTCACCAGAAACAGGGTTGAAGGAGGGGTTATCCTCATCGTTACCCATCTTTTCCACCATAACCTCAGACTCCATTCGCTCCACAGTTCCATCACCAGTAGTAATAACAGCACCAGTCTGTTCACCACCCTCTGCAGAAACAATTGGTAAGGAAGGATTTCCATTTTCAAAGGGAGTTGAGGAATCTGATAAATGAGATCTGGTTTCCGGTGAGCTGACTGCATACAAGGTATTTTCCCTTATATCAATGCCGCATTCTTGAGGAACATTTGGTCCCATCATATCAACCAACCTGCAATCTTCACATTCCTCCAGTGGAGACCTATCATTAGATTGTGATACACCTTCAGATAGAACTAAATTCACCTCATTTTCTTTTGAAACATCAAAGGCATCAACTTCCTTAACATCAATTCTATCCATGAGAGATGCTTCATGTTCAAAAGAATGACTACCCGACTCCTGGTTTGCAGATGAACACAACTTATCATTCATAGCTTCTGTCCCGCTGCTTCCATCTAGAGGAGATGATTCAATTATCAAACCAGAGGATACATGGCAATTATCTCCAGCAAGAGGATTGGCTGTTACAATATGATCCACAGCCTCAGAAGTTACACCATCTCTTGTGTCAGCTTCCATTGCAGTTATTTGTCCCAAAAGCCCATCTTTTGAAGATTCAAGTTGAGTGACCTCAGCTGGACCCATAGTTTGGTATTGACCTTCACATCCAACAGAACCAGCTGCATGCCCTTCAAACTGCTGGTTCTCAGACAACACAAACATCTCACCAGGTTGTGCTTCCCCATCATTCACAACTGTTACTGGTTCGGAACTATTTTTGGATTCTTTAGTAAGATTTGTGGTAGGAGAATGTTCTACATCCTTCACTGCTTCCAATTCGGTTAGATCATATGTTTGGTTGTGCAAATCAATTAATTCCAGGGACATACCTGACAAAATAAATCCAAAGTAACTGATTATCATTCATTTCAGATGTTAAGACACCACTACATATGTAATATGTGAAAGCACTTCCAATTTTAATTAAAAATTATAAACGCAGAATGAAAACAAAGAAATAAATGACCCAAACCTCAAACAAGTTTGAAACTATGATACCAGGATACAAGGACACATGCACAAAGCTAGATATACAAAATTTATGATGAAGTTTGAAGTATCTGAAACAATACACCCCCTTTGTACAGGTATCCAGTATTGTAGTCGTAAAAATGAATATTATTTGCAAATACTGAAAGTGTTTTTCATTTCAACAGGAAAAAAATTAAAAGGTTCAATTTGAGTGTAACTTCAGTGTACCAAACTTCACAGAGAAAAATGTTTGTACACACAAGCAATTTAACACACAATATGAATATCAACATCCACAGGGTACACCAGGAGGATGGGACAATATCTAAGCTATGCAACTTTTTGGACATAAAAGGGGAAAATTATCAGCCCAAAGACAGATACCACTCTATTGTTCTATTCATCCAGTGAACTCAACTTTTCTGAACTAGGTCATCTCCCATCCCAAGGGTATACCCATTACCAGTCCTCATATGTACCGATACGAACATCCCGCCCATTATGAATACCTAATTAAACATAAATAGAGATCCAGCTTTTGGTCCTGAAAATCTCCAAAAGATAATACCATAGCCAAAGGCACAATTAATATTAATAGCACAACACCTGGGAAGTAATCTAGGACAAAACTCACCAGTAAATATGGGTTCACCGAAAATCTCAGCTTCTAACAAATTCTTCTGTATCATCCAGATTTCAGAAGGAGTACATGGAGCTTTCCTTCTTACACGGCGTATGTCTTCAGTATTTGTCAACTGTTGTCGTATTGTACTTAAAGGAAAAACAGAAAAGCAAATATGTCAAAATGCAAATATTGATTACAAAATGCAGCAAGAAAACAAACATGCATGTAAAACATAAATATAGTCCACATGCCATGGTAAATAATAAGGTGGTATAGGCACCTATCTTTCGTAGAAACCTTCATGGCTGGGAGCTTGAGGAGGTGACAACACTCTCCCAGAGTTTGAAAGCCTCAAGAAAGAAGATTTTTTTTTTTTATCAGCAAGCCTCAAAAAAGAAGATTTTGGTTTGAATTGTTTGTGTACTTTGTCAGACTAATTGTTGTATGAGATCTTAGTGTGGTTTCTTTTCTTGGAGTTTCTTTAGTAATGTTGGGTGGTGACATCTTGTCACCTAAACCATTTTGTACCTTTTATTTTTAATAAAATTTTCTTTTTCATTTATCATCAAAAAACAATATAATGTTTAGCAATCCACAGGGATATGGATACATACTCGCCATGCAATACCATGGTATCATCCAGAAGAATTTTTCTCTTTGGAACACTGTTCCTGGATGCAACCCGAGGGCGCTTTGAAGATGCTGCTTCATGTAGAGGTGGAGTAGGCCTCAACTTCAAAACAGAAGTTCTTCGTCCAACTGAAGCAACAGTAAGTCAGTTAAAATCAAAATCATGTACCAGTAGAATAGTAATCATTAGCAATGAGGATGCAAGATACTATAACTGGGATTTAAAGGTAAACAAGATCTATAGTATCCCTTAACCACTTCAGGAATATGAAACGCAAGAACCAGTCTGATACCTAAGATCGATGACAATAGATCATCATCGTCAGGAATAGACCCCATAGTTCTTTTAGATCGGGGTACCCCAGAAAGCTTAGCTGAGTTGCCACTCTGCAGAATTGGTGTACTTTCCATAGAATGACGTTTCTTTCCAGAGAGGATTTCAAAATCATCCCCATTTCCTATATTCTCTGTCAGGTCTGCTTTGTCTGGAGTGGATTCCACTACTAAGTTGTTTGGAAGGTCAGTAACTCCTGATGGGGCTGAAAGCATTATTTCAGGTGCAGGCATGCCATTATCCAAATGTTCATCTGATTCATTACGATCAACCTGAAGGTCTTCTTCTGGAGGGGGCCCCAAGGTCTCAGTGGTCTCTAATGTTGTGTCCATAAGATTAGTTGGTTGGCACGCTTCACCTGCAAAATGAGAACATGTTAAAAGGAAAAATAATATTATACATACACATATTGCTATATTACTCAGATCCTGTCAAAATACCTTGAACATCTGTTCCAGAAGCCTGAAGCACTTCCTCCCTTTCTGATATCTCACATGAACAAAGCCCAACTCCTCTGGGTGATAACTCAGGTGTATTTTCTACTAAATTACCATCCATGACAGATAATGAATCAGACTGGTTCTGGTTGGAACTGCAAGCCCGAAGCACATGACAGTTAGGACACACTTTTTCAACAGAATTAACTGTGTCCAAATTCTTAAAATCTTGTGATTCTACACAAGTTTTAGCTTCAACTTTATCGAGCTCATGTCCACCATTTGACTCCAACAGAGAATCAATTCTAGATGATGATGCATGGTCCGGGGAATATGCTTCAGTTAAACTTCCTACAGCTACAGGATTCACCTTCTTAAGAGCTTGTGGCTCAGTCTCCTTTGAAGAACAATCAGTGTTTACACCTAATTCTGACTGATGATCACAAGCAGGAGACACAGTTTCCTCCAATGGTAGCCCTTGAGGAGCTTTAGCCTCACTATGAGATAGATCAATAGAGGAATTGTTCTCTATCTTGTTACTTGTGGCTCCAATCTGTAATTCATCTGCCCTTTCATGACCATGAGGTGCATTTACAACTCTATCTGAGCACTCTGATAAGGGAGAAACAGGTTTTGGTTGCTCCACTAAAACTGAAGTGGGTGAGGAAACAGAACGTGAAACATCTGAAGCCATGTGTTCCATGCCCTCTGCAGCAGATGGAGAATCCCTTTGTTGCTTTACTTGAATTGCCTCTTCCACTAATCCAGGAGTAAATGGGGCATGAGCACACTCAACCAAGTCTTTTGAAGGACTTGAGCATGAACCCTCAACTGGATTACAGTGGAAAACATCATTTTGATCTGGGGTCTGAATGGGATCACCATGAAGAATATTAGAATTATCATCTCTCATTGGATCTTGTAGATCAAAACAAATTTTCTTCCCATTGGCATCCTCCATGACTTCAATATCAGTTGTTCTATCCTCATTGTTTTGGTCATCATCAATATACATGGTAAAAGGTGTCATAGGTTGGCCACATGCCTGAAGATCCACACTGGAACCAGAAAATATTAAATTTTAACAAAATGGTCAAATTAATAACCATCAATGACAAACATGGGGCACTGAAAAGAGTCTTGGATGTTATGTAACATGAATATCAAGGCACTCAAGCTATCAATATTTGCTACCACACACCAAGTGTGAGAAGATCATAAACTATAAAAGATTACAGTTAGCTAGCAAAACCATGATACTTGTTCCCTTAATCTGTTGTAACAGGGAAATCTAATAGACAAAAAAAGTTCTAATTGCTATAAACAGTTGCTGCATTTATATTAAATCTATAAAAAATAATACCAATATGTATGTTATAATCCTGACTTGGAATTTGAGTACAAATATAAAATAGAACACGTGAAATGGCCCAAGAAAAACCTTTGTGCATTAGATGATTACAGTGCAGTTGATATAAAATTTTAGATATTTCAAGTGGTCAAGATCAGCTGAAGAAGGGTAGCAATCTGGGGTAAGATGTCTGCCAATCTTGGTGGCTATTTAACAAGGAGATGAGGTACACATGTTAGGGGATACAGCAAATCTTCATTGCCAGCTATCATCAAACATGGTGTTTGCACATCATTCAACCGTGGTCTTTCATATTTTGGCCAACTGTTTCTCAAAAATAGTAAAATATAGAAACTCTCTGAAGTTGAAACTTGTCAAATGCCAATATCATTTTTGGTACTTTTTTGTCAGTAATGGCATTCATTATGTCGTGAAAGAACAAAAGGCAACCATGTGTACAAAAGGAAAAAAAAAATCAACAAAGACAAGGAGAAAGCCAAATAGGAAACAACATTGCTCTCTATACAGAGATGTACAATTGAGCATCCTGACAATACCAAATACAACTGTTACAGACTGTATAATTAAAATAGGAAGATGTTACAGACTGTATAATTAAAATAGGAAGATGTTACAGACTGTATAATTAAAATAGGAAGTAAATACTAGGGAGATATGATGTTACAAACTGTATAACTAAACTAGGGAGATATGATTTACCTTGATTGTAGGACAGATTTGTAGGAATTTGATTAGTCTTCT
>NW_010729239.1:965608-986001 GCF_000365185.1 Nelumbo nucifera | reverse complement strand
TAAAATAGGAAATAAATACTAGGGAGATATGATTTACCTTGATTGTAGGACAGATTTGTAGGAATTTGATTAGTCTTCTTTCCTAATATATTCTTTCCTAATATATTCTTTCCTAACATAGAATTTGTAACTTGTATATATACATACTAGATTGATGAATAATACAACAAATTCTTCTTCTTCCTCTATTTACTCTTATTTTACAACAACCACTAGACCAAACCCAAAATCCAGCACCACCAATGGATCGAATGTTAATACCATTTTATCATCTATCAGATAGAAGTTTTGACAAAACACCATAGACATGTACAAATGGTACTTGTAATTTTTTATGCTAAAACATTAAGGGCCTGCTCGTTTGCCCTGAAGTCTGACATCTGAAAGTGCAATAATTACCTTAAGAGGTATATTGGTATTGGTGAATTTTTCTTTCCTCTGAACACTGAATGCAGAGAATGTTCTGAATTCTGAATTCTGAATTCTGAAAATGATCAAATATCCATATTGACCCCATATATGAGAGTTTTTGTTTGTCTTTTTGGGGGTATCATTTTTTTTATCAATCTTTTTGGGGGTATCATTGGAAAACAAAAAATTGTATGGTTGCACTTTAAGAGATGAGAGATAAGAGGAAACAAACAACCATTTTTCTCTTAAAGTTAAAAGATTCCTCTTAAGAGATAAGAGTTAAGAGGAAACGAACAGCCCCTAAGTTAATACAGTTAAATTTAATTTAAAAGTTAAATACCACTGTTTGTCATCCCCTAAAGAAACTACACCTTACCAAAACACTTTAGTGTGAATTTAGAGGTTAATACAATTTAAATTAATTACTTAACAGAGAATAATTTGGTCAGTGACTTTTTACTTGGTACCAAAAAAGAAAAATCTTTAACGCTCTTTTGACATTTTACAACATTTTAATTAGAACTAGTAACTGCTTCTGCAACTGGACAGTATTAATGGGGTAATAAGCCTTGTTTATAAGATTTGGATTGAAACCCAATGTCTCAAGCATCTTTAAGGTTGCACTGTAAGTCTCCCCCCCCCCCAACCTCTATTCTGGTTGAACATGTAGCAGACATAAATGATATCCTCTATATTCTACACTGCTTCACCATTTTCTTTAATTCACCATTTCTTCTCAGGCAAATGAAGCAAGTCAAGTGCAGTTAAATGTGTATCAGGAATAGAGAATGCATCTTCTCTTATCAAAAGAATCCTGTGGAACCACATGATTGACAATGAACAAGAACCCTTTAAAACTTTATAACCACAATGGAGTAAGAATGACTCAGAATAAGCAGTCACGCAAAGCCTTCCAAACACAACTACTAAGCTACTACAACCAATCAGAACCATTTTTAATCAAGAAAAAAAACGTCATAGTTTACACGCTAACCAATCTGTCAATGAAAATAAAATAAAAGGGGCATAGTTTAAGCAAAAGGCAAGTGACCATCCAAAAGCAAATTAGAAGATGACTACATATTCAATGTTGGCATGAAGCAAGAGAACTTACTCGTCATCTATATCCAATGTGGCTACAGAATGCCCAGATGCTTTATCTTTGTTTAAAAACAAATCCTGCTTGGCACCAACCAAGAACAAAAACTACTAATAAGTATTAGAATAAGAAAGGTAAATTGATCAAATTTCTTTTTCAAATTACACAAAAGTTAGATAAGGGTTATATTTTCTTTTCCTTGTATATCCAACAAAAAAAATGCAATTGTTTTTTTTGATAATTGACAAAAACAATGCAATTTTCAAGCCATCTTTACGTTCTGTAATAAATCATTAAAAATGCCTTCATATATACAACTTTCACAAGAATTTAGTCATTTTACGCATTTGCAATAATTGTTAATAAAAAGGTCAGACTTGACAGAATACAAGTATTACAATCAGGAAATACCCCAAACTAACCACTTCCAGTACCTTGGCTTAGATCAATCATCCATAATGAGGGAGAAATTAAAGCAAATGTTGCCCATGGAATTAGAGTACAGTAGTTTAAGAGGAGGGGTACATCCAATATGTTGTATGCCTACTGTATACCACTGGACTAAAAGGAAAATTCTGTAAGAGATTACCAACAAAAGAATCTACAAGACTTATAAGACCAGTACTAGAATTTGGAAAAAGTGCAAGCCAATCAAGAAATAACATGTTCAAACATGACTGCAGCTGAGTTAAGGATACTGAGATGGTGAATGGCAAGACTGGAAATTTTGATTGAGATGATTGAGATGATCTGGTTCTGGTCATGTTCACAACAACCAAATGACTGCACCAATGAGGAATAACTTGATGGTTGGTGCAAGTAGAAAGCTTTAAAAGAGAAAGAGGAAGACCAGAGAGGTAATAAATATTCTCAGAAATTACAATTTAACAGAACGCAAATTGTTGATATTATTGTTATTTGACTTCTTATTATCTATCAACCTATTATATATAAAGAACTAGGTGTCTCCAGCTTAGATTTTCAACTCTCCAAAATCCCCCCCCCCTTCACTTCTTCTTTTCTCTTCTCTTCTTCATCTTTCTCCTCTCTTTCTTCTTACTTTCTCTTGAATAATAGTTGGGATTAAGGTTGTTTTGAGTTGATTGAACCCCATCCTAGAACTGGAATCCAATTTCACATGAAGAATACCCGAAATCAATGATGAAAAACTAATTCTTAAACCATTCGCTACATAGCAAAGTGAAGACAAACAAAGGATTCTGTGCACAAACCAGGACAAGACATGGATGGTGCTTTCCTTCCATCTTTCTCAAAGGTTTGATAACATAAGTAGCACCAAAAATTTGGAATTTGAACCATTTGAACCATAAAACTACTCAAACATAGACACATATGCATATGGAGAAGGTTTCCTAATCAGGACAAGCGGGGAATTTCTCTACACAATCATATGAATTTCTGCCAAGTGAAATAATACTGTAGCTAAGCCCAACTATCCATTAGAAAGAAAGAACCCTGGATTGGCCATCTACCCAACCCTGCCTTTCATATCAACCCCTATACCCAACCTTGTATTAGAGTTGTGCAAATTGACACAACTGATACTAGCAATCCAGACTTTTTTTAGTATCAAAAGTTGTCCATACAATTTGAACATGTATTATTTTTGGATAAATAAAAAAGATCAACAACACAGAAATGGCTTCATTAATAATAGAAAAAATAATTATAACAAGAGGTTGTGAAAAAGAAAAAACTGCAGCTTCAGAAAAGCTGACCCAACCAACAATTACAATTGAGCCCAACCCATTTAACTTGGATTGGCATGTCTTTTGATAGCCATTTAAATTGCCTGAATTCATTTCTTAGATGCCATGTCACCCCCTCCCCCTTCTTGAGTTCCTTTCCTACCAAACTGTCCAAAGCACCGCTGCTCTAGTATATCTCCCCAAAATGGCAAAATCCTGCCCCTCCTTTTATGACAGCTAAAAACAAGGCTAAACAATCCTTCCAAACCAAACTACCAGGAAAATACCATCTGCACCCAAAGAGAAAAGAAAACCAATTCCAAATAAAGCTAACAAAAGGATGGGAGATTAAGAGATGAAAAGCAGCCTCACTATTTAACTTACAAAGGAAGCACCAGTTGGGGGACAAACATCAGTTTGGTCTTTTTCTTTGAAGCAAGTCAAAGATAGTACTGAATTTTGGGGGGATGGGAAAACACTGAACTTCCTTGACCGGGAAAGAAGGATAAGGGGAGGTGGCTACCAAGGAATTAAAGAACGACTTACATTAGAACAAACCATCGGGATTAAGGCCCCAAACCCTAGAATCCAAACCACCTTCTCCCAGGACCACTGGATTCAGCAAGCCTAGAAGCTCAGACACACTAGGAATTTCAGATTCTCTAAGGTTCTTCTTGAAACCTAAGTTCTAGTTCATCCCTGAAGGATGAGAGTGCTAGCCAAAAAGTGAAGGAAAGCTTTCACCCAGAGGGGTATCCTTAAGACTGGAAAGAGCAAAAAAGTAAAGGAAAGCTTTCACCCAAAGGGATATTTCCAATCCACACATCCTCCCAAAACCTAACTTCCTGACCCAAAGCCAAGTCATACCTGACATGATTGAGGAAAGCAGGAAGAATATCACGAATGGCCTTCTAAGGAGCGGCCAGAGTAATGAAGAGTTCTAGATGACGAAGGAATCGAAAAAATGGTTGTAGAGTTGTCTGGGTTCCATGTGTACATAACAATTCTCCCTATTCATGGGGCAAGCTAGCCCAACAAATGAAGCCTCTTTCTTGTGCATGGTATTTTAACTAGGATTTGCAAATTAGAACTTTAAAACTAGCATCATATGGAAAGTGATCCAACACATGATGCAGTATAGAGCAGACATCAGTTGACAAATGAACAACAATGCAGAAAATCATTTATCTTATAACAGGTATTGGCTACACTAAGCATCCACATGTCTAAAGTAGGAGAGGTTATCCAGATAACAAATGCAGTAAAGAAGTAACCCATCTAGAAAATCATGTCCATTTATGCAGCAATACATATCATTACCCATAACATAGAGCACAGGCATCTATTAAAAAATTATATTAAATAATCACCTCATCAAGGTCTAAGCCAATCTGAGAAGCATCACCATCGCCAAACCGCTCTGGATGAACGTAGCAATCATGGAATCAGATCTAAGTACTACAATATAACCAACCACATCACCAAGCTAGTCAAATGGAAATATGGAATACCCACCATCCAATCCAAACTGTGATGTCGAATAAACAACACCATCCATGGTATCTTGAAGTGTAATCTGCTCTCTTGTACTAATATGGTGATCAACATAGTTACTGCATAAAGTAGAAAAGTTAATTCAGATCAATTAGGTATTATCCTTAACCCAAGTGTCATAAGCAGTATTTCCAATTTATAAATTAAATATCAAAAAAGTAAAGGCACAGTTGCACACATGCAGGAAGAAAATACTACCCATTGGATTACATAATGGATATTTACCATCTTTCAAATCAAAATGATCACATGAGGATAGCTCTCTCTTTCAAATTTAGCATGTCTGGCAAACAGCCCACAGAAAGTAGAGCAGTTTGGATGAAGTTAAACTTTTAAAGAAATTCAGATTCGACTTACTCAATGGTTAACCCAACACAATTGCATTCAAATTTCAAGTAATAATCAGACTATATCTTCTATTCCAAGGAACAAAATGAACATTAGAACTGACCCCTGAAAGAATGCACTATCTGGCAGCTCAAAATCATCAAGATCAAAAGTTTCTGGCAAGGTGATAGAGTGATACGGTGCAGTAGATTCTTCTGGTGGAAGATCAACTGCAGTTGAGCGAAAAGCTTGCTTCACCTTAAGCAGAGCCTCACTGCAATCATGGAAAAGATAATTGACCTTCCGAGAATAAATCCTCACCACACCAAGTAGAAGATGGCTAGATAATCGCAATGCAATTGGTGCTTCAGGAAAAAGAATTGAATCTGCAACAGATAACCATCAAGTAAAGATCAGAAAAAATGAAGGAAAAAGAAAAGGACAAATAATACATTACAAATTTTGCTTGCATGCCTTGCTTGATTTATTTCCTCCTGCATTGGCAGTTAATAGTTTTTTTTCTTTGAGAGAAGCAACTGTTAACCTACTAATTGGTGATTAAAGAATGAAATGTGTACAATGGAAAATGTGTCAAGCAGACAATAGTCCCAAGAAACCCACTATCCCCCTCCCCCAATTTAAGTATACAGCAAGGGATCCAGCAACCCTATCCCACCCCTTGCTTTGCTAGAGAACCTGTCTGGATCCATTAAAATTGAGCTCTCAGTTCTAGCATCAGTTGCCCCTCATGATATGTCCATGTTTCCATGGTCCTTGATTGTTTTGCAGTAATTTTTTTATCAAAAACTGAACATTTTATTAAAGACTAGTGTAAGGACACATGCTATGCACGTGTTCAAGTAAAGACAGGGTAATCCTTATAGAATAGCATACTTTGATTTAACTTTTATGGCCTGCACCAAAACTAAGGAAAGTATTCACTTATATAGCATAGATAACAAGACAATCCAAAGAGCATTACATTCATTCCTTTGCTAGGGTAGCAATAACTATCCTACCACTGCAGAATCCATACAAATTATAAGCATGCCCAATACATTTGATTTCTGCTAACCCCTTGGTTGGCTAAGGTATCAGCTAAACCATTTGCAGATCTCTGCACCCACTGTATCATAATATTCATGCTCCTTGCCAACCATTTGACCTGTTTCAGTTCATTCCTATAGCCCCATACTGTTTTCTCACTGTTTTTCAGCCACCCAATTACAACATTGGAGCAACCTTCTAAATTAAATTAGTCAACTTCATTTCTCTTGCCCATCTTAGTCCATGAAGTACAGCATAAAGCTTAGCCCTTGTGGAGTTCCCTAGGCCAATTGGACTCTGAAACATAGCAATGATATGTCCTTCCGTGTCCCTAAAGACACCACACATACCTGATAGGCCCAGGTTTCCAACATTGCTCCCATCAAAGTTTAATTTAATAAAGCCTTCCTCAGGTGGTGTCCATTGTTTATGGGCTTTTGGTCTCCTCGAGGAGGATGCAGCCACCTCTCCCCACTTCCTCCACAAATCATAATGGAGTAGGATGAGAATAACTCCAAGGACTTGACCCAGTGTACTACCCTAGCCATGACACATTCAAATATTGCTCCCTGATTCTTTCCTCCTACTTGAAGATTCTTGACTTCCTTTCTTCCCATGCTGTCCACACAATTGCTGCCCTTGTACATCTCTATAACACCCTCCCCCATTTCCTTGGCCATGTGAAATCTTCCACACAAAACAACTTTGCCATATTTGAAGGCACTGTCCACCTACAACTGAAGAAAGAAAAAACCTTTTTCCAAATACAAGTAACAAATGGACAAGAGATTAGTAAATGATAACAAGTCTCACCACTAGCCTTCAAAGTGAGCACCAGTTTGGGGATAAACACAAATGTGATCTTCTCTTTTCTAGCAGGTCCAATGTGTCGATCTTTTCATGATACACCAATTTGGTCTTTCTTTAGGAAGAATAGGCTTACCCCATTCTTCTTTAACAAGTAAAGATAGTTGTGGGGTGAGAGTGGGTCCAAGAGCAATAAGAAAGGAAACACAAGTGAAAAAACCCAAAGGATGAGGAGTCCAAATTCACCCAACTAGTTTTTAAAGGTGCAAACAGGCTTCATCTAGGGCTTTCAACAAATAGGTTACACTAGAAGCTTCTTAATCTTTCAACCCTCTTCAAAAACCCAAGTCCCAATCAAAACCCTTGGGTGAGGAGGAGGATGACAAGGACACAAATTTCAAGATAGGTTATCTTTAAAGTGGAGATAGAATAAAAATATGGAAACATGTCCTTTAGATGAGAGTTTCCCACCCATAAGCATGGTTTAAAGTATCAACACGATACGCTCCGTATTGGGCGTATCATATCGTATCTTTTGAAAAAGATACGGTCTGAAATGCCTGTTTCCAGGTGTTTTGGACCCCCAACTTTTTTTAATCATAAAAAACACGTTCTAGGCTTCCCAAAAAACCAAACTTTGAAAAAAAAACTAAAATAAGGTGTTTCGGCCGTTTCTAAGTACTAATACGATACGGCCGAAATGTGTATCGTATCGATACTTTGAACCTTGCCCATAAGTCTTTCCAAAGTCTAATTGTATTCCTAAACAAGCATAATACCATATAAAATTATGAAATTTTGGATGAATACCATGTGTAGCCTTCAGTGAGGAAGCCAAAGTAGCCCAATGTGATATACCTACATCCCAACCATTACCCAATGTCCCATGAACACTTACCACCACTTTACTCCACAATAACCTTTCACTTTCAATAGGCAACCTCCACAACCATTTACCCCAAGAGCACCAAATTCATAGTTCCAATATTTCCAAGTGGTCCATTTTTCCTTCTCTCAGTTCCCATAAGAAACCCCTCGTCTTTGCAATCTTCTATGGAAACCTAAAGACTGACAAGTAGTAGATTGGAAGGTTTACCAGAGTGGATTTTATTAAGGTTATTCTACCGCCTAAGGAGATGCAGTTTCTTCTTAAATCTCTCTATGAAAGGGTTCCAGAATCTACTCTCTTTTGAATTGGTCCCTAACATTATACCCAAGTAACTCATAGGCCACTAACTAAAAGAACAATTTAGGATTCCAGCAAAAGAAGCTAGGAACACACATAGACCCCAGCTAATGCAGCTTTTAGCAAAGTTTATCTTAAGGTTAGCCACCCTGTCAAAATGCTCCACCACCCACCTCAGAATTCTACTTGCTGCTTATCACTGTCCTCACAAAAATTTATTATAACATCAACACAACTGTCTAGGAATCCCCTTCCACCAATAAGTTTCGATCTTCTTTAATTGCCTAAGCTACTGCCATCAAAATTAAGCTTAACCTGAATTTCATTAGGAAGAAACCAAGAAGATGGATATAAAGTTTTGGTTGAGGAAGATTTAGTCAGCCCCTCAATGTATCATACGAGGAGAAAGCATCAAAAAGTGGCAGAGTATTCATCCAATGTGCTTATGACACAGTTGTCAAAGAGAATTTCTTTTGGCCTTGCACACTTCCTTAAAAATTCTGGCATTTCTTTCCTCCCCTAAAAGTAGCTGCTCTAATTCATTTCCAAAGAATTTCCCCTCTTCTCTTAGAGAGGTTGAAGAAGGATTCTTCAAGCAGACATCCTACATTTCCCAAATGAAACCACTTGGAACCAAAAGGAGAAAAACATGCTCCCAAATATTAGAAGTACAGAGGCAGGAGATAAGTGAGGCATTACCATAGCTATTCATCATTTGCTTTACAAAAAAACAAATGTGAAGAGAGACATCAGTTAGGTCTTCACTTTTCCAAGACCTCACAAGTATTAATTTTTAAGTGCACTACCTCTCAACAAAAAGCTTTTAAGTTGAGGTGGCACAGCTCAAGACCAAATGGCACAAGTTGGAAAAGGCACAGGGGTACGTGAATATCATTCTATATCCACCTTCTATGTCATATATAGGCAATATAGGTGTGCAAGGCTCATTTTGTGATAATTTGTCTATGGTTAGAAATTCTTTTCCATTTCAGGAGTTACTATCTTAATGTTAACATCTTATCTTTCAATGAAATAACTCATGCTACTTTTTCACAATAAAAATAAGACAACTCACCTTAACTCAATAAAGTGTTGGCCCAACCATATAGAGTCGGCTATGTGAATCCTCTTCTGCTATTCTGCTTGTTCAGTGTCATATTCATTGCTAAATTATAGGCCCTCAAACCATTTCACAGTTACTACTTCAACCTATAGCTGTTTTGGCCGGTACTCCTTCTATACCCTTCAACTTGCAATAGGTAACATCTTTTTCATGCTGTAGGTGATCTTTTCTGCACATGACCAAACCATCTTAATCTACTTTCCCTCATTTTTTCACCTATTGAGGCTATTCGTATATTCCTATGAGTATGCTTATTTCTGATTCTAGAATTTATAGCTGTCCCACTCATTTCAACATTGTAGAAAAAGTTGCATTTGGAATGCCCCAAAAGAATCCATTTTCTATGTTGGCAGCAATTTGATAATAGATTTGATTTAAAAACATGTAGATTTTAAAGATGCAATTCTGCCAATTTTAGCAATTTGGAATTCCTCTCTTGAGCAGAATTCTGGAGTTCATCGCATTCCGCTTTATTTTTGCATTTCTATTCAAACATGATTAACAAATCCATAGAGATAAGTAGTGGGTTCAGGATTATTTCTATCAAACTCCCCAGTAAAATCCTTTAAGAAAGTAAATTACGGTCCTCTCATTGCAAAGAGGTATGTCTCTGATTTGTTGAACCACTGGTGTTGTATGACCTCTTTCCACAGATCTGATTGGGAAGCTCTCATTACTTTATCTATCCTAAACTATCCCTTCCTAGTAATTCCATATAATAAATGCTACCAGGAAATACTCAACGAAGCCTGGTGAAAGACGTTTGTTAAGCAACAAAATTTCATTTTGTTTTTAAGTGGCAACAAAAATAAATAATTTGCACGTTTACGTTCACTAGCTAAGAGCAGTCCATCTTATACAAGCTGCACCTAGTTAGGGTCTTCTAAACACATTTTCTGTCCTCATGCAACAGACAACAAATTGAGGTCTTCGCATGTATTTATATCAACACATCCACGGAAACTAAAAATCAATATTTATTGTCAAAAGTTAAAGGATCCGTCCAAAACAGTTCCCTGTAGCCGTTTGGCAACTGAAACTGAATAGCACGAGCACACAATTAAAATATACTAAAATTTTAGTATACAAGTTTGAGAGGAACTCTGTAGATTTGACAGAAAATTAACCTCTGCTTTTAAGCAATTCTACTCCAAGCCTCAAGCTTAAAAGAAGTAAAAGGAAGGGGCAAATAAATTGATAAGCTTCAAAAGCTTCTCATTGCTGATTTTAAAGTAAGACGAAAAAAATCAAAGCTAACAAGCTAAAGCACAAGATTAGAAATGATACTAACCTACTGAAACACCAATATCAGTATCAGCAACCTGATTCTTTCGCAGTTTTCTCTCCAAATGCGCCGCAATCCATATCGTTCCAAGCGGCCCTTTCTTGGCCAAAATAAACTGCGAATAAAACATTTTCTTCGCAGCTCACAGAACAAACCCTAAAAACCCATCCAAAGCACCAAACTCTCAACAACTCCAAATTCCACTCCAACTTCTTCCACCGCCCAAACCTTGAGATCCCAAGCTCAAAAAATGTAGAATTCTCAACAAATGCTAAACCCTAGAGACTCCCAGCTCTCACATCACCTTCAAGCCCAAAAATTCCAGAACTGAGAAAACAAATCAAACCAACTCCAGAAAAAACTCCAAATTCAGCATTGCTACCACGGAATCAAACCTCTACGCAACCATACCCGCGAACACTCGAACCCCCAGTGTTGCAGCGAAGTTGTTGATGAATTCCCTCAATTCTCAGCATTCGAAACCCTAGTATCGGTGCAGAACCTCAATTCCCAGATCACATAGACCCACCGTAGCTCAAAACCAAGGCACAGAAAACAGAACCAGAGTTTTCAGGTGTCCGTACCGAGTCAAGATCGGGAACTTCCAACTGAGTTGAAGTTGCGAAGCTAAATTGCCTGCAAGGAACAGAGAGGGAAGACAGGAGAGAGAGAATCTAGAGAGAGATTTTTCCAAAATGTAAACAGATTTATACCCTCGAAAATCGGAATTTTGAATTTCGATATTTTGTCCGCGAAAGCCCGATATCTCTCTTTGCGAGATATTGCTGCTGAAATTTTGAACGTTGGAACGGTATTGATCGCGCGTCGCAACACTCATTGTATGATACTGTACAACGTGCCACTCTGTGCAAAAAGTACAATCAACACGTAACGGACTTCAGATCGAAATAAATAGTGGGCTCCACGATAGTCAAGTGCATCAAATGGCCAGTCGTTGTCTACAATAGACTCCAGTCCCATTGCACTATCATATGTGAGCCCCACGTTATACTTTTCCACATGGTGGATGGAAAGTGGGAACCGGAAAACCATAACGGGTGGTTTCGACTTTGGACTTTGGAGTGTGTAATACGCAACTCGCGCCCCGCGGGCTGTTTGGTTGCACGAGATTTTATGAGACGAGTGGAAACGTAAAAATCGTCTCCGCCAAAAGTAGTTTGTCCGAAATCTGAATCTCAACAGGAATTTCTCTCTCTCTCTCTCTCTCTCTCAATCTTATCATTAATTTAGGACCTTCCGTCTTCCGTGACCCCGAAAAAACTGTTCGTTGGGCACAGGTTGTCCTGCCCTCACTTTTCATGGACGAAAATATCCTTTCGTATTTTGAAAATGCCAGCTCGGGTGGTGGATAAATGCACGAACCGTTGAAAAACTATGCAGTGGTAATTTTGGACTTTGGTTGTTAACAACCAACGAATGACAATAGTTCGAGCTGCTTATCGTACAGACGCCGCGTGGCGAAAGGAAAAAATCTGAGCAAGTTATCTTAAGCAACTTACCCAGGAGTGACGTCCGCACATGCGGCGCCATTTATTGACCATTTAGGATTGCGTCGGGTGGAGATCAACCCAGGCCCGACCCTAAGGCTGCTTGCATATGTTGGGAGGCCAAACCCGAATTTATCAATCCAGGCCCGAAACGAATTTAACCCAACAGCCAACACCAACGCACATATAATATGGCCCAATTTTGGAGTAGATCCGATGGTTAGACCATAGAACTGGATGGAACCATTCAACAACCCGACCTATTTTTACAACCCACTTGGATCACTAAATCACTACAAATGCTAATAAAAAGACTTTATAACCCCTTTGGCATGTATGTATGCTAACAAAAAAGACTTACATCTCTTTAATGTATATATTGATTAATTAAATGTGTGCATATTTTGAATAAAATGTAAGTTGTTGGACTTGAACTAAGGATTTACACTCATAACCCGGCAAAAAATCCGGCTTTGTGTCTAATATTCATTTTACATCATTGGCATGTATTTATGTAAGTATTTGTGGCTTCAACCTGCTGCCCAAAGATCCATGCCCAACTAGTGAAAAAGCTTAGATTGGACCAAGTTGCAACCCTACGACCATTTTGAATCAAAACATTAGAAAACTAACTTATATTGCACATAAAACAAATTAAAATTTCAAGCACAAGAGCTACCATTATAGGCCACGAATGGTTCTATTGTTCATTCTCTCCAATAATAAAGTTTTTATTGTAGAATGGATAAAAATTGGTGGAATGAGAAAATGTTGTTATGGACCAGATGTCTTTTTTAGAAACAAGAGGATTATTTTTGTCTTAGATTCTTCTTTCTTATTCTTTTATACCCATTAAGTCACGAACAACGCTTCGCATATTTAATTGCCATCATTAGATATTCAAAAAGTTTCGCCACAATTTAATGCAACTGACAGAAAGCCCAAAAGTTTGATGATTAGTTATTGTGTTTGCGATACACATTGAAAATCAAATTTCCAAAATACTCGTAGAAATCCCTCTACTTTTGAAGACCATACCCCCCCACTGTCACGACCACACTCAAAATTACCAAAAAGACCCCCAAGTTCTATGAACCACAAATTTCCCTTTGACCACCCTTAGAATTCTATGCACTATTTTTTTTTTCAAAAATTCCTCAGGATTTTGGGGGTTAATTGGTATTTATAATCAAGCTGATTTTTGCAAAATATTGGGCAAACCCACTCTTGAGCAGGGAGGATATACTTATATAATACTAAAGTATCATTGCGGACTAGCCATAATAACATGACTAGTTACATAGCTAGTAGTACTCACTCTCCTGAACAAAACTGCAAACTCTTCTCATAGAGGCTAGTTGCAGACGTTCTATGAACCACATATGCCTTTCATGATACACAAGACAAAAGCAAAAAAAAAAAAAAAAGTGAAACTATAGCTCAAGGAACAAAATAACTAAAATGTTGATTGGACAACAGATATTGTCTCCCCAAAGATGACACATAGCTAGTAGGAGATTACGGGCATGAGAATCAAAGCGAATATATTCTAAAATTCTAAAATACTTAACTACCTAAAGAATATTCTAAAATTCTCAATCCTTAGAAAGCTCTTGACCACCTAGGGAATATTCTAGAATTCTTGCCCGTGCATGAAGTGAGCCCTCTCCTCATCTATAAATAACATGGTTCATAATGTGAAAAAGAGAGACCTTTTCATTGATTCCACTATTTTGGCCTTCATAATAATTCATTCTACTCATACTTGAGTCATTTTCTAACCTCTCTAACCCTAGTATCACCCTGTCCTTTATTTCCTGAGATTTCCATTTTTATCTCTCTAAACTAGTCTTGTCTCTAACATCATTATCCTTCCCAACATCCTACTCATTATCTCCAAAACTTAGACCATCTTCATAGTGCCAAGCCTACAGGGGAAAATCTTTTTAGTACCCAATTCACCCCCTCTTGAGTTAGGCTATCTGGGCAACAAGTGGTATAAAGCCAACTCACCTGTATATTAGCTTAATAGCTAGGTGGTTAGAATTACCTTCCAAGTTAATTTCTCCTACATTGAAGGATAGTCCATCCTTAGGCCTTTATTCTTTAATGGAGTAGATTTCAATTACTAAAAGCTAGAATGAGAGTCTATCTCATCTCGCTAGACTCTATATATTAAACGTTACCCCAAACTCTTCCAATCTCTTTTCTGAAATTGATTTATTTTCTAAATTGGCTTTACATATCGATATTACTATAATTTATTTCTTCCATGTTTTTTATAGACATAGACTTCGTAAGGGATGAGCTTGTACTACATTCCTTAGGATTATTTCCATTACTAGATCCTAACCTAAACAATCTCCTCATCTTATCCTTCCCCTTAACCGTTAACAGGTAATCAACTTCAATGGCCTTTCACCAAAAGCGACTTCACCCTAGGTGCAAGGGTTCTTCTAGCCTTGGGGGAACTGTTAGGTGACTAGTCTAACAATTTGGGTTCTAGCCAAGTGATCTCTCCGGGGGATGGGGGGCAATACAGCTTTGTGTTCTAGCCAAAGGTTCTAGACAGTATCTAATGATTTAATAATCCTGATTCTTGTAGGGTTTTGGCTCTAATACTAAAATGGAATATAGCAATATGCATATGCAAAAAACAGTAAAGTAGAATAAAAGCTTCGGCAAAAATCTAGACTAAAATGTAACTCTAAACATAGAAAATACTTAAGGTAAAGTACAGTTGTAGAACACTTACAGAGCTTTAGTACAAAGAACTTTAGTAAGCAATATTACTAAAAGGTTACAAAATTCTCACTCAAGGGTTTTCACAACAAAGATTACAAGAAAGACTTAAGAACACTCAAGGAGTTATGACTATTGGACTCTTGAACACTCGGATAACTTCAGCACGCCCTTTTCCTGAGAATTGATCCTTATTTATAGATAGGAGTGCAACTTCGAGATATCTCTTTTTTGGATTCGAACTTATCTTGAGAGCATCCATTTGAGATGCCTGTTGTACTGCTTTTGTCTTTTTTAGACAAAGTGATGAGATAGAGATGCTTCTTTTATCTTCAACGAATCTTTACTATTGAAGATAAGAGCAAACCTTTTAGTGGAAAGCTGTCTGTTAACAATAAGATTCCTTTTATGATTATCCCTTAGTGGGGATTGAGAGACTGGACACTTTCAGTTTCTATATCTTTTGAGATTCCCTTGTTTTTTTCTTCCATTTTTTTCGTGAATTGAAGAGACATCCCTTCGAGCTCAATGGGGTTGAGGTCAGGGAATTTGCTTTTAAGCTTTTCCATGTAGGATTTAAATAGGGCCTGAAAGACGTCATCTTCTTCTACTGCCTTGAGGGAAATTGTGAGATCAAATTTGTCCCACCATTTAATTTCAATAATCATTTCAATTGTCAGGGGCATCAAAGAGGTGTCTAGATGATATTTCCATTTCAAAATCCAAGGGAGGCAATATGTTTTGAACAATTCAAACAGTTTTACATGATCAAATTCTAAGTAACTTCTTCCTTGTCCAAAGTGTGAGTATTTGTCTAGTAATTTCTTTTGGGGAGAAGATGACGTTTGATGCTCCCCACGTAGTCCACCAAACATTGACCCAATCTAGATATGGCCCCTGAAATTCTTCAAAAAATCGAAAGAACCATGAATGCTTGAAGATGGATTTCTGGACCAAGAACACTCTATACCAAGCATCTTATAGTCCTAATAATTAAACATTCTAGGTTATCTATTGGCTTGGGGTTGGATCTTGGTTTGCTGGAATCTCCCCATGATGCCTTTGTCATAAATTTAACAATTACTAGCTTTGAATAAGCTATCTCTGATTTGTTGGGATCTCTGTAGTAGTGTTGGATTCTAGTAGAGCATGTATGAAGGAGAATTTCTTCATAGTATTTTTTGTCTTTGTTAAGACCACATACTTGATTATCGTCGAGGTATTCTAAGGCGAGATGCTAGAAGGCCCCTTCTGGGTTTGCATGAAAGGATACCGCTGATGCTTCTTCTTAAGATATTGTTACTACAAATTCTATTGAATTAGTTATGCATTGGCTAGAATTAGCCTCATCGATTGTCGGAGAAGATTCCTTAATTAAGAGAGAAACGTTAGGGGACTGATTAGTCCTAGAGCTTGACYTGAACTGATAAGTTTGTAGGCTGGACTGATTAGTCCTTCTAGAGTGCCTTTTGATTAGGACTTGGAGGGAGATCTTGTCTCTTGCTAGCCATCTTTTATTAGATGTCCTTGAAGGAACTCCCTGGTCAAGAAATTTGGCAAAGCATTATCAAATCTTTTAATATACTTAATTTTAAAATAAAAAACTGGTAAAATAGTTTGTCATCTTGCAAAAATCTATTTTGAAACCAAGTTTTTAACATCCTTTTTTAGAATTTCTTTCACAGATTTATTAAATCACCTTGAAATTTACTGATGCATAGGACAATGCTAAGCATTTCTTTTTTGATGGTGGAGTATTTCTGTTGGGTTTCATTATAGGTTCCAAAGGTAAATCAGATAATTTCATCCTTACCATTCCTATTTTGTTTTAGGATTCCTCCATATCCTACCTCACTCGCATTCATTTCAACAATTTTAGGAATTTCAGGGTGAGGAATATTGAGGCAAGAAAGGGTTTTTACTCTCTGCTTTACCCTTTTTATTGTTTGAGTGAATTGCTCATTCCATTCTAGAGGGTTTTTCCTGAGTCTTTTTTGTAATAATTGGCGATCTTTGGCTAGGTCCTTATAATAGTCTGCTACATAATTTAAGCCTCCTAAGAATCTCTGGAGTTGGGTTTTCTCCTTAAGCTCATTAGGGAATTTATCAACAAATTCTATTACCCTTTGGATGGGCACTATTTTTCCATTGGATATTTGATATCCTAGAAATCTAATCTCTGTCTGGAACAGGTTCATCTTTCTGGATGATACTACTAAGTCATTCTCTTTCATAATCCTTAAGAAGATATTTAAATGTTTCCAATGTGATTTTAATGATGGAGAGTATACTAAAACATCATCTATGCAGACTATTATGAATTGGGTGTAAGGATTAAATATTTCATTCATAATTCTTTGAAACTCTGAAGAGGCGTTTTTAAGCCAAATGGCATAACATTTCATTCATAATGCCCAAAGGAAACTGTAAAGACAGTCTTGTATCTGTTTTTTTCATGTATCTGTATTTGCCAATATCTTGATTTTAGGTTAAATTTGGAGAATATTTCTGCATCGTATAATCGATTTATTAAATCCTATTTATTAGGAATAGGATACCTAATCCATCTTAGAGCTTTGTTTAATGGCTTATGATGAGGGTGGATTTGGCCCTCCAATGACATTGTGACACATGGCACCTCATAACAACTAGGTGACACCCGAAACCACTCAGGAAACAACTTGCCAAATTGATGGCGCCGACCTGGCAACCTGCGAAACGTGCTCGCCGACAAATTCAGCATGCATACCCCACGATCCTTGGAGGTTGGCCCTCGTTCTAGAAGATGGTCAACGTGCATGACAGTTACCTCCGAGGATCTCGAACCAGTTAGACACAACCTCCCGGAGATCTCGGGGGCGGTACATGAACAAGGCCTATATAAAGGCACCAACCCCAATGACAGAAGCAAGTAAGCAAGTTCTAGCTCTCAGACTTTGTGATCTTTAGCTCGCAGTCTACTATGAGAGAACTGACTTAAGCATTGGAGCGACCTCATCAGGTTAGCCACCCTGGGTCCTCTGACATTTGGTTCCTTGCAGATCTCTAAAGAGCAACGAAGCTCATCAATCCAGCTCGGCACCTCACAAGCAACCCTACACCTGATCAGCCTGGCGCCTCACAGGCAACTCGACACCTCACAGGCAGCCCTGCACCTAGTCAGCCTGGCGCCTCACAGGCAGCTCACCACCTAGGCAGCTTGGCACCTCACAGGCATCTCGACACATCACAGGCAGCTTAACACCTGGTCAGCCCGGCACCTCACAGGCAGTCCGGCCTGGTCAGCTCCGCATCCAGGTCCACATCCAACAAAAGTTCTCCACTTCGACCTCTGAGTCATTGGCCACTTGGAAGAAGACCAAATGACGAGGTACTTAGCCCAAAAAATCGATACATCAGCTTATAGTTTATTACCAACCTTGGTACTCCTCTTCCAATTTTTGTAGCATTTTCTACATAAAATGCTGGGCAACTCCAAGGGGATTTACTTGGCCTAATTAGACCTTTAGATAATAACTCTAGGATTTCTTTTTTACAAATTTCTAATAATCTGCTATTCATTTGAATGGGTCAGGCCTTAGTGGAGATTTTAGCTTCGCTAAATTTTTCTTCATAAGGGAGTTCCACCATGTGCTTCTTTCTATGTGAAAATGCACTAGGAGTTTTGGCACATATTTCTTTTTCTACTTTTGATTGGAAGTTCACAATTTCCAATTGGGTTTTTGGCTCAGTAAGTGATTTAACCAATTGTTTTTCTTTTACCTCTGTCTGTAATTCAGAGATAAATTTGACTTTAAATTTTAAACTCTCTTTTAGAGTATTTATTGTAGTAATTTTGGGTTTCTGATAGAATTTATAGGTGATTAAGATTTCTCCTATGGTAGTGGTAATTCCTATGGATTTTATTTGAGAGGGTGGAATTGACAATAAGAATGGTGCTCCCAAAATGGCATCTTGCTGTAAGTCCCTGACCACGAGAAACATGGTTTTTAGGCAAGTTCCTTGGTTACAGATATGAGCCATAGGGATTTTGTATTTGATCTCCAGTTTTCTTCCATCAGCAGCGTTCACCTGTTAGAAGTTTTCTCAAAGTATTTGGAAGGTCCTTCCCTAATACAATTTATATCTGCTCCTTAATCAATTAAGGTTATGGTTGAAAAGCTAAAATCTTTAATTCGAATGGTTACCTTTGAATACCATTTATTATACTTAACTTCTTCAATAGAGTATATAAATTCTTCTTCCTCCCCTATGAATTCTACAGGTTTGACTTCTAACATCTTCTCGGATTGATCCGTCAAATACCTATAAGATTCTAGTTGTTCAACTCTAGACTTTAGTATCTTGACTTCCTTCTTAATATCATTGACATCTTACTTAAGATCTATTAGAGTGGGAGGTCGTGAGGTATTGGCCCAAGCTTTCTTCATAATTTCATCATATAAGATTATATTTTCTGTTGTAAACAATCTTTTAGATTTTTGTTTTTTATCATTTTCTTTATTTTGCATTGCTATGAGCAAATGCTTTTTTCTCATTTCTTCATAAGAAATTTCTTCTAGGATTTCTAAAAGGTGTTTTTCATCTAATGAAAGCATATTAACACTTTCTGATTCTTCTTCCATACTCGTTTCATTTTTACAAGTGCAGACTATGTCATTGCAACGGGTTTCTGAAGAGGTAAAGATTCTCTTTCTGAAGTTACCTCTTCTTCCCTTTCATATTCTTCTAACTCATGAATTTTCTTTGAGTTTCTAAAACACTTATTAGCATAGTGTCCATTTTTTTCCACATTTGAAGCATGTAGGGGTTTTGTATTCTTTCTTCTTTTAGAATACTTTGATTTCTTTGCTCTTTTTTTATATTTTTTCTTATAGAACTTTGGTTTTTTCTTCCTGTGCATTGGTGTAGAGCTGGTTGGTTTGGGAACTACCCCAAATTGGTAACAAAAAGCTCCTAACTCTTTTTTTGAGTTAGATTTTTCTTTCTTAATTTGCCTTTTTAGGCGCAAATCATTGCATAGGTCTAAGCCTACTTGTTTTACTACTTGTACTAAATACCCAAATGTATAGTGAGGGTATAACAGTCTACCACCACCTAGATGTATAAGGTAATTTCTAACCTTTTTCTATAAACAATGGAGGGAGAGCCGAAATGAGTTGTTCCTTCCAGTAATCTTGTCTAGAGGTGGTTAACCTATGTACTTTGGACAAAAATACATCTTTATACCATCTAAAATCAAATAGTGCTTTACATCTAAGATTAATAAGTTGTTCGCATATTCTCTATCATATCATCAGAGTTTCGTATGAAATGACTCAATATATTTAAGACTAGAGTAGTTGCCGCATCCTGAATAGGTTGGCCTTGACTTAAGATCATTTCACCATCTTCATCTCTTTTGACATAATTAAGGATATAATCCCTTTCTTTTTGAGCTAGGTAATGGAGCCACCATCCTTTAAGTTGTCTGGTGAAAGACTCAGTTATTACTGCGGGAGATTGTTGGTAGAGGGGACGTCCTGATTCAGAAGGTAGCGTCAGCGGAAAATGCCACTATCACAGAAAGTGTTTGAGAAATACGTGGAAAGCATG
>NW_010729239.1:950265-964449 GCF_000365185.1 Nelumbo nucifera | reverse complement strand
TAAAGCCCATTTCGAACTGGACTTATTTAATAAGTTAAATATGGGCGAATTCTGAGATGGATCAGCAGATAGGATAGGGTCTTAACCCTATCCACTCAGAGAGTCCAGATCTGAATATGATTCAGATCTAGAAACCTCCTGATGAGATTAGGAGAAGGCTAATCTAATTTACAGATAAGATAAGGGTTTATCCTTATCACCTAAATAGAGGTCTGATCCAAATATGATTTGGATCAGCAACTCCTAATTGGTTTAGGAGCTGATCCTTTGGGTTTACAAAAGAAGGAGGGGGCGACAGCCTTTAGAAGAATCATATAATCAGATCCTCTTTAGAGCTGAAATTACAGAAGAAAAATTTCTGCAATCCCTGCAAAGATCTTTCTTGTCGCCTCCTTCCTACAACCGCCAGACATCCAGTTCGATCTCCAGTTGTGGGAGAAGTCAAGATTCGATCTTGGCATCAGCTCTTTGAGAAAGAATTGATAGGAAACTGCGCTCACGTGCCATCTTGCTGTTTCTTGCGAATGACAAAATTCTTGGAGAAGAATACTGCTGATTCTGCTCCATCCTGCACTGCGCCATATTCAGTGGGAACAGTCTTTGGATCCTTCCTTGGGTGTGAACACCTTCATTGGGAGAATGCATTGTTTTCTGCAAATTTTGGGCTACCATACGATGGATCTCTCATCCATTCATTACTATGACATTGTCTAGAATGCATCATCATCCAAGCCTTGTCCCAACTATAAGGAGATAGCTACATGCATGTATTGCCATTCCATTTTGATTAGTGTTATATCCATTGTTGAAATGGGTTACTTTTGAGGACCATCTTAACATACCCTTATCCATTTGACACTACACTAAGGTTAAAGTATAAATTAGAAGGTATGATCATAAGAGTTAGGAAAATGTTTTAGTGTTGGGTGCCAATCGGACACAACCCTCCTCTTTTATCCAGGTTTATCATGAAAAGATAAATCGATATCCATCTAGAATGCATCATGCATATAAATGGTTAGGCCCAACATTGAAAATTCAAAATTAATAAAATAGGATAGATCTATAAATTACTTAAGGGAATGACTTCAAGTAGAACACTGCTTTAAGAAACATTGAAGTTTTTGACCTTCTCAATGGTGCTCCACCATTAGAGTGTCCAACCTTATGATACATTAAGAATGGGTTTGATGAGGAACGGGATAGTAGTAGAAAAACATCAATGCATTGAATAGATCTCCAACATCATTTTAATGGTGACCGTTCAAGGAGTGGAAACTAGACTTAGCAAGGAAAGTCAACCTAGTGAGAATTCAATGGGTAAGTAAACAATGGGGGTACATGGCATGAAGAAAAAGAAAGGTGGCCATCATGCACTAAACAAATTAAAGTGCTACATGACCAACATATTCGACAAGTAGTTAATTAGATGCTATCAACCCCTGGCGCATGTTTTTAAGGGAGATCTAATAGATGTGGTGTAAGCTTTTTGCGTTCTTATTCTAACCGTTGCTGCTATATCATAGATTCATAGTATTTACCACAGAAGTTGAATCAATAAAAATGTTAGGAGAAGATCTGACCAATGGTTACAAAAAGAATGGAAGTATGGAGGTTGAAGTTTTGATATCTATAGATACAATAAGGGAATAAGGGAATAGAAAATTTAAGGGTCTGTTTTCCCTGGAATAGGTGCTAGGAATTGAAATCTCCCCCGTATGGGGGAATGGCCATTTTAGGCAATGGGGTTCTGATTCCCATTCTAGAGTTTGTCAAAAAGTAAACAACTTATGACAAAAAGCCCCCCAAACCCTAAATATTAATAAAAAATAAAGTATTATTAAATTAATAATAAATATATTAATTATAAAATATAATAAGAATAAAATATTACTATAATAATAATATATTAATAATTAAATAATAATAAGATATTAGTTAAATATCAATGAAATAATAGCACTTTAATATAATAATGTTAAAGTAATAAAAAATACTATCATATTAATTAATAATAATAAATTAATTTTAAAATAATGGAATACTAATAAACTAATAAGAAAGTAATGATAAAATATAATAAAATATAGTAATAACAATATTATTAAAGAAATAATAAAATAATAGTATAATAATATGATATTCATAAATCCATGATAAATACTAAAATATTAAATAAAATAACAATAACAAAGTAATAACACAAAGCAAAATATTATTTATGAAATAATAATAATAATTAAAGTACAAATAAAATATTAATATAATATAGTTAAAGTAATAATTAAGTACTAACATATTAATTATTAAATAATAATAAATTAATTTTAAAATATTAACAAAAATAATATAATATTGATAAACTAATAAGAAAATAATAACAACACCTAATAAAATAGTAAATTATTAATAAAATATAATTAAAAATCGTATTAAAATAATAAAATATTGATAAATTAATGATAAATATTAAGATATTAATTACTAAATAATAATAAAATAATAAATAGATTAATAAAAAATTGAAAATTTTCAATTGATTCCGCTTCCAACTCTAAATGAACCAAACATATTAGGAATATGTGATTCTGATTCCGATTTCCCACTAAAAATGAACACAATTTTCAATCAAAATTCAATTCTGATTTCCAAGTAGACAAACAAGTGTTAGAAATAGGTGATTTCAATTTTGATTCCTGGGGATTCTATTTTTTATTCCAATTCTAATCCTGTTCATGAACAAAATGGACCCTAAATTCTTTTATCAAGATAATCCAATGAAAAGAGATTTCTAAACTCTTGATGAAAACCATGCCAGTCCAGATTTCCTACAAATTTCCTCTACTAACCCATTAAAATTATTCCACCTGTCACTAAGTCCTATCTAGTGTAGCGATTGACTAATGCCTTAATTAATTCCTCTGTTAGATACTATTTTAAAGAAATACCTATTTTTATGCATTAATTAAATATTTCTAAAAATAAAAATATAATAATTTTGGGTGGTCTATAACTAGGGGTGCTCACAGTTCGAGCAACCGAACCATGGGACTTTTTTGTGAACTAAATCGGTAGTACCGGTTTTTGGAAAATCGGTTACCAAAACCGAACCGAAACTAGTCAGTTAACCGGTTGACCGGTTTGGTTAACTGATGGTTCGATTCATCGGTTTTTCGGTTTTTTTGACTTTATAATATTTATTATAAAAATATATAAATATATAATAAAAATTATAAATATATATAAAATATTATAAATATATATAATATTATAAATATATATTTTTATATAATGTGTATTTATTAATTTATAATATAATATATATATATATATAATATACATAAATATATAAAAAATATATAGAAAAACATGTATACCAGTTGGTTCGGTTAACTGCCAGTTTTTAAAATTGGTTAACCGAAACCAAACCGGTACCTTCAATTTTTTAAAATCACCGAACCGACCGGTTCGGTTAACCGATTTTTTGGTTCAGTTTCGGTTGGTTTTTTGGTCAGTTCGGTTTTTCAGTTTTTTTTGCTTACCCCTATTTGTAACTCTTTTTCCATGCATGAATTTGCTTTACTAGGCTTAGAAAAGAAATAAAAATAAAAATATTTATTTTAATTATATGCCAATTTCCCATTCTCTCTTTAATTATATGCAAATTAATTCTCTTAACCTAGTAAAGCAAATTCATGCATCGGAAAAGAGTTGCAGACCATCGAAAATTATTATATTTTTATTTTTAAAAATATTTAATTAATGCATAAAAAAAGGTATTTCTTTAAAATAGTATCTAATGGAGGGAATAATTAAGGCTTTGGTCAATCGTTACACTAGATAGGACTTAGTGACAGCTGGAATAATTTTAATGGGTTAGTAGAGGGAAGTTTGTAGGAAATCCGGACACAAACCATGCATGGCATGAGTTGGTTGGTGGAACATTAGGAGAGCTGGAAAATGAAATATTGGACGAATTAAGTTCCCTAGCTAGGTGCCTAGGTTAAATGAGGAACATGGAACTGCATTTGTTGAAATACCAATAAAGCAATAGATTTGGAGGTGGTAAAAAAGATTATCCCACATTAAGCCCTCCACCCGAATATGTTTACATAGTTCATTGTCGATTATGCAACGTCATCTATAAAATATGTAATAAAAAAGAGTGCACCCATTTTTTTTTAATAAGCTCGTAGCTCCAACTCATAAAAGTCTCAAGTAAAAGGAGACACCAAATGACATTATATTAGCAAAAAAAAGATCATCCATCAATATGTCCAAAGCATATGAGAATATGAGGTCGAAATTTTTAATATAAACAATAAAATAAATGGCATTTTTAGAAAAGTGGTGCAATCTCATCAACCAAAGCATTTTTACCTTGTTATAATCAATAAAAATGAATGGAGATACAGATACAAATGATTTTTCAAATTAATAAAAAGGAGTATTGTCGAGGTGATCCATCTTCATATCACTTTATACTATGCATGCAAGTTTTGACAGAAATACAAGTCAAAAAAGCAGTAGTTTTGGAAGATGAGCTACTAGAATAATGCGTTTTCCTTTTCACATGGACTGCATGTTAATTTGCGAAGTACATCCCTACCCACATAGAAAGAAATATTGGGAAAAGATAAACTTCCAAAAATCAAACATACTTTTTAGCAAAAACCATACAATGCAAACATCAAAAAGATGATGGGTATGAAGTATGTCTTAGGATAACAAACATTTAGGAGCAAGATTAAAGATCGGGATGAGAAGGACAAAAAGTTTTCAGCAATGCTATAAAGAGTGCAAAAACATATTGTGACATGGAGGGCAAAACTTTTATATCAATAGATCAAACCAAATTAGTTAAGGCAATAGCTCAAGCTAACCATTTCATATACAATGGAAGTGACAACTAAAACGGATAGAAAAGAAACAAAATCGACCCATACGATCATTTAGAGAAGAAAAAAAAAATATATCCATGCCAAAGTTAGGAGGCTTGGGGTTCAAACAATGCCATGAAATGAATAAGATAGTTTCTTGGTGAGGAATATCAAAGCCTAATACTACCTCAGGAGTACGGTCAAAGATGGACAATAAATAGAAGCCTTCCAAGAACTGTTGGTCCCTACAATACCAGGTAATATTCCAATTAGAAAGCAAACACTAAGCTCTAATACATAAATCCACAAAGTATACGAGTTTTTGAATCAAGATGGAAATTGGAATGAACACTTTCAGACACTTTAAAGACAATAGCTTGAACACTTTGCAAATAATACCCGTCATAGAAACAAGGATAGTTTACTATGGGTTAGATGGGGAAATGTACATCAAATTAGCATATAGAGCATTGAAACATCTAATGCTTAATTCTTTAAACTCTAAAATCAAATGGCTTGGGCCATGGAAATCTCACTGGTCCCTTGTAGAGTTCAAATATTTATGTGAAAGGCCTCTTGAATATGAATCAATTACAGGAGGAATAACTAGAACCTGAGAAACAGAAGTTGACGAGTACCAAAACAACAAAAAAATAAGGCGGATGTGTGCATACACAATTCAATTGTCGTCATAAAAATAAGACTTATTCCAACTTCCTTTCCAATGGGAAAAGCCTTGCACAAGGTCAGTGTATCTAGAACAGGTCTTATTTCTAACCATGTTATTTATATTGGATTTATTGAGAATTTACATGACAAAATGCTTGCTAACCAAGCAGCTCCTTAGGTTATAGCTTTCGTTGGGTCTGATGGTGAACATTTTGAGATGTAAAACCCATCATATTGTATATACACTTGACTATATATGGGTTCGGTTACAAAATAACAGGCCGTCGAGAGGAGGCCTTCGAGATGTTCTTTGCTGCTATCACCTTGCTGACTAATAACTTCCACTTCGCCTCGTCCTTTTTGCTCTGGTGCTGCATCTTTTCTTTGAAATGCCTGAAAGCAGAGAGCATTAACAGTTATAAAATCACCATTGGCACTCCCAGCATTACCCAAAGAAAAGGCATATCCTGTACTTCTCATGACACTATCATCAAAACCCGAAACTACACGTAGCACCCCACTCATTAAGTGTAAAATGAAATGCTTCTTACTAACGAAGAGGCCAGGCATATGCTGCATAACGGTCAGAATCTATGTCCATAAAAATACTGAAATTTTTGTCCAGCCAAGTATATATTGTAATATGTGATATGTCCAGCCAGGTATATATTCAACATATGTTGAATAATGGACATTTTCACATAACCAATTCAATCATATCTATGTAGTGAAGGGAATGGCTATAGTGCAAGGCATTTTGTAAAATAAAATCTAGTTAAATCTCCCTAAATGCGAAAGAGAAACAATCTGTCATGAAACGAGCCAGACACAAGTAGGCTAGTTACAAAGTTACAACCTTTGAAATGTTCTTATGAAAATGTAAAATACTATTTATGTACGCATCTGTCAAATAAATTATGATATAGGTTGGACAGAAAATGCAGCCAAAGGATAGCAAAATAATCTGTGGTCAATGTCAGCAAGGGACTTTATACAAATTTGAAATAGAAGCAACTGTTATAATAGCCATTAAACTGTAGCAATGGTCATTGTAACAGTTACAGAAGTTCACAATAGTCATGATGCAACCAACATCATCCTTTAACTTTTGTTCCTTTCTGAATTTGATTACCTTTTCTTTTGTGAACTTGATCTTTTCTTTTCATGTTCTCCACATTTAAAATGTTGAATGTCCATCGGAATTAGCTCACTTACCTACAGAGAGGAACCTTGCAAAAATCCGGTTCATTGCACATACGAGAATGCAGTTCAAGAAGCTGCCACATGCGCTTGCAGTGAACACATCCACCGGGCACACGTGTCTTGCAACTAGAGAAGTGTCGCACCAATGTCTCAAGACCCTTGCAAGCTGGGAAGCCACAGGCTACCTGGCTTCCTTTCAGGACTTTGTCACGTGGCCCAATAGTCCTACATCCATCTTTGCATATGTGCAGAAGTGCTTCCATGGCTTCATGCAGTTGCAGGTACATCCTCTTCTCTTCCATCTTCTTCATCTTCTCATGTTTATTCTGCACCAAAATGTGTGAAAATAAGAGCAAACAAAACCTAGCAGAAAACAATGCAGATGTGATCATGATGTGCAATGAAAGAAAAACTGATTGAGACTGAATTTACTTTGATGTCAGTATTCAGTAAGTTGTTTCTGCAAATCCAAATTAAACACATTAGATCAAGAGTAAGAGGCCACTGAAGAATATTAGGACATCAAAGTTCCTAAGTTGGGTTCCATGGAGCACAAATGGAAGAAATGCATGTTGACTAGGAATTCCCATTTGGTCATCTCAACCAAGAAAATCAGTTGCCCTCCTATGCACTAAGAAGAGAACTTCCTAATGTTAATATGGAATGTTTAATTACTTAAAATGACTTGACTTTGTTTGAGTGGAATAGGTCTTTGAAAATTGATAATAGAAGCTGCAGAAGTTGCTCTATGGACAAAGAATGACATTTGACTTACAGAATCAGCTTCAACAACTAATTCAAGAATCTCTTGCTCAAGTGCAGGATCAGCTTTCCTCATCACTTTCCATCCTTCAGTTGCAGAAACAGTCTTGAAGTCCTTTAGAATGAGACGGACACAAATGAGGGAAAGGCGTGGTGCATCACACTGCCTTGCCAACTGAAGCACATCAGTTGCATTCTCTATGGTAAGCCATGCCTGCTCTAATAGGTTTGTGCATATCCTTTTTAGTGATGGAACCAAGAAGGAGTGAGACAAAACCAGCAGGTGGAGAACAAACTTCTTCATCTCTTCCTGCTCATAGCTGCAGAGGAAATCAAGTAAAATAAAACTTATGTTCCTTGAATCAAGAATATATTGGACAAAGAGAAAAACATCAAATCAAAAGGACATTGAGTCAATCCCTTGAAGAATGACTGATGGTGCCATTTTTCAAACTCTCTTCATATAAAACAGGTCGCATACATTTAGAGTTGCAAATGGATCAAATTGAATTCAGATAGTGGTATATCTAAAGTCAATTCGACAGAAAACATTTGATATCCAATCCAATTCAACATCCGATGGATATGCAAAACTGAAATTTGAATTTGATTTGATAGATTCTCAGATACTTGGTAAATCTGATTCAAATCAATTCACCAAATCAGACAGAGAAAAGCCCCAAAACAAGGTTTAACAAAATAATTTATAGTAATAAACTCTAATCCCTATCAGTTTATACAAAAATCAAGAATCAACAAAAGATAAATTTATGGTAAAGAAAAAACTTACCAATTTCTATTATTTTGCATTACTCTCACGTCAGACCACAAGTATGGAAGAGTATTTTTTTTTTGAGAAAAAGAGTAACTTTATATAAATAAGGAGAGAGAAAAAAGAGTACATGAGATGATGTACAAAAGGCTAGTCTCACACAGGTTACAAAAGCATTATGCTATTGCTATAAAAGCTTTCCCTGTGAGCACCTGACTGGCTAAATTATCTGCTACAGAGTTTAAATTTCTGGGAATCCAGATTAAAGATGCATTCAAGTGATGTAACAGATCTCTAGCCTCGTCAAGGTAGTGAGCCAGTCTCCAAGGTCCTCCCTCCATTTCCCCAGCCACTTTATTGTGTTGCTAAAATCACCTTTGAACACCAGGTTGGTCAGGCCTAGTATTCTTGTGATACGGAGGCCATTTAGCACTGCTATGACTTCAGCCATTGTAGAGTCTGCAGTCCCTAATGGTCCACTAAAGAACCACAGAGGACTACCATCCCTCCTCATAAGCACACCCCCACAACCAGCTGGACCCGGGTTCCCTAGAGTACTTCCATCAAAGCACAAGGTCACCTCCTCCTGTTCCCTTGACTGAGAAAGATTAGAGGCTCTTTTAGCAATAGGTGAAGAGAACAGCAGCTCCACCAGGTTCTGCTGAAGCATGTTTAGAGAGAAGTCTTTGTACATCTCTGAATTTGGCACCCACAAATTGCAAAGGTGGGAGATATGAGAAGTTAGGTCTTCCAAAGTACATGCCTCATTTTTAACAAGTATGGAAGAGTATTTAGTATCCTTACCTATGTACATGCCTCTCCCAATTGGTAGCAAAGTGAAGAAAATGAATGACCGCCAAGATGTTCTCTCCTTGGTGAAAATAAAGAAGAAATAAAAGAAACCCTAACCCTTCTATAACCACACCCATATGAATGCACCTCTCTAAACTTAACTAATGTGGCTGCAAACAGTGAATGAGCAACATTAATGGGTGTTTAATAAAGCAGCCTTTTGGGCTTAGCATTTTGGTGATGCATGCAGCCCCTGGGAGATTAGACAGGAGTACAATTTGTTGAAGAGGAATTCAAGTAGACAGAGTGAAGATCAGGATATAAAATCCTAACCCTTTGGTAAGAGTGAAGAAGATAGAAAATCAAAAACACTTTATGGAAAGGAGAGTTGTCATTTTGTCTTTTATATGCATTATAAAATTATATAAAATGAATAATATATTTGATGTAATGGATCGAACCGGTGTCTATCCGAATTCGATCCAATAAGGAAATGAATTGTAAATGATGATTCGAATTCAATTTGTTTAAGACTATTGGATATTCAAATTTGTTTTAAACGAATTGGATTCAAATTGGATTGGGTTAAAATCCAATTAATTTGCAGCCCTACATACATTATTCACTAGGTTATAAGTTGATTGCATTCAGCTATGTTGGACCAGAAAATAAGCAATTTGATCTCTAAGTCAGATGCTTTAAATGAAAGATGAGTAGGATGATCCATGAGCCATTTATTCTATCTTTTACTTACCACTCCCTCACAAGAAATAGCTTAAACTTTGAAGAGCTAATATCAATGTAAATAAGGAAGTTAGGCAGATATGCTTGTATTAGTAAATACTTGAAAGGGAATAAGGATTTTTATTTGCTTCAGAAAAACAGGTTGCATATAAAAGTTTGAAATGAATAAAGAAAAATCTGCTTAAAGAGGTGTAGTTGTTTAGGGCTCCCACATTATTTGATGGATTAGGAAAGAGTTCTATATATGGAATATAGGTCCTTCCTCTCACTGGCATGTTTTTTGTAAGGAGCTACAATTCAAACTCTGCACAATGAAGAGGACAGATAGAAAAATGAGAGAAAAACCTAGGTCAAAGATCATGCTTTCAACTCCGGATAACATCAAATAAATAAAATGTACATATTTAATTTTATCCATTTCTTGCTCATCACTGTTATTGGGCAGTCTCAGGTTCTATGCCAGTTACACATGGCAGCAACTTAATGAAGGTACTATGCTAGAATATAGTTAATCATTATTCCTACACTGCTAATACACATGGGATAATGTCAAGTCGCAAATACAGGTATATACTTGAAGCTGCACTGTATTTAGGTGCATATGTGAAGTCCAAGTTAAGCTATAGAATGTATGTAAAGGACCTTACAATCATTGTTTGAAATTAACCTTATAATGTAGATGCAGCCAACAAGAAGCTCATCAATTTGGACTGTTCAATTAGACGTATACATCCTAGAGGGGCACAACCCAAAAGTATGGAGTGACCTCAGGATCTAATAGCATGTTTTATGAACATTTGGATTCCAAGTACAATTGTATCATGGAAGATCAAGAATCAATTCTATTTTCATTCTCCCCCTGTATCCCATAGTTTAACTGGTCTCTATGGACGAATTACTTGGGATTACAGGGGTAAAATTATTGTGAGGGACCTAAGGTTCCTATTTAGCATTAACGCCAATGGCATATACGTTTATGTTAAGGATATGGAGTAATGATATACCAGGAGGAGTAAAGAAAGCGGACAAAGGCATAAACAGCTTCAGAGGGTAACCCTGGGATCATGATATATCTAACACCATTCCTAACTCTCGCTTGCTGCAAAAGGTTTCTCAGCACTGGTGATGCCATACCCTGTCGAAAAAACAAGAGGGAAATAAATCATAAATAAAAATCCTATATCCATATATTCCACTATTTGAGGTATACTCTTGTTTATGTTTGATTAATGCTCAGAATATTATAAACATATGGCAAGGAGCAATCTCCACAGCCCTAACTGCAGGTGCAATGAAATCCCAGGCACATGACAAATCAGCCAATAATAGTTTATACAATCTAAATATTTCATTGTTGACTGGGCTGATCCCAAGTCAGAAGACAAAAATCCAAAAAATAATATAGATTTAAGATCATGATTGATGATAATGTATTTTTTCTTTTTCCCTACATGTGGAGATATGTAATGACTTCTGATTCAGGTCTTAAGATACATCACAACTCCAAAGAAACAGAGATCAGTTAATTGCACAAGCAATCTTTCATAATTCCCAGTATATCTTTACATGTATAATCCATGATAATACCAGAGAAACAATCATTCATGAACGAAATTGGGTAAAGGCAAATTTCCAACTTCTGAGAGACTAATTATACTCAGTTTACTCACCAGAACACTTGAATGTGCAGGAATGATGGCTTTTCCCTCGGTCAAAATATGGACATCTGCTCCATATGCTTCCTTAAAAAGCTTATCCCACATATCTTTAATTTCCTTGGAAACATAACTACAGTCTATGACCCTCTTTGGGAAGTTGACTTTGCCAAAATTTTTACCAGGGAGTGGAGGTGGCTTTGGTATGGTATTCTTTTGGCATAATGATGAAGTGGAAACTTCCAGCACAGGTAAAAAGTCAGCTGGGTTTCCTTCCTCTATCTGTAGATTGAAGGAGTCCTGGAAGGATTCGCCAGTTGAGGGGGCCCAGGAAGAATCAAGTTCTGTCTGTGCCATCACAATTGCTATTCAAGACAAACTGAAGTCTTTTCCTGAAATCAGAAAGAAAGTAGAAAAGAAAAAAATTAGCCATGCAGTCTCCGTAAAATGCAGGATATTTTCGAACCCATCAAATTGTTAAAAAAGAGGAAACTCAGGAATGAACAGAATTTAAAGCAGAGAGAGAGGCATAAAACAAAGCCTATATTTTCAAGCAGGAAGAGCACCGAAAGAAGAACATTCTCGTGATGCCTTGCCCTCAATTTACAGTTTTAAAGCTTAGTTTGGGGTATAAACTCTCTGATTCCTTAATCTACAACAGAAAAGAAACTTCTTAAAAAAAAGCATAAACACAGAGTGTCATTGTACGAAGAACAACTGCATAATGGATAGGAAGAATTTGAACAATCAAACCTTTGGGAATTTAGACAAGGAAGATACCGATTTTTACAAGGAATTACTCCAAAAATTTCACCTTTACTGCAAGATACCTAACTTTACAAGGAATTAGCTAGAATAAGCAAACTTTGCAAAAGAATAAACGAGAGATAACATGAAGTAAGATTAAATTATTAAATCTAAAGATCCTTCAAAAATTATTAAACCTAAAGAATAAACTACTAAAGAACCACCAAACATTTCAAAGGAAACTTTCACAATAAAGAAAGATTAAAAACTAAGGAAATCAAAACCTCCAGGATTTAGGAAGACGAGATCCTATGTTTATTCTTTAAATATTCCAACTTTTGGAAATGATCCTTCAACCGTTCATGTGTCATACGTATAATAACCCATGCATTAAAGTCAGTAAGCACAGTTGCAAACAGAACAGAAGTACCGACTTCATTAGTTTAATGCTAAAATCTGTCTTTAAATCAAAGAGAGACATTGAGATATAAAAATCCTCTGAAAACAATGAACCGTCCAAATAATATAAAATAGAACAAGTTGAAGAAAGAGAATCCTCCACCACATATTTAAATCGAAAATGCGAAAAAAAAAGAAACAAAAATATTAGAGTTTCAGTCAAACCACCATACCTTGCACCAAAACCCGCAAATCCTTCAAGAAAAATAATAAACAAGACTTTCTCAATCTTCGACCGGAATCTCAAAGTAGAACGTCAAGAACTACTTTGAAGCTACAAAATCTGAAGAAGAAAAAACGAAAAAAAAAAAAAAGTAAAATCAGTGGAAAAGTCGAGCTCACTTAGATCATATCGACCTTCTTCGATCGTTCTCAAATCACTATCAATCCGTCACCTTCTCTTAGTAGAAATGTCTCGATGGGACTGCGAAACAGAGCAGAGCAGATTACAAAACTTAATGGAATATGCAAAGAATCTTTCCGCCTGCGCAAAGGGATTAAGAGAACTTTCGAGAAAGATTTCATAATAAAGCGATGAACACTTCGCAGAGGGGAAAGACGGGCAGGTGTCGGACGTGTGAAGGACAGGTGGAAATACGGTCACGAACCCACTATTTATTGGGGGACGACGAAGAGAGAGAGAGAGAGAAATGTCTAAGGATGTAATCAAATGAGATTTTGACGGCTAATTTTGTTAGTTTTCTCGAGATTTCAGTTTCATTTTCTCGAGGGTGATAAAGGTGCTGAGGTTGCAGAGTGCGGCAATAAGAGACGTTCAGAGTTCAGACAACTGCCGGGTCGTGTAGATTCTTCGACATTTGGCATTCTATCCAATAGTGGGCGGCCACGGCCACGTGTACTTAAAAATGCTTGTAGAGCAAAAAGAGAATCCGGATTAACTGAGCGCTTTATTTGTGTAGCACAGTAGCAGGTTGCGGGAATAATAACGAAGCGGGTTCGGGTCGACGACAATGGAGCGGATTCGGGGCCGGGCAACCTCTCTGTCCCCACCACGTAAACTAAATCTCCTACCGTATCTCGGCTCCATCGAAGGTGGTGGGGCAGGTTCGGGTTAGGGCAACAATCCCCGAATTTTTCTCGCATCAAAATAATAACTTAAACATATAACAAATTAATTAGAGATATTTTAGAAATGAGATTATGGAATGAGGGAATTTTAGAAATGAGATTATGGGAATTTGAAGTATTTTAAAAATGTGATTATGGAATTTTAAAGTTTTGGGATTTAAAGAAAAATTTAATGATAAGAAGTTAATAATAAGGGTTGATGTAACCGTTTTTGGTCACGTACCAATTTTTTGAGATCTATAAATTTTTTTTGGTTAAGTACCTCGTTATTTGACCCGGTGGTAACGTGCCTTGGTGATGAGCTACTTGGTGGCGAACTCCCTGGTGGAGRACTRCCTRGTGGCGAGCTCCCTGGTGGAGAGCTACTTGGTGACGAACTGCTTGGTGGCGAACTCCCTGGTGGAGAACTGCC
>NW_010729239.1:868713-943692 GCF_000365185.1 Nelumbo nucifera | reverse complement strand
TCTGTAAAAGTGCTTTTATAAAATTTCTTTTGCAAAAGTGTTTTCATAAAAGTACTTTCGTAAAAGTGCTTTTATAAAAGTACTTTTGTAAAAGTGCTTTAACCTCTATTTGATTTCACTTTTAAGTACTTATTTCTATAAGTAATTCTTTTAAGACATGGGACCACACATTAAGTGGTTTTTTAATACTTGTGGGTGTTTAGTAAAAAAGAGGGTAAGAAGTACTTATTATTAAAAAAAGTACTTCTTAAAAAAGTGACATGGATATGGCTTTTTTTCAGCACTTTTTGAAGAAGTGCTTCTTCATTCGAATGGGATAAACCTGTCCCTATTTTTTTTTCTTTAATGACAAAACTACCCCCACTTGAGTTTATCATCTTCTTCCATTCGAAACCCTACAGCAATAGGCAGCAACGGCGTTTGGTTGCAAGTCCACCGACAACATTTGATGATCAGCAAAAAAACAGCCGGTGGTGTTTGGTGTATAGTTAATACAACATTCTTACATGTCCACCGCTTTTCCCTTCCTACAGTCGTTCTTATAGGTCCTATAAGCAGTGAACAGATCAACACTAACGCAAAAGCTGAAGAATTCAAAACATTAATGAAACCTGAAGATTTCCTTGAACCCAACTGCAAAAAAAAAGAAAAAGAAAATAAAGAAAATATGAAGCTACAATTTATGGAAAAAAACTGAAAGATTGGGAGAGAATTACCCTGAAAATGCCCATTTTCAGATGAGAGGAGGTACGACCACACCCAACACTGTTCTTAGTGTAGGAAGGGAAAAGCAATGGAGGTTGTTACAATACATGTAAGAACGACTGTAGGAAGGGAAGGGAAAAGCATTGTTGGGTTTTTCGAGTGGACCTGTAAGTGGTGGAGGTTCTTACAATACAACAGCCAACACCGCTTTCCCTTCCTACAATGGACGATTTATATGGGTCCTTAAGGATGGGTTTTCTTGAATAATCTGAATTTTCTATTATTGATTTATATGTATAGTTAAAATTATCATATTTTAATTTTTTTATCGATTTATATGTATAGGTAATATTATCCTATTTTATTTTTTCTGAAAAATCTGAATTTAGTCATCCTATTTTATTTTTTTAATTTGATATTGGTGGTGTTTTTTTTATTTTCTTGAATAATCTAAATTTCCTATTATTGATTTATATGTATTGTTAAAATTATCATATTTTAATCTAAATTCCCTATTATTATTATTATTATTATTATTATTATTATTATTATTATTATTAATTGGGTCCACATGGCGATTCATGTATGGGTCCACGTGGGCTCTCAGTTGTCATGATGTGTCGTTTTTTCATTGAAATGTATTACATGTGAAAAGCATTGTATATATGTATGAGTGAAGTGTGGGGTAAAATTGTCATTTGTATCAATATAAGCACTTATGAAGAAAGTAGTTTACCAAACATCGCCACTCCAATAAGTGCTTTAAAACATAATAAGTTATTTGGCAAGTGGATCACCAAACAACCTTAAGTGGTTGTTAAAATAAGTACTTTAAAAAGTACTTGTGCAACAAGTACTTCTTTTAATAACCACTTTATCATCAAATAGGGCCTTAGTAATGTACTTTTATAGAAGTGCTTACTTTCATAAAAGTGCTTTTGCAAAAGTACTTTCATAAAAATACTTTCATAAAAGTACTTTCATAAAAGTACTTCCATAAAAGTGCTTTCGTGTAAAAGTGCTTTCGTAAAAGTACTTTCACCAAAGTACTTTTATAAAAGTACTTTCGCAAAAGTAAACATTTATGGCAACAATTTTATAGGTAGAGTTTCCTCAAAGAATGAATTGGGCAAGATGGGGCATGATTATTTTTCATGTTGCATGCTAGTCAATTTTTGTGCTATGGGGCTGATTTATCATTCTAAAAAGAATGTGGCCCTTGGCAAGAATTTTGTAACCAAACACTCTAATGTTATCCGTTCTTGCCCATTCTTGCCTAGAATGAGCAAGAATTAAGAGAATGAGGCCTAGAGCAATGAACCAAACATGGCCTAAAGCGTTCAACTAATCCTACAGGTGTTCTAGACCCAATAACTTCTCGTGTGTTAGATGTTGTCTATTAATTGGTTTGATTTTAAGGTGGTGTTTTGGGACCATTGCCATTTTTTTTTGGAAAAAAGAGTGTCATTTCAAAGCCACATCAGATTTTGAGAAAATGGCAAAAAATACATCCGCATATGGTATTCTGTTAGCCAATTTATCAAAAACTATAAAAAAAATGTTTTGCCATTTTTTCAAAATATTGTTTATCTTAGAAAACACCATTTTGATGTTTTTTCTTTCGACAAAGCATTTTTTGGTATGGTGGTTGGTATGGTTCCTATGTGGTGCCATTTTCTTTCAAAAAATAATGAAACCAAACAATACGATAAAAAATGTTTTCTCAAAAATTGAAAAAAGGAAAAAAGCAATGGTCCCAATAACCCCCTAAATTATCATTGCTTTTGTATTTAATTGTGTTCACTTTTGATGAAGTTTCATGAAATCTAGAGGAAAACTAAGGTTGTGTTTGGTTTGAAAGAAAAGAAAGGGAAAGGAAGTCAATTTTGGAAGTTCCTTTTCTTTCAAGTTAAACACAACCTAAGGGGCTATTTGATAATAGATGAAGTGGCTGAATTGAAAAGTTTATTGCTTTGTCTAGAAGCAAAAAAAAAAAGGCTTATTACTTTGTCTTTTAGTAAATAAGTTCCAATGTCATATCTTTTCAGTATCATGGTCGCACCCAAGTTTTTAAGAAGGTTGTTGAAGCTGAAGTTGGGTAAATGACTATATACATCCATGAATATTTTATTATTTAATTATTTCATTCATTAAGAAACAAAGCAATAAGTTTCTTGAGCAATTTCAACAATTATTAAATGACACTCTAAGAAGAACATAACACAACATGACTACTAAAGAAGATATCCACTGGGTCAGATTAGATCAGACTAAACCTAATGGTTAGATCATTACTAATCAGTGCTGGGAATTGGCAATGAAACTGGATTTTAAGTTGTCAATTCATAGAAATATTGCATTATAGGGTGTTTGGTTTGTGGTTGTGTATGTGCTTTGATGGAACAATTGTTGTGTCTTTTGAACTAGTAATAAATGGTTTCAAAATTGAGATGGGATTTTTTAAAAGCAAAAAAAATGTGAATATATTAAGAGCACGATATCTAGACACACAAAAAAAATCTCCCCATGAATTTAGCATACAAGTATGGAAGATGTTCTCAATGTGCAGCATGTGCACTAGAATGTTTGCAGACATTTTGCTTTTAGCACATAAGCATTGGAAACATAGAAAATAATTTGTTATGTCTTTCTTAACTACGTAACTTGGTTCGTAATGTAAACATGACATGGTAGTTATATGGTGTCTTTCACATCGGCAATAATGTGTCTACAAAGTAATGACCATATGGAAGTAAAAATAATGAAAGTGTGTATAGACATGAATCATACAATCAATATTCATATAGTTCAACATCTTTTGCATTGTCTTAATTCTAAATAAAGCATTGCCATTTTCATTTTCATTAAAAAATTGATATGGTTCTAAAACCATACTCTTTTTCAAAACTATGAACCAAATATTGGGACTAATGACCTTACCCAAGAGGGGGTGAGTTGGGTAGAGATTTAAAAATTGGATTCTTTGACTATAAATAAGTTAAGCTCAAAACCATTTCTTTAAAACTGAAGCTAAATCTTCTCGATAATCAAAATCAAAATGCAACAGAATAAAAGCTTAGTCAATTTAGTTCAACAGTTATTCAAGATGTTACTCACTGATTAACTTGACTATCGAACAAGTGATCTATAACTATAGAAACATAAACAATATGATAGTAAGAGCTACAATAGTTAGAAATTACATAGATATAAACAATAATAACAATAAATGCTAACAAGATGATAGCAATTAAAAGTAAATAGAATAAATAAATATTGCAACCTACTATCAGGTTAGTGGTTCTACACTTAAGGATGCGTTTGGAAATGATGCAAACAAGTGTGAATGCAAATATATAGTGTAAAATGGTTCATGTAAATTGCAAAGTTGGGTTTGTTTTGCATTGATAAATTTACCTTCTTACCTAATAGACTTTGCAATGGATGCAAACATGAATTTCAATAAAGCATATGTTTTTTTTTATCAAAAGCCCACTTGAATGCAAATTTACATCTTTTTATTGATTTATTTTTACTTCTTATTATCAATGTAAATATGCATGGGTCTGTCATTTGTCAATGCATAAACGTAATGTTGCCAAACACAGGCAAAAATGAACCAGAGTGCAAATTTACCCTAAACCGAAATTTACCCTCTATTTGCATTGTTTCCAAACATAGCCTAAACAAATAAATATAAGCACTAAAAGTAAATTTAACTACAAAAATTAAATGGGAAGCTAAAGGTAAATGAACAATAAAAGTAAATGAAAACTACACCAATAGTGTATGCCTGAATAACAACTAGAGAGACGACCGACCACTAATAGTAGCGAAGAGAAGGACCTATTACAAGATGCTAGTTGGGATAAGAACTAATAGCTATCCAAGTATAATCAACTTGAGATTCAAGCAATTATTAGCTGCTACCAGATTCTCAAGGTTAGATCTAGTTGCACAAATGTAAATATAATTAAATAATAAATATTAGCAACTATAAGTGTAAATGTAAAGCAAAGTAATTAGAATAAATGGTTAGCAATTAAAAGATGTTAGTAAATGAAATCCAAACTACTGAACTAGAGAGTTAGTGCAATCAATAAAGTTAGTGAAGTTAGTTGCTTAATAACTACACTAAAAGACCTTGTATCTTGTAGATGAAAAGAAAGAAAGACAAAATAAAATAATGTTTACAAGATTTCAATGTTTTAAGTTATTATACTTTTTTTTTGAGGATGTTAGTAAAGTTAATAAACTAAACAAACTACAAAACTTGAAGAAAAGAAACAAACACATAAGGTATACATGATTTCTATAGAGGTTGAACCAACTCTACCTATGTCCTCCACCTTAAACCACCACTAAGGAGTTTCACTAACTAGTTGGACTTCTTAAGTGCCAAAAAAGCCTTTTACAGTAGTAGGACTTCATAGGTGTCTACAAGACCTTGTAGTTGGGCTTAATAGAGGTCCTAGAGTTTCTCAACAGATACTTGGCTTAGTGAAGAGACTTCCAATAGATGGGCCTGTACAAGCTTAAAAGTTTCTCAACTTTGTTTATCTTTAACACTATTGAAACTCAAGAGTCTTTTCAATAAAATAACCCTACCTAATTTGATCTCTTTTTGAAAAACAACCACATACAATATGTATAAGGAATGCATAAGTTGTTTTTCACAAGCTTGATTCAATCTTTTGCTTTTTTTTTTTTGAATCAAATAGAACTTCTCTATTTATAGGGGATTTGAGAACAAGCATTCATTTTTTAGCCATTAGAGGGCTTTTCCTTTCTTTAAAACTGATTCAAATTTCCCCCAACATGTTAAAAGGCTTTTTTATAGGTGGCAATACCCATTAGAACCTTCAAACGGTCAAATTTTTTCAAAGTAGTGAAGTGTTAAAATTGTTAACGCCTACTTGATGAAAGAAGAAATATTTTTTTCTCTCATGGTTGACTAGTTCTTCTATATCAATCAATTGGTATCATTTGACTTGATCTATTTGGGTTAGTTGACTATGCTTTTCTAGGTAGTCAAGTGTCTTTTCATATAGGGCATATTTCATGCCTTGGTTTTCTCAGTTAGTTGACTATACTCTTTAAGTTAGTCAACTATATTTCATAGACTTGACATTTTATGCCTTTACTGTTACAATTAGTCAACTATGCTGTTTTGGGTAATCAACTATGTTTCACAATTAGGTTAAACTTGCCTTGTCTATCACAATTAATTGATTGTACATTTTTGAGTAGTCGGCTACTCTATAGAACTTGAGCAATTTTGCCTAACAAATAAGTGAATAACCCAACACTTAAAAACCTTAGAAATTCTTATCAAAAGGTCCAGGTATCTCTTCCATTGGCTTCCAAATTGTATTTTTTTATTTAAATATCTTTTCATCTTGTTTAAGTTTAGGAAAGCTTAAGAACCAAATCCATTATCATTGGTGCTTCCTAAGGTTGATTATATTGAGTTCAGTCTTGTTAAGAATTTAGAAAGTGTATCATGCGGCCGATTACATTAAGATCCTAAAAATAAATACAATTTAAGCTTAACTTGATGTAGTCTTCTCCTTAGTGAGATGTTGTAGCATATGTCCTTTAAGAAGCTCCAAAGTCATTTAAGTTTCCTAGTGGCCTTGATGCACTTGAATTTTTTTGAGCTTCTTTAGTTGGAGAGATGTGGTGATGGCATAGAGATCTTTGAAGCATAGTTGACAATTGAACAAAACTTTCATTCTTCATCCTTGGTAGCTTTCTAGCTCAATACAAATTTGGCATAGAAAAGCTTACTAAAGATTGTTGCATAGTTAATTACATATTACTACTCTTAATGAATTTGTTATGATCAAAACACAAAGGACCATATTGAAAACTATCTTGATTAAATCTACTTTAAATACATGTCTAATTGTCTTTTATAAACTATGATATTTACCATTTTAAGTTTATTTTGATACCACTCTTTTAGAGCTACAAGCCAAATACCACCTCGGTTAAAACCTACTTTAAATACTTTTGTAGATGTCTTATGTAAACTACAACATTTCATAATTTAATCTTATTTTGAAATAAAAAATACAAAACAATTTTATTATTTTTAATTTTTCCATTTTCTTGACTTTTTAATCAAGCAACAATCAAATCTATAATTGGTCTATTTGCCTTGTGATCGAGTATAGAAAATGGTTTTGTGTTGGTCCAAGTTTAAAAACATAGTTGGCAAGTTAAACCTTTAACACAAAATCAGGTGGGGGTTTGATTGATCAAATCCATCATTCTATTGATTTGTATTTTCATATCCACTATCAAGTCTAAAGACACCCTTTTATCTAAAACAGTTTTACAGATTTTACAATTTCCTGTGAGTAACAAAAATGGATAGAAAAATTCATAGAAGTATTGGCTTATAGGAGTCAAAACAAACAAAGTGTCATTTGGTTTGTGGTAAGAATTGGAATGGTCCATTCCCATAGTTTGTTTGGTTCAAATAGGAATGGAAATAGAAATAAGAGTCAATAGGAATGGGATTTCATTCCCAAGGGAGAGGAGGGAATGGCCATTCCCTCAAATGAGGGAATGTCATTCCAGCATTAATGGGAATAAGATTTTGATACCACCAAACTAAACAGTTGAAATCAGAATAGCCCATTCTGACTCTGATTCTAGACCCCTATTCCCATGAACCAAATAGGACCTAAACTTACCCATGTCCAAATCATTTGGGTTGTCCTCTAATCTTATATCTCGTATTGGAATTTGCAATATCTTTTGTACTCTCTGGCCTTCCCTTTTCCTTATCTTTTTATAAAAGAGTGATGGGGACTTTACTCCAACAATGGTGAAAAGAAGAGGGACCAAGAGAGGGGTTCTTTATATAGACCTCCTTACACTCTTAGCCCATCAAGGAGTGTGCATAGCCCTATCCCAAAGTGAATATACCTCTTCACATTTAATCTCCTACTTGGATTATGAGTTTTTCTAAAATCAAAGCATTAAGATATCTTTACAGACCACCTTCAATAAAACTCTAAGGCCCCGTTCGCTTTTCGGTAAGTTACTTACCTTGGTAAATGCAATTACTTGAGTAAGTTTTTGTTGAGAAACACTTACCCAAGTAAGTGCATTTACCCATGTTCTTTTATTTCTTAGGTAAATAAGGCAATGACCATTTTATCCGTAGAAATCCATTATTAAAATGGAGATTTTTGTCCCATTCAAGTGTTGGCAACTTTCCCCCTATGTGGGAAAGTTATTTACCCATCTAGGAGATGGGTATCACTTTCCTAGGCAAGTGATAACCAGGAAAATAAACTTTCCCTAGTCCCCACATAAAGCTGAAAAAAGAAAATGAGAACCAAAAAATCCCATTGACTAACTTTTACCCCTCTCCAAATCCAAAAAAAAAGAACACCCCCTAGCATTCTCCGACTTGGTTAGTAAGTCATTTCATCCCTTTAATTTTATTTTATATTTTAAAATCTTTTTAAAATGATTCTCCTAATTTACTAATTTTAGAGAACAATGCATGGACTTGCATAAAAGCACTTGGAGATTAACTTAACAAGGTTTGACCCAATAAAAACACTACTACCAAATCATTGAAATCGTTACACTCTCTAAGCCAAGTAGAACCATACATAGTTGTAGCAATAATGTTTTCATCAACATAGACCTTAATAGCTAGTGTAGAAACTATAGTATAGAAATGGGAAAGATAGCTTGAAGCCTTGAACTGCTTTTTCTAATTAGTCCACTTTATTGTCTCATGTAGAGACCCATTTGATTCTAATGAAGCCCAAAGCCTTGAACTGCAAGAGATTTTATACCTTATACTATAGCCTTCTGTTGCCTAGTTTATTTAACCCAAGAAGGGGGTGAATTGGGGTTTAAGGCTTTATGACCAACTAATCAAGGTTTGACTCAATATAATTGAATATGCTTAATTCGTACACCCTAGGATAGTGCTCTTTAGAATTTGTTGATATAGGTGATGTCCCCCTGTTGCATCCCCCTGTTTCTATTACTTATTTAAAATGAATACTATGAATTCAATTCAACTTACTTAAAAGCTTGGTTCAATAACTTTTGCACAATGAAAAATAATATTTCAATGAATTTTATTACACACCAAGATTAATCTACTGCTTGAATCAAGTATGATGGAATTCACATCAAATTTTAAAATTTTAATATCTTACAAGTGTTTAATCAACCTCTTGGTGATTAAGAAGGTGTATGATGGGATTCAAGAATTCTCTTGGTCCTCCCCATTGCAGGTACCATCTTTTACTTTTAGGTTATGTTTGGTTTGAAGGAAAAGATAGGGAACCTATATAAGTTTTGCAAAGGTTTTCTTACCTTTCCCTATTTTTTCTTTCAAACCAAACACAACTTTACTGATGAACTTATCTTAAGAATTTTGATTGTGGAAGTTATATTTATCCGATTTGCATGAAGACCTGCTTTGTATCCCAGGTAAACTATACCTCTTCACAGCTAGTCTTCTACTTGAACTAAGAATTTTACCAAAAACTAAACATTAAGAGATAGTGCTTTATATATCTATGGACTCTTTCTTTTCCTTGTTTGTGGGGGAATTGCATGCAAATAGGGTCAGCCTAACTTTTGATTAATTTTAGTTTCAAATTTAATTTTGTCTTATTTATTTGTGAGAATTAAAATAGGAAGTAAAACAAAGTAGCCCCCACTTAGAGATAGAAGGAGACTATTTTTTTTTTATGGAATAGGTAAGAACCAAGACGATGTAATCCCTACTTTATGAGATAATTGAGGAAGGAAGAAACCAATACAAATTTTGCATCAATTTCTCAGATGCAAACTTTATAGAACTGGTAAGTGCAAATGAGACAAAGAAATATAAATTTTATTGAAAGAATGACTGTTCAGCCCACCTCAGAATTCTTATCCACACCGTACAGGTGGGATGAGTCCTGACTGTGGATTGATGCCGAATCCACGGGTAGGATGCGATTTATAGGGGGCTGTAATTTTAAAATTCTACAATAGTGTACTTCTCCCAATTTTATATAAAAAATGTAAATAATAATTGCGAACAAAAGATGTAAAACCAAACTAGATGCAAAATTTTGATAAACCAGGTGCATCAGTAGTGAGAAGAAACATCCCAGAAATTATTGTATCCGTTTCACTGTTCAATTATTCTTGCCTTATCTAACTTTTAGGCTATGTTTGGTTTAAAGAAAAAAATAAAAAAAAAGGAAAAGATACAAAAACTTGTACAAAGTTTATAAAGGTTTTTCTATCTTTTTTTTCCTTTTCCTAAATAGTATAAATGTAAATATGTACAGCATAACATTTGTATTCCTTCCAAGGGTAAATGATATTTGATTTATGGGGAAACGTTACTTAGAGTTAGAAGAAAAGACAAAGCAAATAAAAACCATGGAATGGGGTTTGCCGATTTGGTAGAAGGAAAAGGAGCATGGGCGGCCATCTAACGACCGCTCAGAAAAAAAATTGGACCCAACCAATGAACAATCGACACGGTAATGCAATTCTGTATTGGACAGAAAGGGGGTGATGGGGACTAACAGTACTGGGGCGGCTGCTATAAGCCTATAACGCCAAAAGCAGAAAGGAATAATGAGAGAAAGAAAAGCATAAAAAACATGATGAGCGGTCGCGAGGCGAGATCTGCGCGAAGAAAGATTGACACGTGGGCCCATTCCGTCACACTATGGGCCCTACTTTTCCATCCACTCCATAAAATTTCAATGGAATCATATTAGAAAAAGTTCTGTGGACTGTGGGCCTGAATTAAGGGATGGCAATTTTTGACGCCAATCTAACACACATATATATATAGAGAGAGAGAGAGAGAGGGTTCCTTTACTTGGGCCTTATCACACAATTCAATTTTGAATTCGATTTTCATGGATTTGGATATAATTTTAATATTTTATATTATATATAATTAGCCTTTTTAATTTTTTTTGTCATTTTTAAATACAACAAGATGGTTGCGGATTAAATCCAAACCCAATCCAAAATCTGACATAATAATCAGATGCAGATATAGATCTAGATATTTCATAATCAAATGTGGATGCGGATGCAACTGAATTTGATTCATTTGCAATCTTACAAGACACATTATGTATAGAATTGGTGCAGATCTAAGCTGGACCTTGCTTAGAAGAAAATAGTTGCTTGAGCCTGAAAATGATCATCCCTAAGTAGGAGTTTTAACACATTTTTAATTGGACCACTATTAGTTTTCTTATGTTAATTAATTTTTATAATTTTTTATGAAATGCAAGTGGTTTATTTATTAATTTTAAAAATTTTTACTTTTATTATTAATTCTAATTGTCCTATTAATATTAATTATTTTTAAATAAAACTTAAATGTATTTTAATTTTCAATTTATGAACTACTAATTTTATTAATTTCTTAATTTTAATAGTTGCTACATAAAAACTTGCTAAAATTTAATATTTTTTATTAACTTTAGTAATTTTTTATTAATTTTAGTTATAATGTTTCAAATTATAATTTTTGACAATTAACCAATTAAATAGATTTTGAATATGAAGTAAATAAATTAAATTTGGATGAGAGTAAAATTCTCTGTGTGTTTTCGAACCATCATTGACCTAGACGATCGGACCGTTCAACCCGGGAACCGTACAAGCAATTGGTTTCGTTTCACCCTTAACCTATTCCTTAGCAAAAAACTATTGACTTGGTTAGCAACCCACTAACCCGGGTAGTCGAACTGCCAACTCATTTAACCTGAATAATGATTTTAATGTTGGAACAGGCCGTTTGTCTGAACTAGACAATCAAACCACTGACCCTGAAACCAGTGGCTGAAGTGGTTTCGATTCTAATTGGTTTTTAAAACCTTTCTCTCTCTCTCTCTCTCTATATATATATATATATATACAGGCCTATAAAAATATACTAAAATAGGTTAATAATGGAAATATGCATGGGATTTGTTCACTAAAAGAAATCTACAACCACTATGAGGAAGGAAGATAATTACTTACTATTAACAAAAATAATTACTTACTATTAACAAAAATAATGGAAATATGCATGGGATTTGTTTTCAGCCATTTTTTAACAAAAATAATTACTTACTATTAATTATATTTTATTAATGATTAAATGTTATATTTTTTAATCATTACTTAAATATTAATAAATATAATGATAATCAATTTCTATTAAAGTAATAACTATAAAATTTGAAGGTCTATTTCTGGCATTTAAACACAAAACTTAAGCCAAAACTCGGAATTTCTAGGCCAAGCTTGTCCTGGCCTGGCCAGGTGGACCCCCAAGCCCTAATAGTAGGAATTGCCAATTCCCAATTTAATTTTATTTTTAAATGGAACTTGGATGGACATTTTCTAATTATTTTTAAAATTTTCTTGATACGGGTTTTACATAACCCATTTTGATTGCCTCCTTTGCTTGACTTGGAAATCGGATTTTACAGAACCCGAATCATCCAAGCTTTTTTTTCGCTAAATTTAATGAAAAGAAAATGGGCTAAAAAAGAAACTTCAAAATAAAAAATACATAAGCATTGTTCTATAAATCTTGTTGTTTCATTCTTTTGGGCGTGTAAAATACCCTTTCACCATACAAAACATCCATCATCTACTTTCTTCTATGATGTATCTACTCTTTTCTCCTTCTCTTTCTTCTATTTCTTCTTTCCTTTCTTTCTCTAAAACAGGAAACAAAAATTAAAGTAACAAAGAACAGGAAAAGATAATAATATCAATTAATATTCTCTTAACTCTTTATTGAATGCAAAAGCCCATTTTCTTTCAAACTTGTCATGCTTTCTTGGTGAGATGTTTTACAATTCCACCTCTTGAAAGTTTTATCGATTTGAACTTTGAAGCTGATGTTGCTCGATCCGAGGTAGTGCTTGAATCGAGGTCACGGTTAGATAGTCTTGCCAACTGGGCGGAGCCAAGGTGGAAGGATGAAGCCGCACACCAAGATCTGCGAACAAGAAACAAGTCAGAGGTTCAAGGAGTTATCCCTGTGTAGATACTTCGATGCTCAAGTTAGTTAAAGAAGGTGGGTAGTCAGGCTGAGCAGTTGGAGAACATTGCTGGTTTGAGTAGAGTAATAGTGGGAGTCGAGAGTTAGATCCCTTACCTTGAGTGAGAGGTACCTCTTTTTAACCAAGGATCCATGTCCTGGTTAGAGGAGGCTTCCGGGGTTAGTAGGATAAGGTTAGCTGCTGAGGTTTTCAGGATAAGACCTAATCCTAGGCGGAGTTGTCCCCATCCACTCTCCTGTCTTAGTTGCGATTATCCACATGACGGGGAGTCAACATGGCTGGAAGAATAAGGTAGGGCTACAGAGGTGACGCGGTGGTGACGTAGCCGAAGAGTTAAAGATGGGTCGTGGATATGACATGGCGCTAATGTGGTCGAAGAGATAAGATAGCCACGTAGGCTCCACACAGCGTCCGGAGCCAGTTTAACCATAACCTGAACACCACTCTCCCAGTTCCGAAGTCGAGGAGTGAAGTGCTTGGCCAAGGTGTAGTACGAAAGAGTGTTTGGGTCCTCGGCTAAGGAACTTGAAGTTGAAGTCTGGTTGAGCATTTGGTCTGGCCCGCTTGACCTGACGTTGGACCAGTTTTTCTGGTCTTTCTGGAGGAATCGGTTGGTTTAACGCGGGTCCAATCTCCAAAATGGGCTATCAGAGGTGTTGCTTCACTTCTTGAGGTTTTGCGTGTGCAAAGGGCAGAGGAGCTGATTGGATTTCCCGGGCTTGTCAGAGCGGCGCTTGATCTTCGCTGTCAATCTTGCTTTGATCTAGACCGTTGGGGGTCCTATAAATAGGGGGATAAGAGCATTTCCCCTTCGTCATTTGCGAAAGAAGTCTCTTGGAGAGCTCGGCAAGGAGTAGTCTACGATGCTTGGTGTTTGCTTTAGTTCTACAACCTTAGCCTACAAAACTTGGTAAGATGTCTTCCTTGTCCTTTGGTTCTTCCTCTTCCTTTGGTTTCACTACTTCCCTTTATGAGTCTAAGCTGGGGTCTCTCACTGAGGAGGCTGTGCTCGATGTTCCTGAGGCTGATGGTCAAGGCCCGAGGCTGAAGACTTTGAGGGGGTAGATTCTGAGAGGGTCACCGAGGCAGAGGAGGCTGAGGTGGGACCGTCGAGTGTCGAGGTAGAGCTTCCTATGCAGGCTGGACGCCGATTTGGGACCACCCCTTGTTGTCTGAACCCTGGGGATATAGCCTACATCCGGGCTTTGTACTGTATTCCTGAGGAGTACGAGCTCTGGTGTCTTGGGGCCGGTGATATGCCCACAGATGCTTAGTCGGGTGAGCTCTGCGTGTATGAAAAGAGCCTAGATTCCGAGCTGAGTTTCCCTTTACACGAGGGAGTAGTCGGGGTGTTCGAGTGGTACTGGGTACTGCAAGTGCAACTGATGCTGAACTCCTTTAGTTTTTTGATCGGTCTCATGTCATACTATTTCATCCACGATGTTGAACTTACCCTGGGGATGGTCACCTACTTTTTTCAACTGAAGCATCGCTAGAAGGGGTACTACTACTTCTTGGCTAGGCAATGCATTAAGGTACTGGTCGGGGCCCCGTCCTCGGAGAAGCACTAGAAGGAGAAATTATTCTTTGTGCATTGTCCCGGAGGCTCACCTCTACTGGCTGGGCTTTGGAAGCTGAGGAATAAGGTGCCGCAGGCCCAACTTATTGAGGAGGAGAAGGCGGCGATAGGCATGTTTTAGGAGATCGACATGATGTGCTACACGTCCTTCTTGATGTTGATCTACGTTGGGATGATGAGCAAGGAGGGCGATCTATTTTGTTGCTTTAGTTATTTGTTTGTCAATCTCTTCTTTTCTGAGCTAATGACTTGTTGCTGATTAGGTGCTTATCTCAATGCAAGTGCTAAGATGTCGAGCCAAGAGGAGATTCTTCATCAGATGAGAAAGGGGCAGGACAGATGAAACCGGGGTGATTGGGGGGCCCAACCACGATCTGATGTGGTGCCACCGAGGTCTTCTGAGGGGACTCCTTGGCAGTAGAGGAGAGTTAGGCCGTGGGGCAAGGTGCGTGGATGACCGAGCTTGAGGTGGCGGGTGCGTGGACGGCCGTGCTAGAAGAGGAGGTGGCTGAGCTGATGCTGGGCATTGATGAGTGGACTAACACCATCTGCAATAGGAAGGAGCACATTTTGGAGCTGAAGGCAATGTGGGAGCGACTAAAGGAGGCCGCGGAGAGGGAGGCCCAGGCAGGTGTGGAGGCGGTTGCTTGGTTTAGAAGCTCGATGGAGTACTAGCACGAGATGGATGACTTCGCCTCATGCTCTTTCGAGACGGGGTTCAATCTCTTCCGGAACAGGATTTTATGCCGGTTCCTTGACCTTGTTGAGGCTACGTGGGCCTTGGGCCCTTACGATCTTGACACCCCTCCTGCCGAGGACAATGTGGCCGCCGTTGATGTGTCCAAAGAGGCTGAAGAGGCCAAGGACCGCCCCGTCGAGGATTAAGGTGTCTGTCCACTGCTATTGCTACTACTATCTTGCTGTTGTTCCTGTTCTACTTCTGTGATGTTGATCCTCTACTCTTTAGTTAGGCTTTTTTCTTTTTCTTTTTTGTTAATGATGTAAGCAGCTCGGTACGCCGAGCCTTAAACCTGGTACAAACTTTGATGATTAATGAAAATAATGTTTTTGGTTCTGAGCTTGTGCATTGCTCTCTTTCTCTTTTTATTACTAAGTTGTAGGCCTCAGTCTTACCATGGCCGAGGTCAGAAGTGACTGGGATCTTTATTCTTTGACTTACTTGGCCGAATTGTTTTCCAAGTTCTCATCTCTTGGGGATGCTCAGTTATCAGTCTTGGAAGCTTTCGACTCTTTGTGGGTTGGTCGTTCCTCGGCTAGCTCTATTTTGACAATTCGTCAACAGGGTGTGCGGAGTTCGATGACCGCCCTTTGCCCTTTGGGGGTGGGGGCGTTCTTCTCCATTTCAAGCTCTGGCCGTCAACAGCCAAGTCAGTTGGCTTGGTCGGCTATACGCTGCTGAACTATGCATTGTGGGCTTCGGCCATCAGTGATCAGCCAAGTCGATGTGCAGGCACTCCAAGTGTTGTGATTTCATTTGAGTGAGGTGTGCTACGCATTGTGTGCTATATGCTGTGTAGTGTACATAGTGTGTGTGCGGTGTGTGCTGTGCAATATGTGTTGAACAACCATCTTATAGAACAAAAACCTCTTTATTGATATTGATTACTAATAATACATTCAGAGGTTCCCGATATTCTAACTCCTCGGAATGGGTATTTCATCAAGGTCTTCTAGTCAGGTACCGGGTCTGAGGACTCTAGTGACTCTGTATGGTCCTTCTTGGTTGGGTCCGAACTTTCTTCTTCTGGTGCGAGCACTATGACTTTGCAGAGAACGAGGTCACTGGTTTTGAACTCCCTTCTTCGAACCTTGGAGTCATAGTATTTGGCCATCCTCTATTGTTGCGCTGCCATCTTGCTGTATGCTCGGCCCCATTCTTCCTCCACCAAGTCTAAGTTTGCGCGGAGGTCTTCATCATTCTTCTCCTCACTGTAGAACTCGGTCCAGAGAGTTGGTGAGCCTATCTCTACGGGTATCATGGCTTCGGCCCCGTAGGTTAGGCTGAAAGATGTCTCTCCAGTAGCCTTCCGCGGTGTACTCCTATATGCCTAGAGAATGCTCGATAGCTCCTCGATGCATCTCCCCTTGGCTTGATCGAGTTTGGTTTTTAGGCCGTGCAATAGGGTTCGGTTAGTCACTTTGGTCTGCCCATTACTTTGAAGTCGGTGTATGGATGTAGTCCGTTGATCGATCTTTAGGCCCACGTAGAAAGCTTCGAACTTGTGGTTAGTGAATTGTACTCAATTGTTAGTGGTCAGAATCCGAGGAATACCGAACCAGTAGACAATACCTTACTAGAAGAAGTTCTGGGCATTATGTGGGGTAATGCGTGCCAAGGCTTTAGCTTCCCCCCATTTGGTGAAGTAGTCCACTGCCAGCAGGAGAAACTTCTTCTGTGCAACTGTGGTGGAAAAGGGGCCAAGGATATTCATCCCGCATTACGTGGATGGCCACGGACTAGTGATCGGCCTCAAGGGGACTACTGGCTAATGGTGGAGGTTGGAATGCCTCTAACAACTATCGCACTTTCTGACGAGCTGGACTGCATCCTGCTTCATGGTTGGCCAAAATTACCCTTAACGGAGTGCCTTATGAGCCAGGGTTCGGGCGTCGGGGTGATCTCCGTAAATACCTTCATGTATCTCCTTGAGTATATAGTCGGCCTTGGAGGGTGGAAGACACCTCAAGTAGGGGAGAGTGTGTGAGCGACGGTAGAGCTGTCCTTGGATGAGGTAATATTGGGTTGATCTGTGCACGAGTCTTTTGGCCTCTGTTCAGTCTTCTGGCAGTGTGCCATCTTGGAGGTACTGTACGATGGGGTCCATCCAGGATGTTCCGTGTTAGATAGGAAGGATGAGGAGCATTGTCGGTGCGATGTTCAGCTAGGCCAAGGTGTCCATTTATACCATTGAGTTGAGGTCGGTCTGTGGTGAACTGGCTAGCTTTGAGAGTGCGTTAGCTTGGGGAATTTGTTGAATGTTGAACTGCTCGAGCCGTTGGATGAGCTCTTGCACCTTCTATAGGTAGCTTGCCATAGTTGAGGTCCGCATCTTGAACTGACCATGGATCTGGTTGACCACAAGTTGAGAGTCACTGAAGGGCTTGACTCGCTGAGTTTCAGGGTCTAGGGCAAGCCAAAGTCTAGCTATCAGGGCTTCGTACTCAGCCTTGTCATTAGTGGCTTTAAACTCAAACCTAAGGGCATGTTCCAATATAGTGTTGTTGAGATTGAAGAGGATGAGGTCGCCGGCTCCGTTGCCTTGCTTGTTGGATGAGTCGTCCACATAGAGAGTCCGAATCTACGGTGCCAGGGTCGGGTCTTGCGTGGTGAAGGTGCACTTTGCGAGAAAGTCAGCTAAGGATTGGGCCTTGATGGCGGCCTAAGAAGCATAGTTGATGTCGAATTTGCTCAACTCTACACTCCACTTGATTAGGTGGCCAGATGCTTCTGTGCTCTGAAGAACTTGGTTGAGGGGCTGGTCGGTAAGCACTCGGATGCTATGAGCTTGGAAATATGGTCTGAGCTTTCTCGCCGAGGTGACCAGTGCCAAGGCCACCTTTTTTAGGTTGGTGTACCGGGTTTCTATGCCACTGAGGACTTTGCTGGTGTAGTAGATCAGCCTCTCTACTCAGTCTTCCTCCTTGACCAGTATTGAGCTAACCACCTCGTACCCGGCCAAGAGGTATAGCAGCAGCTCGTCCCTTGTCCTAGGTTTCGTGAGGAGAGGTGGCGAGCTTAGGTACCTCTTCAGCTCCTAAAAGGACTGTTCACATTCCTCAGTCCAGTAGAAGTCTTTTACCTTTTTTAGATCCTTAAAGAAGGGTAGGCATCGGTCCACAGAGTTGGACATGAACCTACTGAGGGCGGCTACTCGTTCGGTGAGGCGCTGCACTTCTTTGTGGGTTCGAGGTAACTGCATGTCGAAGATGGATTGGATTTTTTCTAGGTTGGCTTCAATTCCTCTCTACGTAACCATGGACCCTAGGGATTTGTCAGAGCTGTCTCTGAAAGCACATTTGGTTGGATTCAGCTTCATTCTATACTTCCTAAGGGTGCCGAAGACTTCCTTGAGGTCGGCTAGATGGTGCTTGGCCTTCTTGCTTTTTACAACCATGTCATCGACATAGGCTTCGACGCTATGGCCAAGTTGATCATTGAATACCTTATTCACTAGCCATTGATAAGTGGCATCGACGTTCTTGAGATCGAAGGGCATCACCTTGTAGCAGTATAGTCCACGGTCTTCTCCTAATCGTCAAGATGCATCTAGATCTAGTTGTTACCCGAGAATAAGTCCATGAAGCTCAGGAGTTCGTGCCCTGCCGTTGCATCGGCGAGCTGGTCGATCCTCAATAGGGGGAAGCTGTCCTTTGGGTAGGCTTTATTAAGGTCGGTGAAGTTAATGCAAATCCTCCACTTACCATTGGCCTTTTTCACCATCACCATGTTGGCCAGCCAGTCCGAGTACTTTACTTCCCGGATAAAGCCGGCGTCAAGCAACTTCTAGACCTCATCGTTGATCACATGCCACCGTTCTACGACAAAGCTCCTCTTCTTTTGCTTGATGGGTCAGTAGTGTGGGTCAGCGTTCAAGCGGTGGGTGATGACCTTGGGGTCGTTCCCCGACATATCAACGAATACGTCGGCGTGGTCCCTTAGTAGCTGTATTAAATCCTCCTAAAGACGATCTTCTAGGAGAGAGCTAACCTAGATCGTCTTTTCGAGGTCTTCCTCGGAGAGTGGCACTTGGACGAGGCCTTCAACGGGTTGGCCGTGTTACGTCTTCACATCATCCTGTAGATCTATGCTTTCGGTCATCAGAGTTTCTATGGTAGGGCGTGGTCCTCGGTGGGAAGTCAGGTAACACTACTGTGCAGTCCTTTAGTCTCCATGCACTACTCCCACGCCGTACTGGGTCGGGACATTCATCACGAGGTGGAACGTGGAGACAGAGGACCATAGAGCATTCAAGATCGGGTGGCAAAGGATGACGTTGTACGACGACGGGCAACAAACGATGATGAAATCGACCATGGCTATGGTAGTGGTATTGCCGTCTCCAATCAGAAGAGGGAGGGTGAACCTCCTGGTTGGCATGAGTGACTCCTCAGAGAAGCCCATCAGGGGAGTGTTGACGGGGACGAGACGGTTTGTATCGATGCCAAGCTTATCGAATGCATCTTTGGAGAGGATGTCTACTGAGCTGCCTATGTGAACCAGGATGCGTTGCACTTCGAAGCTGTAAACTTCGGCTGTGATCACTAGGGCGCCGTCATGCTTGGCATGTCCAACCCAGTTCTTAAAAAACTTTGGTTAATGAGAGGCAACAGTCTGTGCTGTTGAAAACATTCGTAGGAATGCCATGTTACCAATGAGAGGGGTAAAATAGTAATTATCCTCTATTTGATCATGTCCAACCCATAAACTCTATCAACAGCATAGGTTAGCCAAAATTTTCCCCTTTGGCCCCCATAGGAGCGGGGTGCTATCCGAAGAGGTACGTATTCGCATCTGCACCCCATGGTCGCCGTCGCCCCACAACGTATCCCAATGAAAACTCTAGGAAATATTCCCAATGCATGCGGGGAGATGTGCACGTGGGGCACCAATGTGAACTCAAGAGATATGCATGTGCACCTTAAAATGATTCTTGGAGTTCTTGTCCTCAGTCATAAATAATTAATAGGGTAAACTTCATATAGGGTGTTTTACTTGATTACTTAAGGCTCAGTTGGGAAAGAGTACAATACAAATATGTTCACTGTCTATACATACAAAATAATACAAATACAAGGCTTTGCACTCTACATGTTGTAGTTGTACTTCTCCCAAATTAAGCCTAAACTTCATTTTATACTATGTTCCCTTTAAGGCTATGTTTGGTTCGAAGGAAAAAGTAGGGAAAGATGTGAAAATCTATATAATGTAAAGGTTTTCTTGTCTTTCCTTTCCTTTCCCTACTTTTTCCTTCAAATCAAACACAGCCTAAACTATCACAAATGAAGAAAATAAGTACCTGGCCATTAGCATTCCATTTCAAGAGAATGGAGGAATAGTACATATCATGTATGTGATACATTAGACATTTTTAAATATCCAAATTACCCTTTTGAATGTTTTTGCTTTTGTCTTCATTCCATATTTTAAAACGAGAAAGGGGCATTTTTACTTATAATCTCATCTAAAAGTCGAAATGTCAAATGTTATGCATTTCGATTCCAGGTAGACGTTCTACCAAAAATGCATGTAGGCAGCTTGGGGAAAAACAAGAACTATGGCTGTTGGGAAAAACAGTCTGTGCGTGGGGAGTGCACAATGAGAGCGGATTAGTTGAACTTGGTAGCTGGCCGTGGGACCATCAGTTTGTTATACACTAAGTAATCATAAAATGCAGATGGCCCACAACAACTCAATTTCTCAAATTTATTCATGGCTTATGTAGAACTAAACAATTGGTTCCATTGTCCATTAAATAATAATAAATTCGAGCCGAGATCTATTCAACAAAAATTGTCCCAATACACTTACTTCTTAGCATGATGTGTCTGCTAGACGTGTAAAGTGGGCATGCGCAGCTCGAGTAAAGTGCGGGCTGTGCTGTGTTGGCTGTTACAAGCTGTGCTGTTCTTTTCGGTGAAAAATTTAAGAATCGATTTGATACGGCCCACGACCCAAGCCCATATGGGCCTGTACTGTGCCATGGGTTGAACTAGCCCAAGGGCCAAGCCTTGGGCTAGGTCGTTCCGTGCATCGAACTACTTTTTTATCATGGATGTTCAAGTCACCTCATTTAATATATTCAAGAATTTTCAACAAAACAAAAGGTGTTGTTGAATCATCCACTTGAAGAAGTGAAAGTGCATATATATCTCCAAAGACGGAGATTTTTTTTTTTTTTTTTAATTTTCTGGGCCGCAATTGATATGGCTGAAATGATCATGTCAATTGGACCATATGATTCCTTTGACCTATTCAATGGGTAGACATTATTGTAATATTTTTATTCTTTTGAAGATTTTTATTTTCATAATGTGGCAGCTAATCAATTCCCCATTCTATAAGGATATGTTTGGTTTAATAGAAAATAAGAGAGAATCAAAAGTTGAGTAAAGTGAATTCCATCAACTTTTTCTTTCTATTTTAGCACCCCACACTTGTTAAGTTTAACAAAATAAGAGCCAACCGAGGGCTGGTTTAGCTGGGTTGTCCTGCAACCAGCACTATGGGGAAAAAGGGTAAAAGGAGAAAGTAATTGCTGACTAACCAAGCTGTGCCCACCATTCTATTTGGTGACACACCAAATAGAACGGTGGCACATCATTTGCAAACCACTGATTGTGGTTTGCTTAATTATGAAGAAAATTTTTAAAAAATCCCATTATACCCCTAAGCTCAAGTATAAATAGGGGTCCTCCTATGTTAGTTGATAACATATTTCATTTCATTTTAGTGTATAGTGTATATAGTGTGTTGAGAGGAGTATTGAGTGTTGGGTACAGGTGAGATTCCGGTGAGACCATTTTGTATTTTTTTCCTGTTTATAATAAGAAGGAAGCTCCGAGTTGCTACCCGTGGACGTAGGCATTTTGGCCGAACCACGTAAATCTGGTGTTCTCTCTTCATTCTTTCTTTATTGCTATCTGCTTTTATTTTCTTTCTGTGCACGTACAAATTACATTATTTCCGCTGTGCAATTCCAACAATTGGTATCAAAGCCACACAGTTCAGTTCCAAGATTCTGCCGAAATCTGTATTTGCTATTCCGGTATTGCACGTGTTGAATATGGCGAGTTCGAGCTCTACCCGGTTCGACATACCGAAATTCAACGGATCCAACTATGCAATTTGGAAGTTGAAGATGCATGCTGTGTTGGTGAAAGAAGATTGTGCAATTGCCTTATAAGAAAAAGAGAAAAAGCCTGCTAATATGAAAGACGAAGATTTTGAGAAGAAAAACCAGATAGCCATGGCTGATATTCTTCTTGCTTTAGAAGATTCGGTTCTATTCAATGTGTCCGAGGAAGCCACTGCCAAATGTTTATGAGACAAGTTGCGGAATCTCTAAGAGGGGAAATCGATGTCCAACAAAATCTTTCTCCGACGACAACTCTACGATTTGAGGATGAAGGACGGAGCCTCTTTGCAAGTACACCTGAATGAGTTCAACACTCTCGTAAGCAAATTAGCAACTATAGAGGTACGTATTGATGACGAAGAAAATGTTGCTCTTTTGCTTTGTTCTATGCCAGACTCTTGGGATAGTTTGATAATGAATTTGAGCAATACTAAATATTTGTCATTAGAATCTACTATTTCTATGTTGCTTACGGAAGAATCTCATAGAAAAGTTGGTGAGAATTCTTCAGGTGACGCAATGATGGTACGAGGTAGATCGAATGAGAGAAACGACTCTATAAAAAATCAAACGAGATCCAAGTCAAGAAGCAACAAGAAAGGAATCAAGTGTTGGAATTGTGGTAAGAAGGGGCACCTTCGAAAAGATTGTCGGCAACCCAAAGTAGAGCAAAATTGGCCCAACTCTAACAAAGATCCGACTTCAAATAATTCCCAAGGAAACATCGCAGAAGGAAATGATTCATCAGAAGATGGTGAGGTACTGTCTATTGATTCTTGTAAAAATTTAAAGCATAACTGGATATTAGATTCTAGTGCTTCTTTCCATATGACGCCATGCAGAGATTGGTTCTACACATACCAATCGTGCAATGGTGGGATTATTTACATGGGTGACAATAGTACATGCAAAATAGTGGGAATTGGAGACGTTATAATTACTATGTTTGACGACATCACTAGTACAATCTCTGGTGTACGGTATGTTCCTGAACTGTGAAAGAGTCTCCTGTCACTAGGAAAGTTTGATGAAGACGGTTACAAGTTTTCTGGAGAAAAGGGTCAATTGAAGATCAGTAAATGAGCTATGGTAATTGCAAAAGGCAAATTACAAGGGAAGCTATACCACTTGATCGGGGATACCATGGTCGGCGATTTCATCGTTGCAAATGCTATGACCGATTCTGTCATGATTTGGCACAGACGTTTGGGTCATATGAACAAGCAAGGACTTAATGTACTTCTTGATCAAAATCTACTTCCTGGCTTAAAATCTACTGATTTGAATTTCTATGAAGATTGTTTATTTGGGAAACACCACAGAGCTAGTTTTCCCAAGTCTAAAGCTAGGAGTAGAGAGGTATTAGATCTAATACACTCTGATATGTGGGAAGCTACTACGGAATCTCTTGGAGGTTCATTATACTTTGTCTCTTTTATTGGTGATTTTTCCAGAAAAGTATGGGTATATTTACTCCAACGGAAGAGTGATACTTTTTCCTATTTCAAGAAGTGCAAAGCTCTAGTTGAAAATCAGAAAGGGAAAAGAATTAAGTGTCTGAGAACTGACAATAGGAAATAATATACCTCGAAAAAATTTAAAGATTTTTGCAATGAGCACAGCATTCTGAGACAGTATACGGTTTCACGAACTCCACAATAAAACGGAGTTGCTGAACGGATGAATCGTACACTTATGGATCGAGCTAGAAGCATGTTGAGTGCAGATGGGCTGGAGTAGTATTTTTGGGCAGAAGCAGTCAATACAACATGTTACCTAGTAAATCGCTCTCCCACTACGACACTTGATTGCAAAATTCTAGAAGAGGTATGATCAGGAAACCCTGTTGATTATTCTTTTCTACGTACATTTGGTTGTGATGCTTATGTTTGGATTCCTAAGGAGCAAAGGACCAAGCTAGAGGCAATGTCCAAAAAGTATATTTTTCTTGGCTATGCAGAAGGTACAAAGGGATACAGATTGTGGGATCCTACTGCTCACAAGATAGTTGTTAGCCGAGATGTTGTCTTCATGAAGATTCGATGCAGAAAAAATCAAGCTCTAAAACAATAGAGAAAGTTGAAGTGGAATCTTTTCAAAAGATTCAAGAGCAACAAATTGATACAATTGTTGATGTACCTGAAGAGCACATTGAAAATTTTGAAGGAGATACTTACAGTGATCAAGGTTGATCGAGGAGAGCTACAAGACCTTCTGTCTGGCTTCAGGATTATGTAACAGCTTATGCTTGCATTACAGAAGAGTACGAGCCTTGTTCATACCAGGAAGCATGCAAATGTCCAAATGCTCGTCATTGGCAAATGGCAATGGAGAAAAAAATGGAAGCTTTGAAGAAAAATAAAACTTGGGACTTAGTTAAACTACCTAAGAATCGAAAGGCCATTGGTTGTAGATGGGTGTACAAACTCAAAAAGGACACTAATAGGAATATTGAAAGATACAAAGCTCGACTAGTTGTAAAAGGATATGCTCAGAAATCAGGTATCGACTTCAACAAAATATTTTCTCCTGTTGCTCGATTAAGTACTATTCGTATTCTATTGAGTATGGCTACAATATTTGATTCGGAGCTGGAGCAGTTAGATGTTAAAACTGCATTCTTGCATGGTAATCTTGAAGAAGAGATTTATATGACACAACCTAAAGGCTTTGTCGATGACGACAAAAATGATCTAGTTTGTCAGCTGACCAAATCACTTTACGGTCTAAAACAGGCGCCAAGGTGTTGGTATTATCAAATGCGAAGCAGATCTTTATGCCTACACATACTTTGGTAATGATCACTTCATCATTTTGTTGTTATATGTTGATGACATGCTAGTTGCAGGTACTGATAAAGGAAGTATCTCAACATTGAAAGCTCATTTGGCTAGGGAGTTTGACATGAAGGATCTGGGGGTGGTTAATCAGATTCTTGGGATGATGGTATATAGGGACAGAAAGAACATGAAAGTCTGGATAACTCAAAAGAGTTATGTTCAAAGGGTCTTGCGGCACTTCAACATGCAAGATTCCAAACCAGTCAGTATCCCATTTTCTGTCGGTTGCAAGTTGTCTTCGGAACAATCACCTAGCACTGAAGCTGAGAAGACAGAGATGTCCCACATACCATATTCATCATCAGTAGGGAGGCTTATGTTTGCCATGGTGTGCACCAGACCATACATTGCACAAGCAGTGGGAGCAGTCAGTAAGTTTATGGCAAATCTAAGAAGAGATCATTGGATTGCGGTGAAGAGAATCCTTCGGTATTTGAAGGTTACTTCTGAAATCTCCATTTGTTATAGTGGCCAAAGTTTAAAACTAGTTGGTTATGTGGATGCAGATCTCGTTACAGAAGATCCACACTAACAACAGCACTGCTGATATATTGACAAAGCCGGTGATGAGAGAGAAGTTCATTTAGTGCAGGACTTCTCTGGGACTTGAAGCTACATAGCAAGAGATGATCTGTAGCTATTCTCGAGCGAATTTTTCTTCACTATGAAAATTGTCTTCAAGTGGGAGAATGTTGAAAAGAAAAAGGTGGGCCAGTCGGTGGCCCACCGAAATTGCAATCGGTGGCCCACCAAGCTGTGCCCCCCATTCTATTTGGTGGCACACCAAATATAGGTATCAATTCTCCCATACGTCTAACTATTATATACTTTTCATTCATTCACATTTCACAATATGTAAAGACTTGGATATATAGGTAGAGTTTGTGAAATATTATGTATGAAACTGTTGCTTCTCAAGAATTGTAATATAGATATAATTTACCAGATTTCCTTAATGCCATGACAATTAATGCTTGGTTTGTATCGATCCTAACATACGATGACAAATCTCCAAGGTAAGAATTTCCCCCGGTGCATGAATATTAAATATTTTCTGAGGCCTCTAGTACTACAAGAAAGAAAAGATTTAAACAAAACTGCCAAGACATACGAGCAAATCAGGACCTCTTGAGCTTAAACAAGTGATCCAGAAATTCTTCAATGTTCTTGTCTGAACTGCCACCTGCATCAAGTGCTTTCTTAGCTAACTCCTTCCATCTTGTTGTATTCTTCCTAATAGTTTCCCCTCTCACTCCTTCCATCACTTCCTTGAGGCATCGTTCAATTTCTTCCCCCCTCACAATCCCCTTCTCAATATCCACCTTAGCTCGTACTCCCACTTCCCACACACTCTCCACACACTTGGCATTAGTGGGTTGGTCCGACCACTGTGGGATTCCCACCATTGAAACTCCTAAGCTCAATGCCTCCAGCGTCGAATTCCAGCCACAGTGTGTCACAAAGCATCCAACTGCTCGATGATTCAACACCTCCAACTGGGAACACCACGGCACGACCAAACCATATTCTGATGTATCCTCTTCGAACTTCGTTGGCAGCTTGCTTTTCTCCTTTTCTCTCACTACCCATAAGAAATTTCTTTTGCTTTCCCTCAGACCCTTGGCTACTTCCTCCATCTGCTCCTCTCCCAATTTTGCAAGACTTCCGAAGGATATGAACACAACGGACCCTGCTTCTTTTGTGTCCAGCCACCCTAGATAAGCATCAGTGTTCGCCTTCCGGAGACTCAGATCGGTGTCCCCATCAACACTCTTATTTAAATACACTGAAGGTACAGATGGGCCAATCGTCTTTACCCGCCAGAGCCCCACCAGGGTACTCAACACCTACATGGGACCAGAACATCAGTAACTCTTCACAGCTGGTATTGTATTGGAACAGAACAAGTTAAATGGATCAATTGGAACTGAATCACACAATATTCGAAGTCGAATCCAATTAGAATATTGAAAATTATTGTTAGAATTCGATTAAATATTTAAATATTCAATTCGATTTGAATTCCACTGATTAATTATATTTTAAGTAATTAATAAATGTTTTTATTTTTATAAAGTATATAAATATATGATTTTTTTATATAATTTAAATATTATATATATATAGAAATTATATAAAATACTTAAATATTTTATATATATTATATATAAACAGAATTAAATAATTGGTCGAATTCGGATATTTATCGAATCGAATCAGGTTATATCTGACTTCGATTTGATTACTTAAATAATATGAATAGGATATTTAATAAATTTAACCGATTATATGATACTCGAGTTATCCAAATTCGATTTAATTATGTCGAATCTTAAATATTGAGTAGCCAATGAGATTATAACACCTCACGTTTGGAATGGTTTTAGAGCCTTACCTCACTCTCCAGGTCGTGAAAAGTGTTGATGAAGACCCAATCTACTTTATCCAAATTAGAAAATTGACCCAAAAGCATACTGAAGAAGTATGAATTGTTAGACTCTTTGTCCACAATGAAAGATGGGAACTCCGTCACCCCAAGCGGTGGCAGCCCAGGAAGCACTACTGTATCTTGCTCTGCTGAAGGGATGGTGACACACTCCTGTCGGACATGATAGTAGATGGCGAAAACAGCGCAGGATTGAGTGACGAAAGAGGCTCCTTCCAAGCCAAATCTCTTGGCTACGTCCAGGACCCAAGGGAAAAACGAGTCATACACAAGACAAGTGAAAGGATACTCAGAGCCTTCATACTTCTGAATCACCTCGGCTAGAGTTCTCGACCCCACATCCTTGAATCGCTCATTGTAGGCCTCGGCACCGCCGGCGGAGTCAAAGCCACCTTCATCGAAGCCATCGGAGATCGTCTCGATTGGGATTGAGCCAACATCTGATTGCATGGATTTGCTAATGAAGACTGTCACAGCTAGTGTGGATTTGATGCCTTTGAAGATTAGACGCTTAGCAAAATGGAGCAAAGGGTTCATATGGCCTTGGCCTGGACCAACAAAAACCAGGACATGGGGCGTCGGCAATGAATCTCTTCCATTATTCTCCATTTCTTTGGCTACAGAAATCCATGGATTAGGGGGGAGAAGATGTAACATATATAGAAATGAAGGTGAACGTTACGTTCTAATATGGGACAGAATTATACTACCAATAATAAATTTTAGGTAAATTGCTCAAACCTCCCCCTGAGCAAAAACCAAAAAAAAAAAAAAAAAACTCCCTTGAAGATCAATAATTGCAATCACCTTTTCTGAATTTTCTGACACAGTTGCAAGTAGACCTCATATGTTAGAATCTTCTAAAAAGAAGCATGAAAATGTTCAAAATACCCATGTAGTTATTATTGAGTCTGTTTTTTTTAGAGAAAATAACACAAACTTTATGAAAACATATGAGAGAGAGAGAGAAAAAAAAAAGAATTTGAAGTTGTAACTTTACCTTTGAGCGATTGATATGAAGGATAAATTAGAAAAATAAATCAATTTCAGAAAAGAGATTGAAAAGATTTGGGATAGTCGGTTTATATATAGGAAAAACTTTGAAAATAAACTTTTTAGTTAAAGGTAGTGCATGGGTATTTTGGACAATTACATGCCTCTTTTTAGAGGATTCTAGCAGAAGGAATCTATGTGTCAAAAAGTTTGGAGGGAACTGATTACAATTACCATTCTTCAAATATGATTTTTGCAACAACCCACAATTTCAATAAAGGTTTCAGCAATTTATTTACCCAGACTTTTTCCCCCTATAAATTACACTATAGCTAGACAATTGCTTGAGCAAACAAAAATCCGCTTCATGCGCTGTATCTCCCACATTCATTCACTTTGAAAATCTCTACAGTTCAGCACTAAAGGACCTTCCATTTTTGCAATCCCAGAAAATAATCTTTCTTGCATTGGCATCACTGTGCACGTGGATTGACTGTGCTAAATTTAATACTTTGGGTAGATTATAGACGAGCTTGCATTTCCTGCATGCTTCCAATAAATTCTATGCATTACATCAACTGATTTTAATTAATTTTATTTCAAAGGCCGGTGCATTGGCAAGAGACTGAATCATTCTAGATATTATCATTGGTAGAACGTTCCAGAATACATCCCTTCTGTGTATTGGAAACATCTCCTGATCCTTCTAAATATTATTATTGGTAGATGTTTTCAATAAACGGCAGGGATGTGCTGTGGGACGTTGTGGGGGGTAGACTTAAACTCCATTGGCAATTCATTTTTGGCCTGTGGGTCGCATGCAATACGGTTGCGCAGGAAATGCTTTCTCATTAGAAAATGCCACTCTATGCTTTGGCGTATTAGCATTTAATTCCTAGAATTTTCATTTGTGATAAAAACCCGAATTTGGACTGATTGGAGATAAAATCATGCACACCGGGCTAGCTATGTCAGTGTTTAGTACATATGGGGCTTGCAGTGAATACTCGCATGTCCACTCATGATAGGTAGCCCATCCCAATGTACATGATTTTGTCTCCCACTCATCCTGACTACAAAAAACCCACCCTGAACTTTAAGATTTTAGCACTTTGCCCTACTATCAGCATTTTATTAGTTGTGTTTTAAAAACCGACACGGAAGTCAAATCGTTTTTGCCTTTGGGTCGCAAGTCACCAATTCGACCGTTTTGGGTTGAATGGGTTAGACTGTTTTTTATTTATATTTAATTTATTTTTTTAATTCAGTTTTTTTATTTTTTATTTACAAAAATATTAAAAATTGAAACTTATGGCTAAAAAAAGGGGGTTTTAGCAAAAATAGTGGGGCGAGACACATAGTTCTCGAAAAATTACCCAAAATAAAAAGAAATCACCTCAATCGAACATTGGAGTGCAAAGTTATGACCTCCCAAAGTTTATATACATAGTATGCAACCTGTGACCTGACCATTGAATTAACCGGGTCAATGGTCCAACCATCCAGGTCAAACAAATTTTGACCAAATCAACGGGTTTTGACCTTTCTCCGGATTTTACTCAACGACGGGTTGAAAACACTATTTTAGTTAACTTTAGAAAACTTTTTCAAGTGATTACCATATGTGCGAGTAAACATTATTAAAACCCCAAACTGCCCTAATTTTATTTTATGAGTCATTTTTGTAGAAAATTGATAAAATAAACAACAAAAACAAATACAGAGAATAAAGGAAAAGTAGGAAATTGAAAAATACTGGAGTTACAACAAAAAAATGAATAAAAAGATGAGAATTAATCAAAATAAAAAGACAAAATATAAGAAAGAAAAGGCACAAAATATATAAAAAAGGAAAATATAGAAAACACTGAAAATTGCAAAACAAAAACAAAATAAATACAAAAAAGAAGAAGAAAACTGAGAAAATACAATAAAAATATAGATAATTGGAGATAAAAAAAGGAAGGTACAAAAATACGGAAAAATAAAAAACAATAGTAGGCATTTTTAAAATTTTATCACTACGTCAGGCTCGTTAACAGGGGTGAGGGCGAAGTAAGAGAACATGAAAGTTCAAGGTGAGCATTTTGTCACAACCCCCAAAGCGCAAGGTAGCAATCTATAATTTAAGTTTAATATTTTATCAAATTTCATTAATAATTTTGTTTGTGTTTACTTTATCTTTATTTAGGATAAAATAATAATTAGTTATCTATTTTTAATAAACCTTTTTAATCCTTTTTCTTTGTTTGTTCTTTTTAATTCGGAGTATGTCCACATGAGAAAGATTCATTTTACCTTGGTGGTATGAATATTTTGGCAAGTCTCTAACTGTAAGAGTCGTTACTGTTATCTAAGACTATCATTGGAGGTTCAACCATAATCAGCAAGAGGTACAACTCATTTGAGCAATTGATTGTACCCTAAGGTTGTGTTTGGTTTGAAAGAAAAAATAGGGAAAGGTAGGAAAATTTATACAAAGTTTGTAAAGGTTTTCTTACCTTTCCCTTCCTTTCCCTATTTTTTTCTCGAAACCAAACATAGCATAAGAGTCTTAAACACCAAATTCATAAAAAAAAAAAAGTCTTAAACACCAACCAACCCTGGTGCTAAAGAAGATTCAAAAGGGAAGAAAATCATATTAAAGGCCAGTTTGCAACTAAGGTTTTTAAAATCGACCTGAACAACGAACTGGTCAGGGGTCCAGTTCTCGGGTTGAACGATCGGTCCATTCTAACAAAAAAAATAAAAAATAAAAAATGGTCAAAACCGTTGAACGGTTCAACCGCCCGAATCAACGATTTGTTGATCAAATCAACATTTTTTAACAAAAATCTAGTTTTAGAGAAAAATGGAATCGGTCACCTGACCGATTCCCGGTTTTTCTGGTGCAACCATCTGGTCCGGCCCGGTTTTGAAAACCATGTTTGCAACAATGTGCCCTAATATCTTCTAACCCATAAGCTTCTATTCTTTGTTACAGGTTGGTCGTCTCTACTATTACCATTAGACTACTTATTCGTATCTGTGATTTATATATGCAGATTGTGATTATTTTATTAAAACTGAATTGCCTTATACTGCAACAATCTTAGATCTGATTTCCTTCAATTTTCATCACCACTTTGTTGAATTGAAAACTACAAGTTAACATCGTAATAGATCTTTACAGAGTCACAACTCACAACAGTCTTTCGCCGGTAAGCATATTGGGCTTGAATTTATTAGGGGAGAAGCTTCGGTCAAGACTCAAGTGGAGTGAGGTTCATAGATAAGATTTTATTTTTGAATGCGCCTTTCACATAAAGGCCCATTGGACTTGAAGCATGGACAAGTACAAATTCACTTATACTTTGGGTTTCAATTTAATTAATTATAATGAAGACAATAAAGATCAAACACTAAATCACTCGATCAAACAAGGTTTGATACCATCTCAAGAAAGCTTTTCAACCGAAAAGGTTAAACTATTAGATGAGGTCTCTGAATAAGTTTTCATTCTCCAACAAAGGATTGATGCCAGAGCAACATGTGATGAAAAATGTACAAGTTGGGAAGGATTTGAGGGGGCTGCCTTGGATGAGGAAAAGGCATGGAATGTTTTCAATGCGATTTAGTTCTAGACGATACCAATAAAATGGATTTATATCTGGATGATCTATTTGTACTAGAAAAATATAGTGATGCCAACCACTCTGAAAAACAAAATCTACTTGTAGCAATGAATTCATGTGATGTGGTGGAGTAATTTAATGGAAATCTACTTGTGGCTATGAATTCATGCTAAGAGATACCATGAATTAAGTCATCAAGGGGTAAGAATAAGTCACTATGAAGTTTAAATCTTTCCTATAGTGTAAATAATACAGATTACAAATCATAGTAAGGTTGAGCTTATAAACTCTTAAATGAATTGGAATCAGCTGGAATGGGATTTTGTTTCAAAAGAGGGGAGTGATTGATCATTCCCTTAAATGAGAAATGTCATTCCACCTAAAATGGGAATGGGATTCAGATTCCATCCAACCAAACAGTTGAAAATTGGAATCGGAATTCCCCATTTCAAATGAGACCTTAAATCCTAAGGAATAAAGGAAGGAACTCAATGAAGCAGATATGAGTTTCGATTTTGAGTGAGTAGTTAAGATGCCTAATACTTTCTACACTTGTAACCTAATCTCTTATTAGCCTGATCAGAGACCGGTTTTGGAGTCACTTGGATGATTTTAGATTAAATTTCCCTTTTTAAAATGTTTTACAAAATCATCCCTACCCCACCTTCCCTCTTTCTTAATTTTTAGACACAGAAATTAATAGGTGGCAACTCCCCAATGTCCCCACAACCGCAAGGCATTGTTTTGTCTCATACTACTTGTAGGACTCTGGTGCAAGCTTTTGTTTTTTTTCATTCAGACTTGAAACCCTATGGGTCCCATACAAACCGAGATTCACCTATACTATGCACAATATTGATTGGATTTACTTGCAAAAGGATCCAGATTTTTCCTATTTGAAAATGAGCTAAGATTTGGGGAGAAATCCCGATCCTAAATCAACTCTACCCAAGTTAAATTGTGTAGTCTCATACTCAATGTGTATATATTTTAAATTTTATTGTAATATTTTTTAAATTTTTTTATTATTTCATATATAGATAATTGTATAAATCAAAATCCATATGGAATAAAATTAAGGTTTTTAAAACCAACTCAAAGAACGAACCAGCCAGGGGTCTGGTTTCTGAGTCAAATGGTCCAACCATTCGAACTGAACGGTCGGTCCATTCTGACAAAAAAAATTAAAAAATGGTCAAAACAATTGAACGGTTCGAACAGTTCAACTGCCCAAATCAGCAGTTTGCTAACATGCGAGGATCGGGTGATGGTGCAACTATAGGTAATCGAGAATAGAAGACTTTTATCCCCAACGGGGATCGGGGACGGAGACTTGGATTAATTTCAGAATCGGGATCAGGGATGGGAGCTTGGATTAATTTCAGAATATGACCCTTTCCCCGAACCCACCCCATTACCATTCCTATCATAAAGTATTTCCCCTTTTTTCCCGGTGGATGACAAACCTCTTTGTTTTTTGAAAAAAAAATGAATGTTGGATATGAAAAATGAAAATGGATACTTCCAATGAAAGAGCAAAGTAAAGCTCCCTCCAAATAGGTTAGTGGCATCCCTCCGAATTATATAGGAGGATCAGGATTAAACCTATTGAACTGCAGGCTTTCCATATATGGTATAGTAAATGCGCCTCACATGCACCCCCACTTTGTGCCCACCCCTGATTTCCCTACAATTCCAATTAGAGGTGCCCCTGATTTTTCTACAATTCCAATTAGGGGTGAGCATTGTTTGATTAAAGTTAAAAAATCGAATAAAAAATTTTGGTTTTGGTTTTCCAGTTTGATTTTGGTTATTTCGGTTTTACAAAATTTTAGTTTCGGTTTTGGTTTTTGGGTTTGATAATTCGATTAACTGAAAATTCAAATTAATCAAACTTTATTATCTATATAATATATAAGTTAACATATAATATATATATATATATAATATGTACAATATATATTATAATAATATATTGTATTATATACATTTTTTAATATATAATACAATATTGTGATGAAATTTGGTTTTAACCAAAAACCAAACCGGAATTTTTAGTTTTGGTTATTTCGGTTTCAGTTTGATTTTTCATTTAAATTTTTGGTTTTAAATATTTTGATTTATTGGGTTTTATTTTTAACTGAATAAACCGTTTGCTCAACCCTAATTTCATCTATGTAATACCAAAACAACATTACTCTGTTTAGGAAGAGGGCAAATACAAATATTTCCAGTGCAAATGCATATTCACTTCAAACATAAACGCAGACATTGTTTCAAGAAACATCGATTAGGGTTGTTGTTTTGGGAGGCAAAGTCTCAACAATTTGATTGATGTGCCATTGATATGGAGACCAAATCAGCCCCCCACAACGTCCCACAGTACACTCCCGCTATGTATTAGAAATATCTTTCAATGATAATCCCAGAAATAATGATGTCATCATCGGGAAATGATCTCAATACATGGCGGGGATGTGCTGGGGGGGGGCTGATTTGAACTCATTGATATGATGCTGACATGGATGAAAAACACAAATTTCTCAAGTATAAACAAAAGTGTTTGTGTTTCAAATATAAATGACATTTCAATTCAAAACTCAAAACTGTAGGTTAAAACACCAACAGTACCAAAAACAATTTCATGTCAAGGCCTAATCTTGATTCTTGAATTAATGTATTTCCTGAGAAATATTACTACATATAATAACCAAGCACTTATAAGATGTATTTGCAACTGTAAACAAGGGTGTGGCTTACCTAGTTCTGCAAGTGTTAGTGATGGATTATACTATCATAACAACTTGGAAAGAAAGAGAGAGCTCCTTCTTCTCTTCTTATTAATGAAGAATGGATGATGGAGAGAGTATTTTTCTTTTCTTTTTTTTTTTTTTCCTCTCCTTTATTTTCAAAATGAAGATCAACGTCTGAGACCACCCATTACCTTTTATAAACACAGGAGGAACTGACTTGTGATTTTGAATTCTTTTCCTTTTCAAGAGACCGTGGGTCACGCACTTATACTGATGAATACATTCTTTTAGACCACCAACTTTTTAGCTTGTGCATGGTTGTCCAGTGGTTGCCATTGAATGATTCTTATAACTCAAGTTCGTTTTGCTATTGTTATATTTGTGAAATTGGCATCATTCTTGCATCTCGCATTTGATATAAATAGAAGAGATTCATGCAATGTACGAACTGGTCAATGGTGTGAAAAATTTCTTTCTTGAGGCCAAATGGGGCCAAAAGCTTAGAATTAACCTTGATAATGTATTGATATAAGTGGGGAACTTGGAAGCATATCTCGGTCCCCCTGAAAGCACCCTACTAAGATTGGGGTTTTGTGTGTAGTTTGTGAGAGATGATGGACTCTAGCTAGTAATCTCAAACGATTCTTAAAAAAATTTTGGTTGTTGAGGGGCAACAGCCTGTGCTGTTGAAAACATTCCTGGGAATGCCATGTTACCAATGAGAGGGGTAAACTAGTAATTATACTCTATTCGATCATGTCCAGCGCATAGGTTTTTTTTATAATCTCATCTAAAAGTCGAAATGTCAAATGTTATGCATTTCGATTCCAGGTAGACGTTCTACCAAAAATGCATGTAGGCAGCTTGGGGAAAAACAAGAACTATGGCTGTTGGGAAAAACAGTCTGTGCGTGGGGAGTGCACAATGAGAGCGGATTAGTTGAACTTGGTAGCTGGCCGTGGGACCATCAGTTTGTTATACACTAAGTAATCATAAAATGCAGATGGCCCACAACAACTCAATTTCTCAAATTTATTCATGGCTTATGTAGAACTAAACAATTGGTTCCATTGTCCATTAAATAATAATAAATTCGAGCCGAGATCTATTCAACAAAAATTGTCCCAATACACTTACTTCTTAGCATGATGTGTCTGCTAGACGTGTAAAGTGGGCATGCGCAGCTCGAGTAAAGTGCGGGCTGTGCTGTGTTGGCTGTTACAGGCTCTGCCGCCATCTCTAGTGAAAAATTTGAGAGTCAACCTGATATGGCCCACGGCCTAGGCCCATGTGCGCCTGTACTGTATTGTTGGTTGAACTGGCCCAAGGGCCGAGCGTTGGGTTAGGCCGGGCCATGCATCGGGCCAAAATTATTTATTTAAAAAAATAACAAAAAACTTAAAATTTTAATTTTATAAACTATATATTATTATATAAGATATATATAATATGGGACATGCTACGGGCGGCACAGACCGCTTGATCGTGCTGGACTGTCGTGCCTGGCCGGGCCAGGCTGGGTCAGGCTAGTCCAAATTCATGGTGAATCACAGGCGGCACGACTCAATTTACACCCTATGTCTGCACATCTCACCATGAGTGTAGGACTCACCAATAGGATAGGTGTAGGGTAAAAGAGCATGTACAACCAATTTTCCTTTTATCCAAAATGACAAACAAAAAAGAAGATGGAATAGCAAGGGTAGAAAGATCCCAAACAATTAAAGTTCTTCTCTCATACATCAAAAGTTCCACACCTCCTTGGTGGCTTTTGGCAACAAGGTTTGATCCGGCCCAGGAATGGCAACTGATGAGTTTAGAGCAGGAACCATACTCTCCATCTCTAACCCCGACTTTTAAGTAAATTCCCATTCTCGACCCTGATCTCCACCAAAGATGAAAATGACCCTCCATCACTGATCTCCAATAGGGATGGATTCCCCATCAGGAAATCGAATCCCTGAAAATTTTGAATTATATTATTTAAAAAATAGAGTTATTTAAAAGAAGAGTTTTTTAAATATAAAAATATTTTAAATATATTTTAATATATAATATATATAAATAACTTCATAAATAATATAAACAATATATATATATATATATATATATATAGAGGTTCGGAAGGGAAAGAAGGGCAATGGACTTAGGTTAGGACGAAAAAGAAGAGACCGAGGGAAATTTACTCTATTGATGGCCCTTGACCAATGACTAGATCACAATCGATCCAATGTATGTCTCAACCCAGGTTGCGTTATATTGGTATTGTAGTGCACTAGTGCTCTTGCAGATCCAATGGATGATGAGAAAAAGGTTGAAGCAGTGGCTAGGAAAATTAATCTATCATGTTGTATGATGAATGCCACAAAAAAATGTTTGATGTGGTTATCATCCTTAAATGTTGTTTTGGTAGATGATAGTGAACAATGTTTGTAGTTCAAATCATTGAGTAATGGCATTTCTTTTTTATTATCAGTTGTTTATGCTAAATGTGCAGATAGATGGGAATCAAGAATTCTTTGCAAGGAAATTGGGGTCCGTTTGGTTGGAATCAGAATCTAAATCCTTGGGAATCGGAATGGTCCATTCCCATAGTTTGTTTGATTCAGACAAAAATAGGAATGAGAACTAAAATCAGTAGAAATGGAATTTCATTCCCAAAAAAGGGGTAGAGAATGGTCATTCCCTCAAATGGAGAAATACCATACTCTTGGGTGTGAAAGTTAGGGATTTGGAATCAATTCGTGATTTGCTTCTCAATTGGTTTTAGCAGGGCGAATGGAAGGTAAATTGAGGTGTTGTCAGCAGATTTGCTATCATGTTTCGAATCGGTTGCATGAGACTTTTCATTTGAAAAGGTTAAATGGTAGGCTTTCATACAAGTAAAAACTAGCTCTTTGGAGAACGAATCGGTTAGGGGAACGGTTTTGGGGTCGAACGGTCTGATCGTTCAAATCGAACAATTGGCCTGTTCTAACAAAAAATATAAAAATAAAAAAAAATAAAAAATGGTCAAAACCATTTGAACAGTTCGAATAGGTTGAATGGTTAATCGCCCGGATCAGCAGTTTGCTAACCAAAATCAATGATTTTGAAAAAAATCTGGTTTTGAGGAAAAATGGAACAGGTCACCTGACCAATTCCAGTTTTTCCGGTTTGACCGTCCGATCCGATCCGGTTTTGAAAACCATGCTTTAAATCCAATCTCTAATCTAATGGTTTCGTCAAACTAAATGTAGATGGCGCGGTATCTAGGGAAAAACCCTTGCCCCCGTGGGGGAAGTGGAATCATTAGAGATGAGCAGGACTCCTTTATTGGGCGTTCTACAGTTTCTATGGCAGGGATACAAAGCTGATGATCGCTGAAGCTAAGGCTTTACTAGAACTAGGAGGAGTTCGTTCAAATGGTAAGACCTCTCAAGTTATTTGCAACATTGTTAACGGTGTAGTTTCAATCCCAAGGCGATTATGGTACTGGAACAGCTTTCTTTCAGAGTCGAGTACTAGCTAATTGTGAATTTCATTTTGTGCATATTCTCAGGGAGGCTAATCAGGTACCGAATGCTCTAGCTAACTTAGATTGTGATAATCGTCAAAGTTGGTTATTTAATTATGCAAATGAGTTCGTAGACATGTATAGAGGTTGGTACATAGTGGTTGTGCGAGGTAATTTTAGATGATGAAAATAATAATATACATTTAAATATTATGTCCCAAAGAAAGTAATATTATGGGTTAATTTCATGTATAGCAAGACAAAATAAAAGTTTTAATTTCTGTTTTTTAATATTTTTATGATTGTTTATTAATTTTATGTTTTTTTTTTGTGATTTTGTTTAATTAATTTCTATTTTGGTTACTGCAATTTCTATTATTTTTGTGTAATTTTCATTATTTTTTCTAAATGGGTTGGGTTGAGTCAAGGTGGGTTTGGTTGAACCCAACCCATTTAATTCCATCTAACTGGGTCATTAATGGGTTGGTGGGTTGGATGGGTTGGGTTGAAGCTCAATCCAAGCCGAGGCCAACCCAATCTGCCCAATTGCCACCCTAATTAGATTTGTGTCAATATTTTTAATAATACAAATCCATATATTTTAAAATTGACTAAAAAACCGTTTTTAATTAGGGGTGCTCATGGTGGGCTAATTTTTGAAACTGAATCGGGATTACTGATTTATGGAAAACCGGTAACCGAAATCGAATCGAAGACGATCGGTTAACCATCGGTTCGGTTCGTCATTTTTTCGGTGTTTTATTATTTACAATATTATAATATATATAATATTATATTTTAAATAATAAATAAAATATTATATATTATAAATATAATATATATATATATATATATTTATATATAATGCATATTTATTAATTTATAATGCACAAAAAATATAAAATATATATAATATATATAAATATACATAAAATATATGTATACCAGTTGTTTTGGTTAATTGCCGGTTTTCTATTTTGGTTAAACGAAACCGAACTGGTACCTTTGGTTTTTTTAAAATATTGAATCAAAATGAAGCAACCGATTTTTCTAATCGAATTTTCAGTTTGGTTTCGGTCGATTCGTTTTTTTTTTCTCACTCGTATTTTTAATCCAAGTGGTGGCTAAGCAATTCAACCATCCGAATCAAAGTGATCAACCTACAAAGTCATAGTTATGTAATAAAAATTTTAAAATAGAAATAAATATAAAACTTAAAAACATATAGAAAAATTAGACACATTTATGATATTTTTATTAATCAAATTAAAAAATAAGTGTAATAAACAATAATTATTTTTATTGGTAATGAAAATGAAATACATAATTTAGAACTGGTCGGAAATGAAATTATTTTACTATTTGGCAAAGATCAATAGTTTAAAATTTGGCTCAATCATGTTAATCTTTACTGTCATAAATAAATAACAAAAAAATAAAATATAAAAATGAAAAAAAAACATAAAGTTTGCAAAAAAAACATTTAGATACATGAGTAATATCATATATTTATCATATTAAACAAAAAGTAAGTGCCACATACTAGAATTATTTTTATACGGAAAAATACAAAAAAGTTTAGAAAAAAATTGAACACATCTATAATTCTATATTTACACTACTATTAAAAATATGAATAAGATTGTGGAACTTTTTTTTGACTAAAATATTCATTTTTGAATTTAGTCCCTATTTAATTATGAGGTTTAAATTGTAAATTGAACTACAACTTTTTGCCCCATTCAATTCATTCTTTTTAAATCTTACATTTTTTTTTGATAAATGAACAAAAAAAAAGGATACACCAAAAAGATTAAATATTACAAAATGAAGAATCTAGTCAAACAAATAGGCCTATTAATGATACTTGAAACTTCACAACTTAGTTCGATTATCACATATTTTGATGAGGTGTTTATGTAATCAGATTTGGATATATTTTCAATCCGCATTGAATTAATAATAAAAAACAAAATATAAAAAATACATAACATTTATAGAAAAATTTGGATACATTATTAATATCATTATCATCATCTAAAATTATCAAATGTAAAACACATGCACACTTACTATCAACGTGAAACTTTTTTTTTTGTAATAAAATTACACTCTACTTGTTTGTTTGAGAAAAAAAGGGTATAAAAATCATTTTATTATAGTTTTAATGGCTACTAAAATGCCTATATTTGTGTATTTAGTTTATCTCTAATTGTAAGGGTTGAAAATGCAACTTCATCATTACTTTCCACCTCATTTAATCCCCTTTCATTAAGTTTTATACTTAAGGTATTAAATATCATTTTCTCTTATTAAATCTTATATTTTTAGTTATTTTTCACTAATAAATGCTATTAGTTAGATTTATGTCAATATTTTTTAACAATATAAACCTAACTGACTAAAAAACAAAACCATTTTTTATCAAAGTGGTGGATAAGTAATTCGACCATTCAAATCAAATTGATCAACTTACAAAGTCATTTAGTTAGGTAATAAAATTTTTAAAATGGAAATAAATATAAAAAATTACAAAAATGTAGAAAAAGTTAGACACATTTATGATATTTTCACTAATCAAATTATTAAATAAGTATAATAAACAAGGATTATATTTATTGATAATGAAAATAAAATACATAATTTAGAACTAACCAAAAATGAAATATAAAAATTAATAATAAATAGTTTAACTTTTGGGTTAAATGTGTTAACATTTAATGTCACAAATAAATAATAAAACTTAATATAGTATAAAAACACGAATATGAAAATATACATAAATATTGAAAAAAGCATTCGAGCATATGTATAATATCATATATTTATCATATTAAATAAAAAGTAAGTGTGGTATATTAGAATTATTTTTACACACAAAAATATAAAAAAATTGTAGAAAAAATTGAACACATCTATAATTACTTACATTACTATTAAAAATATGAATAAGATTGTGCAATTTTCTTTTGACTAAAATACTTATTTTTGAATTTAGTCTCTATTTAATTGTAAGGTTTAAATTGTAACTTGAACTCCTACTTTTCACCTCATTCAATTACCTCTATTTAAATCTTATTTTTTTTATTCAATGAACAAAGGGAAAAAGATACACCAAAAAGAGAAAACGTAACATTATAAAAAGAAGAGTCTCGTCGGTCAATGATACTTGAAACTTCACAATTCTACCTGATTATCACATATTTAGATGAGGTGTTTATATAATCAGATTTGGATTTTGCAATTTGCATCCAATTAATAATAGAAAAAATAAAAAATATAGAAAATTTATAGAAAATTTTGGATATATTATTACTATATCATTATCACCATCTAGAATTGACATGTGCAAAGCACGTGTACACGCACTAGTGACTTTTAAAAGTAAAAAACATACCTTGTAAATTGGCATAAGGGAGATCATCATGACGTGTGGTAACAATGGTAATGGAGGCATCATATTTAGCATTAAGGCCATGGATTGCATGATGAAGTTGTGAACTGGTGAGAGGTTCACCAATGGCAACAAACTTATTGGCATAAAGTTTTATCTATTGCATATAATCAAGTAAGGTCATATTATTCTTTTGAAGATTTTTGATCTCATTACAGAGGTTAATAGCACTAGTAGTGCCACGAGGAGCAAAGAGTGTTCTAGTGTGTCCAAGACCTCCTTGCTGGTTTTGCAACCAACAACATGAAAGAGAGTAGATATCTATGATAACAGGGCGATTATCCAATTGAATAGGAAGTGATATTGTTTCTTCCATGAGGCAATAGCTATAACTTCCTGAGCAAAGGGACATGGCAAGGAGAGAACAAAGTCCAGGATAATACTGGCTTGTTAGTGCTCTAATACATTCAGGTGGCTTTGATAAATCTGAAAAGTTAAAAAGATATTAAAAGTGTTTGGAATCTCAAAAGAGATATAGTTGCTTTTTGACTTTTTAGAGGCTCTAAATAAAGAAGGTTGTTTGTGCAGCATCTGAAATTCATTAATTTTACTATTTTGCCCCTAAAATAGACTATTTGGTAATTTTGAGTTCAATTTGCATTATTTCATAAAAAATAATTTATTAAATTCAAAATAATATTAAAAAATATGAGTAAATTATAAAAGTAAAAATAATTTATTGAAATAAGAATAAGATTGAATAATACATACCAATTTATAAATAAAAAATAAATTATTAAGAGTTAAAATAATAATGAAAATAGTAATGAAGATCGTGAAGCAATAAAAAAAAAATAATTATCAAATTAATATCTTAAAATTAAGAAAATATTTAATATTTAATAATTAATAAAAAATTAAAATAATTAATAATAATACAAATATAATTTATTAAAGTAGGAATAAAATTGGAAAGATCCATCGCCACCGCTACCGCTGCTAAGAGTTGCAATGGCGGTGGCTGGCAGACAGGGGAGAGAGATCAAAGAACCATTGCTGCTAAGAGTTGTAGCAGTGGTGGCAGGAAGACAAGGGAGAGAGAGAGAGAGAGAGCAAAGAACCACCGTTGCTGAGAGTTGTAGCGACAGTGGTGGGAAGACAGGAGAGAGAGAGAGAGAAGAAGAAGAAGAAGAAGAAGAAGAAGAAGAAGAAGAAGAAGCAACAGCTTGCGCCATACCATAGTGGGGAAGAAGAAGAGAGCAGAACATCATAGTGGCAAATCTCCTTTTCCGAATTAGGGGAGGAGTCGAATGACCTAAATTTTTGGCTTATATGAGGGCATTAGGATTATTTAAAATTTCTATGGGGCTCTTTTGTCTTTTGTTCACGTCTGAAATGCCTCTTAACGCGTTAAGCACCTAGGGAAGCTCTTTTCTATTTAGATATGAAATTGAGTTCCAAATCTGAAAATCAAACCCAACACAAACATAGGCGGCATCTGAAAAGCAACATTTTTAAGACTCCAGAGATCTGAAAAGTGCTATCAAACGCCTAAGAGACACAAAGTAGAGATAAAAAATGGCCGAGTATACCATTGAAGTATATATTTACATTTGATGATCAATTACAAAAGATAAGATACAATTTGAAATAGAGATAATATACAACAAACCATAGTGAATTTCGTGTAGTGCCTTCTCATGCAAGAGCTCTACATGTGCTGGACTTGGTTAGATGGTTGATTACGTTTATCACGCACTCTTATCCTTTTTATCTCTATTTTCTTCAACACTTTTATGTGCCCTAGCTTCTTTGAATAACTTTCAAATGGGATACAATACTAAATTTGTATGAGCAGCTTGGAAAACAAAACAAGCAAGACAAAAAGAAAATGTGCCCAAATTAATATAACCCAAATAATTTCATAGACAAAAAAAGAGAATTTTAGAACACACCCTTTGTTATCAACTAGGGATACAATCTATACTATATTGTAAAGCGATCAGTTCCCATGTCAGCCATCCTCTTCTTCTCCTATTTCCCCTTCTCTTTTCTCTTCTTAAACTTCTCTACTTTCTCCCTTGCCCATTTCTATTTCTCTCATTCACTCACTCTCTTTCCTCCCATTTCCCTACCTAGGCTTCCCGCTAGGCCACATGGCAAAGCTCTATTTATCATTGACAATAAATCGTGTGAAAGTGGGAAACTCTCCATTATTTATGCTGAAATCTCTGTTTCTATACAATCGATCTATTTAAATGTTTAGTCTTTCCCTCTATAACTCTATTTAATATTCTATACAATTAATTTGTTTGATGAATTTTATTCATCAAACTGATGAAAATGACCTAACTAAAATTAATTATTGTTATTTTTGTATTATAAAAATTTTATTAAAAATAGTATATAAAATATGAATAATTAATAGTTATTTAAAAAATAAAAAATATAAAACAATTGTATACTCTTATGTGTTTCTATTAGGGTCATTTACTAGAACACACCTTTTGGGATGACAATTTTCCCCATCTCCAATGGGGACTCAACTTCCTCGACCCGATGGGGCTAGGGATGGGGATTGTTTTGGTAGGGCAGGATGGAGATGGGGATTAATAGGAATCCCCAGTTGGGAGTGGGGTTGGGGATGCTGATTGAGGTCACCGCCTCGACCTGACCTTGATTATATATATTAAATGTTATTTATATTAAATATACTATTATATTATTTATTTTATATATATACATATCAAAACACATTTAAAACATTATTTATAATTTAAATTTTTTATTTATTTTAAAATTCTATTATCTAAAAACATTTTGGGGATTTGAGTCCCCATGGGGAACCCATCTCCGTCGAGGATTGGGGATGGGGGCTAATTTTAGAATTGGGGTCAGTGATGGGGAATATGACCTCCTTCCTATTGACATTCCTACACACCTTATAGTTTTACATATTTATTTAAACCTACCTTATAGTTTTCATTTTACTAAAACATCCCATATATTTTACAACTTAATTACTTAATCAACCTTTCATTAAAGAGTGTTTGTTTTGCCCTTAGGCCCATGATTTTTTATTCAAAAATTATCCTTAACACTTTTTTTTGTATAAAAAAACAAAAATGACCAAATATAGCCAATAGAGTGGTTGCCTTTGTCTTATTAAGGGTAAAAATGGTATTTTTATTTTTATTTTCTTTCAGTTAAATTTATTTAAATGAACATTAGGGTCAACAATGTCATTTTCCACTATCATGTAATGGAAGATTGGTTAAATCCATTGCAAATTATAAGTGGTGTTTTAGTAAAATGCTAACAATAGGGTAGATTTTAGCATATCCATGAAACTTGAAGGGGTATTTTAGTAAATGGCCTTTTCTACTATTTAGCTTGTGCTTAATAAATCCCGTGCATTGCACGGGTCCCCGCTAGTATATATATATATATATATATTAAAACAAAGCGGTCAAGAAATTTTCTCATTTTTCTGAATTTTTATTTTTTTTATTCCATGTCATTTTTTGAAACAACCAATGAGATGCACTTCCCAATAACCTAAATAATCTCTTCTCCTAAAATTACTCTTAAACTACCTCCCCACTAGACCTATTCATGGGCCAGGCCGGGCCGGGCCGGGCTCGGGCTGGGCTTTCACTTGTCACTAATGAAAATATACTAGGCCCGAGCCCGAGCCCGGCCCGACCAACGGGCCTATAACTGGGGCCCGAGCCCGGCCCTGGTAAAAAGCCCGAAACCCGAGTTCGAGCCCGAAGCCCGACCTAATTGAAAAAAAAATAATTTTCCCTATTCAAATTAGAATTAAAAATTAAGATAGTATTTTTTTTTCTATTTAAATGAACAATGGGCCTACAAGATGGTATTTTTCCCTTTCTTTTATATTTTAAAACACAATTTTAGATTCTTAAATCAAAAAAGTTATTCAAATGGACATAATCACATAACTAATTTTAAGTTTAATATTAGGTTGGGCTGGGCCAGGCTCGGGCTAGGCTATTTTGACAAAACCCGAGCCCGATTCGAATTTATTGCGGGCTGGGCTTTTTGGCCCGAATTTAAGCCCGCGGGCCTATAAGCATGTTCAAGCCCGTCCGGGGGTCGGGCCGGCCCGTCAGGCCACCCGGCCCATGAACAGGTCTACTCCCCACTTTCTCCAAAATTATCTCTAATTCCTATTTATCTCCAAAATTATCTCTAATTTACTAGAGAGTTTCTCTCCTAAATTATCTCTAATTCCTATTTATTCTCTCCCCTAATATTTATCTATATCTATCTAAAAAAAGTTTGGATTAAAAAATTTAAGAATTATTTAAATATTCTAACAAAATTATATAATAACTTTAAAATATTTATTAAAAACACAAAATAATTTTATATTTTTATAAAATATATCATGAAATTATGTACTAACAATTTAAATTATATTTTTCAGGATTATCAATTTAAATAATTTAAATGTTTTCTGGATTATCAATTTAAATAACTAATTATTTGTCATAACTAGATTTTAAATAGTTAAAATAACGAAATCATGTAATAACTTAAAAAAATTCTACAAAGTAGAAAAATAATTATAACACAATATTGAAATTAATAATAATTAATATATAACAAAATTAATAATAAAATTATGTAGTAATAGTATAGCTTATGTTTTATGGATAAATAAATTCAATAAATAATTAATATTTTAAAACTTAAGTATTTTACATATTATTTAAGTATTTAAGTAACTAAATATTTTAAATAATAAAACATTTAACATAATTATATTTAAATAGTTAAAATAAAGAAATTATGTAATAAATTTTAAAAAGATCTAAAAAGTAGAAAAATAATTATAACATAATATTGAAATTAGTAATAATTTAATATTTTTAAATAATATTGTAAATAATTAATTTCACATATATCAAGTAATAATTCTAGAAAATAACTTAAAAAAATTAATATTTGTTAATAATAATTTTAAACTCTTTATCTGTATTTTTTATAAAATTATATATAATAAAATTAATATTTATTGTCTGTTGTGATAAATGTATTTTCAATGATTATGAATAAATTTATTTTGTTTTGTTATTTAACAGAAAACGTTGAATAATTATTGAAGATTAAATTACTATTATTGAAAATTTTTAATTTAATTTGTTGTACCTATTATATTTATTGTATTTTTGTTATAAGTTATTGATTAATATTAATTAGAGATTAAACTATTATTTGAGATTATACTATTTATTGACTAAGTTAATATTTTTTTTTGTACTTATTGTACTTTTGTAATTTTTGTATTTTTCATTATCAATATATGTTTAGTAATTGTGTATTTTTGCTATAAATTTTCAATAATTATTGGAGATTAAACTATTGTTATTTTTCAGAAAAAAGACTATTAATTTAGCTAGAATTATGAATGTTCATGAATTTGTTCGATTCAGTCATAGGCTATTTGGCTAACCAAATTTACTTGGCCAGGTTAAGGAGTTGGTCAGCTAAAATCAACTAACCTTTTGTGAAAATTGACCCACTCAAGTTGCATTAGCTTGGGCCAATTTTTTGGTTTGGTCAGTCTGTTCAAAAGATTTAAACTTAAAAAATTTAGTTTAAATGTAAAAATTACAGTGCAATTATTAAAAAGTTAGATTTATGATATAAAACATTTTAAACTAAGAATTGTGGAAAAATTCCCACTTTTCCACAATAAAAATTATATTTAAAATATAAAATATTAATATATATCCATGGTTAGGTCGTTTGATTTTGGTCGGTTTACAAATGGCCAAAGTGAAATTGATCCAACTTGGTTGAATTGGAAAAATTTTGAACCAAAGCCAACATAAAATATTAGAAAACTGACCAACTCGGGTCACATTAATCGGGTTGGTCGGTTTCATTAGTTTGATAAATAAAACTAACTGAAATTAATTATTGTTATTTTTGTATCATAAAAAATTTATTAAAAGTAGTGTATAAAATATGAATAATTATTAATTATTTTAAAAATTGAAAATATAAAAAGTTGTATACTCCTATGTGTTGGTCATTTATTAGAATACACTTTTAGGGATGACAATTTCCCCATCCCCGATGGGGACTCGACTTCCCCGACCTAATGGGGCTAGGGATGGGGATTTCTTTGGCGGGGCGGGGACGGGGATTAATAGGAATCCTTGGTCGAGGTCGGGGTCGGGGATGGGGATTGAGGTCCCCGCCTCACCCCAACCCCGGTATATATATATATATATTAAATATTATTTATATTAAATATACTATTATGTTATTTATATTATATATGTATATATCAAAACATATTTAAAACATTATTTATAATTTAAAATTTTATTTATTTTAAATAAATTTATTTAAAAAATACTATTATCTGAAAACATTTTAGGGATTCCGGTCCCCATGGGGAACCCATCCTCGTTGGGGATCAGGGATGGGGTTAATTTCAGAATCGGGGTCGGGGACGGGGAATATGATCCCCGCCCCGTTGTCATTCCTACACACCTTATAGTTTTACATATTTACTTAAATCTACCTTATAGTTTTCATTTTACTAAAACATCCCATATATTTTACAACTTATTTACTTAATTAACCTTTCATTAAGAAGTGTTTGTTTTGCCATTAGGCCCGTGATGTTTTATTCCAAAAATACTCTTAACACTTTTTTGTATAAAGAACAAAATTGATCAAATATTGCCAATAGAGTGGTTGCTTTGTGTCTTATTAAGGGCAAAAATGGTATTTTTACTTTTATTTTGTTTTCATTAAATTTATTTAAATGAACATTAGGGTCAACACTGTCATTTTCCACCATCATCTAATGGAAGATTGATTAAATCCATTACAAATTATAAGTGATGTTTTAGTAAAGTGCGAACTATATGGTAGATTTCAGTAAACCCATGAAACTATAAGGGGTATTTTATTATATGACCATTTCTATTATTTAGCTTTCTCTTAATAAATCCCGTGTATCATACCGCTCCCCGCTAGTATAGAATAAAATACAATAGTCTAGAAATTTTCTCTATTTTTTTTGAATTTTGAATTTTTCTAATCTACGTTATATGGTCTCTAACAAATCAAATTTCTCACGTCAAAACCCAAGTAATGAATAAAACTTATTTATTTCTCTTCGTTGGCCAGGCAAGATGGCTCTTTCTCTGTTCTGGCCACGTCTGATGGCCTCTCCAAGAATCATGATAAACTATGATAAACTAGCTATACCACGTCAGGTGCTCATGTCCAATGGACTCTCCTAAGTTGTGTTCAACCAAGGAACCAGCTTGGTTTACTTTCTTTTCATTTCCATCTCTTCTTTCCTCCTCATCTTTCTCTATTTTGGACGAAAATCAGGGCTTGAAGGTCCAAAATGCATCAGCGGAATAAGTAATATCCCCTTCCCCAATTCCTTTCTCCTTTCTCTGTTCTTTATCCTCTCTTTCTCTCTCTTTCCTTTACTCTAAATCCACTATTAATCTCTTTGTTTTGGACAAAAAAGCAGGGGCTGAAAAGCAAGGGCAGAAGGACACGGCTGTTCATTGTTTTTCTCTCATTTGTTGGGCGGAAGATCACCATAAAGCAAGGGGCGGAAGGTTCTTTCTTCTCTCACTTATTTTCTCTCTTGGATTGTTTTGAAAGGTATATCTACTCCAACCAACCATCTATTTCATTTTTTGATCATTTTAGAAACATAGATTCTATTTGAAAACATTTAGAATGAAAACAGAGAAATTTGAAACAAAAATAAAGAGCTTATTGGTCGAATCTTCCTTTTCTTGTCTGGTTTTGATGCAAAGATTGGCCAACAACATCTTTGCTTCAGTTTTGGATGCCTAAACTAAGTGAAAAAAGGACTCCATTCCACTGTAGCTCGACCCGGGTTAAGAAGATGAGATATATGGGTTGGGTTTTCATATCCGACCAAGTTCCAATTCGAATCTGTGTTGGCATTAATCGGTCTGGATCATCTTTTTGATCCGGTCGGAGCCGATCTAATGCTTTAATTAATATTACTGTTTAAGTATTTAAATTATATTTAAATATAAAATTAAATTACATTTAATTGTAATTATATTTAAACTGTAATTAACAGTAATTATATTTAAATCATATATTTAATATATAAATTATATAAGTATCATAAATTAGTAGAAATGTCCAAAAATGACCAAAAATCCGCACAAAAATTACTAGAGATTATTAATAATTATATGATAAATAACCAATAAATTAGTATAAATTTCAAGTCATCGTTATTTACCATAAATTATCATAAATTACCAATAAATACCAAAAATTATCATGAAATAGTAAGATTTTATTAGAAATTAGCACGAAATTACCAATAGTCTATTAATAAATTTACAAAAATTAGTAGGAATTTCAATTCATTGGAAACTATCACTAGTTACCATAAATTACCATTAATTTTTACCAGAAATTCATCATAAATTAGTAGAAATTACTTGAAATTATCAAATAATATAACCAAAATAAATTACCATAAATTATGTATAATTATTAAAAATTATCATAAAATAGTAGAAATGTCAAAAAATTACCACAAATTAGTACAAAATTATCTAGACTTATAAATAAATTATCATAAATCTATACTATATTATAAAGCAATTAGGCCCCATGTTAGCACCCCTCTCCTTCTCTCCTTCTCTCCTTCTCTCATTTCTCCCTTACCCCATCCTTGCTCTCTCTTTCCTCCCTTTCCTCAACCCAGACCTCTTATTTAGCCACATGGCAAGACTCTATCTATTACTAATCCAAATCATTTTAAAGTGGGAAACTGTCTCCTTAAATCTCTTTCTCTTTCATTTATCATTCCCAACTACCTCCTTAACCCACGTCATTATCCTCTCCTTGCTCCTTGTATCTCACCTCAACTTTCAAAGGCAATATTCTTATGATAACTATTCCATTTTTCTAAGGCATGCTGGGAATTCAGTTATCTTCTTTAAAAGACATGCTAAATCTGGAATATTTGGTTTTCAATAAATGGATAGGTGTTCATCAATAACTCAATTAATTATATTATAATTTTAATTGAACATTATACAATCTAATTAAATCATATGATCATTTTATTTAATGAAAAATTTCACCACGAAACTAAAATTAAGTAGAATTTCAAAATATAATTAGTAAAATGTAAAAAATAAAATTAATGGAATAACCTTGAGGATAAATAAACCTTAATTAAATTAAATTAATTAACTAAAGTTAATTAATTAATTATTAGTTTCTTAATTACATTAATTAACTAAACAAATTTAGTTCACTTAGAAAATGATTATATAATTAAAAATATTAACTAAATAATAAGATAATTATATAATTAGTTAACTAATTATAACTTAATTACTAAAGCTTTTTTAATTAGTTAACTAATTAATTAATAACATAATAAATTAGTTAACTAATTAAGTTAATAATGTTATAAAAATATAGATAAGAATAATATAAATTAGTAAAAAAACAAAATTATTAGTCTTAAACTTAATTATTATTAATGTAAAATCCCCCAATCCACTAAATAAAAATTTAGTAAAAGTCCAAACAATTTAATAAAAGAATAAAAACTAATACAATTAGGAAAATCACAATGCTACTTCTTGTGGTGCAACTTGGGTAAGTTGGGTTGGGTTGAGGGTCAACCCAAGGCCAACTCTAATTCTCAAACCTCGAGCTTAGGCTTGGCCCAACTCAAGGTTAAGCTTGAGTGTACCAACCTAGGCCTAACTTGAGATTAACCCAAATCTTAGGTTGGGCTTGGGTTTGGGTGTGTGTAGCCCTATTTTTAGGTAGAATAAATTGATGACATGTAGATATGTATATCGTAAAATGTTGGGTGGGCTCAAATTGGGTCAGGTTGGATTGGGCGACCCAAGGCCTCTATCTAAGCCCAACCTGAGTTTATGTTAGTTTTTCTTTGTTTTCTTTTTTTTTTTTTTTTTAACCAAGACCAGCTTAATGTTTGAAAACTCAAGTCCAACCTGTACAAAATCTTTGGTTGAATTGGGTAGGGCTTGGGTTGGGCTTACCCAAGTTGCACCCCTATCTCCTTTTACTTTAAATTCTTTTAACAAAGCCCATGCATTAGGGGTTGCAAATGGGTGGGTTGGGTTGGGTGTGGGTTGAGTACTAACCCACCCATATTGACCCGCTAACCGATTTGGCACCCATGTCTGTGGGTCAAAGTGGGTCACAACCTACTCTGACCTTGACCCACCCTAACCCACCCATTTGACCCTCTAATTTAAAGTAGTTTTTTTTTCTCTATTTTAATTGCATAAAAACATAGAATAAACGAATATAAAAAAATTTAATTTTTCAAATAAAAAATAAAAACCTATAAAAACACAGGAAATGGTAAATAATATATATTTCATGGAAAACACCGGAAATTGCAAAAAATACATGAAAACTATAAAAAAATCAGAAAATATAAAACTTTTCAAAAAAAATTAAATAAAAATGTAAATACACAAACATATACATTTCAACTAAAAGGATATGAAAAAAGATAAAAAGTTCAAAAGTATTTTAAAATATAAAATACATAAAAACACATAAAACTGACAAACATTAGAAATTGCAAAAATATACAAGTAAATAGGAAAAAGACAAAAAACTCAGAAAAATATAAAATTTGGATAAAACCAGAAACTACAAAATACTCAAAATGATAGAATATTCAAAAATCTATATATTATAACATAAAAGTAAAAGAAATACAGAAAAACAAGAAAATGATAAATTTTTCAAAAAAATATTTTGGAAAAAAACAGAAGCTGCAAAAAAAATCATAAGTTTTTTCATGGAATTTTGTAATTGGATAAGATTCATATTAGATTGCGCCAATGTAAAAAATCATTTTTTTTCATGTAAGATGAAAATTTTACATTGTTTCCTCTTTGGTAATTGATTTTTATCATAATACCCTAAAATTATGACAATATCAGGCTAAAGCACGATGTATTACTCCAAAAGCCAAGCTCCGAGATTTGAATCTTCAATATGGAGATTTGAGTGAGGAAGAAAGAGTGGCAATGTGTTTGCTAATTCAAATTGGAGATTTGAGTGAGGAAGAAAGAGTGGCAATGTGTTTGCTAATTCAAATTGGAGATTTGTGTGGTAAAGAGAGAGGGTGATGGTGGTGGTGCGACTACCAACTTCAACATCTGAGATAGAGAGAGGGGTGGTGCCTGGTGTGACGTCTACCTTCCATAGATCTGAGGAGCCGGTGCAGCAGCCATCTTCAAGATCTGAGAGAGAGTGATGGTGTGATGTCCACCTTCCATAGATCTGAGAAATCGGTGCGACAATGGGATTTAATCAAAGATCTGGGTGAATAGATTTGAGAATTCAGTGTGGCAATTGGCTTTAATCAAAGATTTGGGTGAGAGAAGCAGAAAAGGGTGATCGATGACATGAGAAAGAGAGGCAGAGGGAGGGTTTCAGGAGAATAAATTCAACCCAAAGAGAAGGTCAATGGGTAATCCTTGACCCAATCCACCCTAACCCTTTTTTCCTGACCCTTGTGAGTATTTGACCCATCTTGACCCACTATTTAAATGGGTGGGTTATCAAGTGGGTGGGTTGGGTGAGTGAAATATATATATATATATATATATTCTTTTAACCAGTAAGGCATAGGTTCTGGGTTCAGTTGAGAATCACATTTTTTGTAGTAGGCAATGTTCATTTTCATAGTGCAAAAGTAAACTGTATGCGTGAGCCCCTACCTTAGTTTATTATTTACTATTCATTGGCTTGAAAACCTAGACTCTTAAAAAAGGAAAATTGTGATGTATAAGCTTTAATTTTCAAAACTTAGACCAATGATTAAAACGATGATCACCTCTGAGGATCACTCGCAAGTCCTAAAACGACTCATATGTTGTTCGCACACTTTTATCATGAGTCTCATATACTCAATTAGGTGGGTTGGTAGGTAGGCTTAAGAGGGAAATTAAGAGTGAAGAGAACTCAAAATTTTCCACCCAAGAGCTCAAGAAATGAAACCCACCTACTTTGACACCATATCCCCCCTTGAATTGGCATCAAATCCCCTACTGTCACTATTTCCAAATATACAGTGAAGTTAAACTTTATTAGATTAGGATAAATGAAGGTTCCCTAATACGAGCCCTGATCTTCTGCCCATAAGAACTCTGCCCACATTTACCCACATAATATCGTAACCATACATGAGGGGCATCTCATCCTTCTATATAGTATTATGCACTAGGAGATGTTCCCAATGCAAGGAAGGAAGTAATATGTTGTGGGTACATGTGGGTAAAGTTCTTATGGGCAGGAGATCTAAATCTCCCTAACACACACCCACGAGAGAGAGAGAAGAATAAGGTTGTTGTGTTGAATGACCCCGTGGATGTCTTTGTGTAGGGCTCTTGGCATGTGAAGCAATAAGAACGTGCCCACTAGGTAGGTGGGATAGGGGTCCCTATGTAATTGTTCAAATTTTCAAAACATGGATCAATCCCTCATATGGCTGCCTATGGGTGTTGAATTGTTTTGTCTTCTCTCTTCTATGCTGTCGCGACTTCTCTGAGCTCTTTGGCCTGCTTATAGCCCCCCACCAATAATCATACACCATATGGCCTTTGGAAGAAATCCATAGGCAAAGTTAAAACAAAATAAAAATATCAAATCAAACCTACCAAGTTCAATCAGTTGACAAAAATTCAACTGATATTATACTTGGTAGGTTTAATTATATCTATATCTATATATATATATATATATATTTAATTTTTCCTATTAGTTTATATTATTTCATTCTTTCTAAACAATTAAAAGGTGGGTTAAATCTCTAAGCCCGGAAATTCTTTTTCTTTTTTGAAATAAAAATGAATGATGAAGAAGCCTCTAAGTATAGTAAAAATCTTGGCTACTACAATTTCAGAACGGTGAGCTCCAAAGGCTCAAGTGGAGGACTTCTTTGTGCATGGAAGGATGACCTCTTAATCAATGTCTCTGATGCCACACAATGTTATATTGAGCTGTCTATATACACAATCAACCCCATTGAACACTAACTGGTCAATTCTGTTCCTCTATGGTCATCCAAGTCGCGATGACAGGACTTGTTTCTCTGTTAAACTCAATGGTTCTACTCATGAAATTTTCACTATTAAAAGAGGCTTAAGGCAAGGAGATCCTCTCTCGCCTTACCTCTTTATTATTGGCATGCAAATTCTCTTGGCATTGTTGAACAGGGAAGAAATATCCAAAAAGCTCATTGGGATCAAGCTTGCTAAGGATGCTAAGCCTCTTACTCACCTATTATTTGCCGATGATTACTTCATCTTTTGTAAAACTGATCCAGAGTCTCTCCTCAACATCAAGCCTATTCTTAGATTATTTGAAAACATCTCAAGTCAGCATATCAATTATGGCAAGTCTGGCATCATGTTCAACAAGAACACGCACAGAGTCCATCACAAGTTGTTAAGAACACTGGGCATGAAGATCATTAACTACAGCTTCAGGGACCTGGATGGCTGACCTAGAAGGAGGGAAGACGTGCACCCACAAAAATTTAGTAGAAAAAGTGTCAAACAAAATGGACATCTAGCAAGCGAGGACCTTATCTCAAGCTGGTCGTACTATTCTCATCAAGGTAATCATCCAGAGCATTCCTCTTTACACAATGCAAACAAGCATCCTACCCACCACCATCTACAAAAAAATTTTGGTGGAAAGGTAGTAAGAGTGTTGCTAATGGATGCAACTTGAAATGGAACAACATTTGCTCCTCTAAAGCTGTAGGCGGTCTTCGACCAAGGCGCTTCTCCCCTATGAACAAAACACTATTCTTGAAATCAATTTGGAGGATTCTCAATAAAAATGATAACTTGTGGGCACAATAAATCTCTGCAAGATACGTGAAAGGAAAATGTTTCTTTGATTTAAAAGCAAAACCCTCAGATTCATGGTGGTGGAAGAGTGTCATTAAGTTAAAAGATGAAGCGAAATCAAACTTCTTTTGGAAAGTGGGAAATGGTGAGAAAATTACAGCTTGTGTGTAGACCTGTTCATGGGATGGCTCGGGCCAGGCCGGGCTTTTATTCATCATTAATGGAAATATGTTAGGCCCGAGCCCGACCAACGGGCCTATAACTTGGGCCCGAGCCTGGCTCTGATAAAAAGCCTGAAGGCCGAAGCCTAACCTAATAAAAAAATTACAATTTTCCCTATTCAAATTAGAATTAAAAATTCAAATGTTTTTTTTTCCTATTTAAATGAACAATGGGCCTATAAGATGGTTTTTTTCTTTTTCTTTTACGTCTTAAAACACAGTTTTATATTCTTAAATCAAAAAATTTATTCAAATGGACATAACCACATAACCCATTTTAAGTCTAATTTTAGGTCGGGCTATTTTGACAAAACCCGAGCCCGACTCGAATTTATTACGGGCTGGACTTTTTGGCCCGAGTTTACTCGCAGACATATAAACATGTTCAAGCCCATCCGGGGGCCGGGCTGGGCCAGCCCGTCGAGCTACCAGGCCCATGAACAAATCTGCTTGTGTGTGGATCCTTGAGTTCCTATGCTGCTGTATCACATACCCATCCCAAGGAATCCAACCCAACCATCCCCTCAACTAAAGTTATGTGATCTCATCACCAACATGAACTCATGGAATGTTACATTTTTTTGTTATCGGATGCTAAATGCTCTCTTTTGAATCTGACAAAAACATCACTTGGGAAATGCAAGTTCTCTATGATCACATCTTCGATCTCATATCCTTTTTTGCAAGCACAAAATATGTAAATAAATCAGTGGTCAAACCTGCGCATGAAGAAGATCAGGAAATCTTTTGTTAGCTACACTAACCCCCTTCCTTCTCTCTTTCTTCTTTTTTGGAAACTTGTAAAAGGGGGCTGCAATGCAATTGTAATTGTATCCGTGATGTTTGTAGTGGTTACTTTTTTGACAAAAAAAAAAAAAAAAAGAAAATGCAGAGGCCCTACTAGTACTCAATATATATGAGCAACAGAGCAAAAAAGATATATAAAAAAGGACACGTGGCCTAAACTTAACATAACCCAGACAACACCTAAAATGACAGTAGAACACAGCCTTTGCTGGGTCTTTTTTCCACTGGGATACAACTCAACATATATGAACAGCTTAGTAAACAGAGGAAACTGGATAGAAAAAGCCAAACAGTTCATATGGCCTAAATTAACATAACCCGAACATTACCTGGAGCTATCTTAATTCTTGAGCAAAAGTAAACTAGTAGGTCCAGTAGGGTTTTTATTGTTCAGTTTACGATTTGTACAGCTAGAACAGTGACAAGTGGGGAATAAATCAAAATTCAAGGGATAGTAAATCATAAGTAAATAAAACTCAAAAAACTAATAAAATACATGAGGTGGACCAAACACCAAATATGTCATGTTTGAATTTCCTGTAAGAAAAAGAAAGCTAGCTAGCTGGTCACCCACGTCTCCTTAAAAAATACTGTTATACTGATCAAATGCATGCATTAAATTAAAGAAGGATAAATATTACTTTTTATTTATTTGGATGAATTACATAAAAAGAAAGGACAAATATTTTCTTATTCTCTTCACTTATTTCCAAATTGTTTATTAGGTTTCTCACCCCACACATATCTATCAATTACTTAAATGTCAATGCCCAAGTTCTTCACTTTGTGATGTAGCACGATCTGACTATTCCCGGCTGGAGGATAATTTGGCTTCCAATTGAGCAGCGAACTAGGTGGGCCTGTAAGACAGTGAATCAGAGAACACGGGGTGGTTAACCTGATGAGGTCGCTCCGATGCTCAAGTTAGTGTACTGTGGTGTGAGCTGAAAGCTTTGAGAACTAGAGAGCTAGAGAGTAGAAAATCACACGCATACCCATTGTGTCATTGCGGCTGGTGCCTTTATATAGGCATTGTTTGGCTTGGGCCTCATGCACCGCATCTGAGATTTCCAGGAGATCGTGCCTAACTAGTACAAGATCCTCGGAGGCAACTACCATGCACGTTGACCATCCTCCAGAATGTTTGGTACGTGGGCCAACTTCCAAGAATCGTGAGAGTGTCGGGATATGCATGCCGAATTTGTCGGCGAGCACGTCTCGTAGGTCACCACCTGGACCTCACTCAGGCCCGCACGCCTTCGAGGGAGGTCGCTCCTTGCGTCGAGGTCACTTCAGCCAGTGACGAGGTGCTGCAGGTCGGCCCTGGACGAGGTGCTTCTAGCTGACCTGAGTTATGGTTGAGGTTGCTAGGTCGGCATAAAGGCAGGTCACGAGGTTAGGGTAAAGACAGGTCGCCAGGTCGGGGTAAAGATGAGCCGCGATCTAGGACTCCAAATCATCACTTAGGTGGTGTCTAGGTGTCGTCTACCTGTTCTGAGATTTCATGTGTCACAATGTCATTGGAGGGCCAAATTCGCCCTCATCAATTGCCCCCCACTCCCGAGCTGAAAGTAACTCGGCGAAGGGAGTAGATCACTCCTTTTGGCCTGGAATGACTGATTCGATAAGCTCATAAGCGTCAATCCAATTTGCTTCCCAGGTCGAAAGAGTCCAAGTGTTTGCAGCCTTATGCAGGACCTCACCATCTTTATTTTCGGGGCACAAGAGCGAATTCATCTGCTCGAGGAGAGGTGGATCAGGTACCCCGAGGGCATCTACCTTATTAGGGATGTGACCATCAAGAGGTTCTGAAATCCGGCTAAGTACCTCAAGAGTGAAGCTCATCATGCCGTCCTCAAGAGGGGGTTCTATGTGACTGCTTTATCAGGTTGCTCCACCTAGGTAGAATTCGACGCAGTGTCCTTCGAGCTGGTTCTAGCCAATGAGTTCGATGCGGAGCCTGCAATCAAGGTGGAGGTCGATTGTGAAGAAATCGGCCAAGTTTGCATCCATCATGGTGCTGAGAGCGAACTAGTCTTTCCTTTGTTTTCTTTCTCGTGCTGAATGCGAATTGCTTTTTATTTTGCCCATGCAAAAGAGGCGATTGGGTTTTATGTGATGCCGAGGTCTTTTATCAGCTTGACACCTTAGTCCTTAGGCTCTGGGAGTGACTTGCGGTCCACTACCGAAGAGGCTACTGGGTCTCATGTGGTGCCAATGTCTTTTATCAGCTCGGCACCTTAGCCCTTAGGCTCTAGGAGTGACTCGTGGTCCACTCTCCTTATCTTTGATTTTGCCCATTACGAAGAGGCTATTGGGTCTCATGTGGTGCCGATGTCTTTTATCAGCTCGACACCTTAGCCCTTAGGCTCTGGGAGCGACTCGTAGTCCACTCTCCTTATCCTTGATTAACCGACGTGCGACCTGACCTTTCCGCCTAAGCGAGTGGTCATTCTATAGTAACTTCTAATATGGTTGTTCCTACATCATCCCGTGGGATTATCTTCTTGGGTGAGTCCTTGCGAGACCACATCGTACATGTTCTGCCCCCCTTGTGAGGGCATAATGTTGTTGTCAGTATGAGTCAGCAGTTCAGGGCCACGACTGCACTGCATCAGCCTCGTTAGTGACGCCGGTCACCCACTCCTACAAGAAGCCACTGGGAACTCGACCTACGGGGGCAGCACTACTGACTTTAGGTCACCAGCTCGCATGGGAGCCTTGGAAGGCTCGACCTGCAAGGGCATCCATGCAGTCCGTTGGCCGCCAACTCCCGCGGAAGCCACGAAGAGCTCATCTTGTAGAGGATACCTCGCCTAGAGGGCTGATGAGGCTTATTCGAGCTGAAATAAAGTCGGTAGAGCTGCTTAGTCTGTTGGCCATCAACTTCCTACGGGAACCATGATTGGCTCAACCTACGAGGACAACCTTACTCCGAGGTGCCTGTCGTCGGACTGCTAGTTGATAAGGTCATTCTACTGCTACTTATTCTGCATCAACATGAATATGTCGAGCTACTCCCATGCTCACATCTAGAAATTCATGCTTCATCTCATGGAACTGCCGCACTTTGATCCCGATGGAAACTACTGATGGCTCTACCACGGGGAGAGGGGCGTTCACATGCGATAGCAGGGTATTTATTTGGGGCATTGGGGATGCTGAGTTCGGCTTGAACTTGTTTGATTGTCACATGGGAGTTCTCCAGGTTCATCATAGATGTTTTTGCCCTCCAGTAATCAATATTCGCTCTGGGTGTTGATGCTTCTCAAAGGTGCCTTTGAGTTCATAAAAATGGAAATTAGAAAGTGAGAACTTTAGTTTCTAAAAGGTGAGGTCTTAGCTTTATGAAAGAAGAGGACTTAGCCTTTTAGAAGGTGAGAACCTTGTAGCGTTTCCCACAGACGGCGCCAATTGATGTAGCGCAATCTGACTACTCCCAACTAGAGGATGATCTGGCTTCCAATCGAGCAGCGAACTAGGTGGATATGCAAGATAGTGAATCAGAGAACCCGGGGTGGCTAACCCCGTGAGGTCGCTCCAATGCTTAAGTTAGTGTACTGTGGTGCGAGCTAAAAGCTTTGAGAGCTAGAGAGCTAGAGAGTAGAAAAATTACGCGTATACCACTTGTGTCATTGCGGTTGGTGCCTTTATATAGGCATTGTTTGGTGTGGGCCTCACGCACCGCATCCGAGATTTTCGGGAGGTCGTGCCTAACCGGTCCGAGATCCTCGGAGGCAACTGCCATGCACGTTGACCATCCTCCGGAATGTTCGGTACGTGGGCCAACTTCCAAGAACCGTGGGAGTGTCGAGATATGCATGCTGAATTTGTCGGCAAGCACGTCTCGTAGGTTGCCACCTAGACCTCAGTCAGGCTGGCACACCTTCGAGGGAGGTTGCTCCTTGCGTCGAGGTCACTTTGGCCAGTGACGAGGTGCTTCTAGCCGACCTGAGTTGTGGTCGAGGTTGCTAGGTCAGCATAAAGGCAGGTCGGCAGGTCGGGGTAAAGACAGGTTGCCAGGTTGGGGTAAAGACGAGCCACGATCTAGGACTCCAAATCATCACTTAGGTGGTGTCTTGGTGTCATCTAGCTGTTTTGAGATGCCATGTGTCACAATATCATTGGAGGGCCAAATCTGCCCTCATCAATTACTATAAAATAAACTCTGCAACGGTGCTTATGGAGATGAAGTAGAGCATTATTTGGAGAAATGGAGAAGGAAAAAAGAATTCACGGAGCCCATGTACTACTACTTCCCTTTCCAGTCCAAGGCCACATAAACCCAATACTTCAATTCTCCATGTGTTTAGCCTTGAAAGTTCTTAAACCCACATTAGTTACTACCACCTTCATCTCCAAATCCATGCAAGCTGAATCCTGCTATGTCGAAGTCCAGACAATCTCTGATGGCTACGATGAGGGTGGGACTATGCAAGCAGAGAGTATTGAAGCCTACCTCACTTCTTTCAAGGAAGTTGGCTCTGAAAGCTTGGCTGAGCTCATCTAGAAGCAAGACGATTCTATGGTTTGCTTGATATATGTCTCATTCTTACCCTGGGCCTTGGATGTTGCCAACAAGTTGAGCATATCAGGAGCTCAGTTCTTCACTCAATCGTGTGCTGTCAACAACATATACTACCATGTGCACATGGGTCTACTGAAACTCCCTATTTCAGAGTTGGTTCCTTCGATCCCTGGATTAGTGCCACTTGAAGTAATGGACTTGCCGTCTTTGGTTTCCAAAGTGTTCCAACACAGGAAGTTTGAAATAAAATTCCTTGCTCGTCAAAATATGATCTCAAGGATTTAAACTCTGTTCCATTATCACTTCTCACCACCTTAACATTCTTATTAAATTGTTGTTCATTCATTGCACAAAAATTTTTGAGTGTTCGACCAACTTCACTTTTTTTAGCCAACAAATAAATCCAAACTGCTCGAGAATAATCATCAACAATTGTCAAAAAATATACAACACCACAAGATGCAGGTACTCTATAAGCACCCCATAAGTCACAATGAATCAATGCAAAATAATCAGTCACTTTATTGTCGCTTTGAATAAAAACATCTCTAGTTTGCTTTGACTTCAAACAAACATCACATGTTTTGTTCTTACTATTACTGATATTAAGAAGCAAGCTAACCGTTTGATAAGAAGGGTGTCCCAATCTCCGATGCCAAAAACCACATGACCCAATTCCATCTGTCTTGTAAGCACGAAACGGCGCCACACCCATGAAGACATAGACCCCGTCAAACTATTCACCCGCACCAATCAGAGTCCTTGAGATGCAGTCCTATATCACACACAACTTATTAGTAAACGTCACAATACAATCTATGTCACGAAGCAACCGACCTACTGACAATAAATTACAATTGAGTTTTGAGACATATAATACGTGCAACAATTTAAAATTATTTCCAAGTTCAACAGTGCCTTCTTTCATGGACTTGGTGTGCGCACTGTTGGGTAACCTAAAAGGACAAGGTGCAACATCATAGGTATCAATGAGCACATTTAAATTCCCTGTCATGTGATGTGACGCCCTAGAGTCAATAATCCATTTAGTGGAGTAATTCTTACCAGAGAGTTTTTCATTAGTCCTGATTTTGTAAGCATTAAGCATGCTTACAAGAGTCTGCCATTGCTCGTCATTAAGCCCGCTCAGTCCGGTCCGGTCTCCGTCAGTCGCAGCTACATTAGCAGCCACCTCATGCCCCGCTGATGACTGAGCAGCATGAGCTTTTGCCATGCCTCAGCCACATCCGCCAGAGGGTCCTCCCCCTTTTCCTCGTCCTGCTCCACGCCCGGTCGACGTACCGCGGGGTCTGTCTCCCCACCATTCAGGGTATCCAATTAATTGGAAGCAATTCTTTGCTTCATGGTCAGGTCGACCACAATTGTTTTGTCTTTTGAAGCAACTCTACTGTCTCGCGATGTCTGCAAGGCTTGTGCTGCAAAACCAACTACATCTGCCCGTTCCTCTTTACCTCGTGCCAACGATTGATGTCGATCTTCTTGTAAGATCATTGAGTAAACTTTGTTCATATTTGGAATTGGATCCATACTCAATATGTTGGAACGCATAGTTCCAAATATATTGTCGTCCAAACCCATCAGAAATTGGTGGATTTTCTCTTCTTCTCTTTCTTTAACCAATTCGGCTGCCGCTCCACATCTGCACCCGCATGTACACACGGGTACCTTAGAGTAGCTTCTTAATTTGTCTCACATTGCCTTAAATTTTCTGTAATATGCAACCACTATCTGTCCATGTTGCTTGCAGTTAGCAAGCTCGGATTTAATCTGATAAATCCGGGGTCCATTGCCGATCAAGAATCGTTCCTTCAAATCATCCCAAAGCTCCTTGACCGTCTCCATATACGTGATAGTTGAACGCAATGATGGATCGACAGTATTGAAAACCCAAGCCACCAACATCGAGTTCACAACCCACCAGAGATCGATCTCTGGAGCATCATTCTTCGGCTTTGTGACCCTGCCTTCGATGAAACTGATTTTGTTTTTGGCACGAAAAGCAATTCTCATCGCCTTTGCCCATTCGTTGTAGTTATCTCCTCTCAAGACCACCAGACTGATAATAATTTTAGGATTATCTAATGAATGCAAATAGAAAGGAGAAGACGGTCCAACAGACTTACTTGAGCTCTCACCGTTCTTGTCGTTGTTGGCAGCCATGGTGACCGATCAGCAAGACTCGTCTGAGATGTTCAAGCAAATGGTCAAGATGGCTTTGGTGTCGATGTGATTTCGTTGCTCAACGTCAGTAGTAATATCTTACCCAAGGTGATTGATTATTGCAGGAAACACGTCGAGTTTGATTCCAAGAAGAAGATGGACGATCCTGATGAGGCTCACGAAGAAATCAGGAACTAGGACTCAGAGTACATCAGCGTCGGTGTTGATGAGCTTTACCATCTTATAATGGCTGCCAGCTACCTTCATATCAAAGGGTCGCTGGATTTGACTTGCCAGAAGGTGGCTCTGATACCATGAAAAATTTTGGAAGCCAAAGGTTGTCTTTTCATTGTTATCTTATGATATATATATATATACAAACTCGATGGAGTTTCTTGCTCCCAAAACTTTCTAAAAACCTTATGTCCTAAATGCAATGAAACTTTTATCTCCAAAAGATTTATCTTCCTAAAAACAAGGCTGCTAAAAACAAAACTTCTAAAACATAAAGCTTCCTAACTATATAGGAAATATACAGATCCGGGATCTCCTAGGATTCTCGCGAATCTCATCCAATACATCCATTTACCAACAACCAAATCCAAAGTTGATTGTCACACTACATCAATCTTTAGTGGGAGTTAAAGCAACAATTGTTGGCTGAGCCAATCCACCTACAACTACATCGCATGTCCACCACTATCTCCCCACCCTCCTTCACCAACATTTCATGCTCCAGTTATAGGAGTTTCAAATCTAATCCCGATGGTGGGAGAAAGTAGCGTGAGAAGATCTAGCATCTGTCTAAGAGCTACTAGATTGTTTACAACCTATCATTGGAGGCATTTCCTTAGACAGATCTGGCATCTATCTAATGAAGAGTTATTGGATTGTTTACGGTCTATCATTGGAGGTGATTCCACTAATAAGTCTTACTAATCACTATATAGGGGACCCTATTATTAGAGAATCACACAAAGTCTTATCCTCCAAGCTATTTCCCACCTTCACCTTCCTCTTGGTAGTAGTATGGTGTAAGAACCGAGAATGTTCGATTAATAACAGAAGACCTAGACCTTTAGGCTAGGTTTGGTTTGAAGTAAAATGCAGGGAAAGGCAGGGAAACCTTTACAAACCTTGTATAGGTTCCCCTATCTTTCCCTACCTTCTCCTTCAAACCAAACATAGCCTTAGTTGATTAATTTATTTGGCCATTGAGCTTGGCAAGTTTGACATAAAGTATAGACCTTGGATAGCCATCAAAGCCCAAGCATTGGCTAACATCATTGGTAACTACACCTTCACTACTACACCTCAACCAGTAGACAAGCTCCCACTTGTGTGGACCCTACATGTGGATGGCTTCAACAAAGGAGCAGTGTTGGTCTTATCTTCAAACTGGATGACATTAACTTGGAGTATGCACTTAGGTACAACTTCATGGCTTCTAACAACAATGTTGTATATGAAGCCCTCATCACAGGAATCCAACTAACTCAAGAGGTTTGTGCAAAATGTGTGGAAGCATTTAGGTTGTGTTTGGTTTGAAGGAAAAACCAGGGAAAGGAAAGGAAAGGCAAGGAAACCTATACAAACTGGTTTCCTGGCCTTTCCTTTCATTTCTTTGCCCTTTCCTTCAAACCAAATATAACCTTAGTGACTCTTAATTCATTGTTAATTAGGTGAACGACAAGTTTGTAGCTCGGAAGTCCACCATGGCATGATACTTGCTAAGGGTACGAGAACTTATTGAGGGTCTGAAGTAATTTACGCTCAAGCAAATACCCTGGTTAGAGAATGCTTGTCTGATGCCTTGTCTTAATTAGCCAACTCAATCAACTCCAAACTAGGAGGCATGCATATGGTCCATGTGGGAACAAGGGATTTTAGTTTCCAACCATTGTAGGAAATGATAAAAGGTTCAAATGGAGGTCGTCGACACATTGGGTAAGAGCAAAAGGGAGATGGGTGGTCACTTTTTCTAGTCACCATAGCCTTGGGTTGTTGCTGATGGTGTGCGATCTAGTAGCTCCCTACTAGAGGACAACTCAGATGCCGAGTTGGCTAGTTCATGCGGTTGACCAGAAAAGAGACAATATTAGAGTGCATGGGCTGTTTTACCCGGGATAAGCACTCCAATGCTTAAGTCAGCGAACTGGAGATTTTGGAGAGAGCTAAAGAGCAAAAGAGATAGAGTGTTTGAGAGATGAATCTGACACATACCTTCTCTGAGGGAAGGGACGCCTTTATATAGGTGTAAGAAACCAGGAGCTTCCAGTAATGCGTTTGAGATTCTAGAGAAACCACGCCCGTCATGTTCAGAAGAGACCTCTAAATTGGATATGTGATCCACATAGAGGGATAAAGTCCATCTAATCAACTTCGATGAGGATAGATGGGTCTAACGATCAAGCATTGTGATCCCAGAGAAGTTAGAGACGATTACTCACTCGAGGGGGAGATCAGGCATGTTGCTACCTGAACCCAGGTCAGGTTGGTAGAAGTAGGTCGCCTCTCATGCTGACCTGACGTCTTGATGGGACCAAGGTAGTTTAGTGGAAACAGATCGCCTCATACACCGACTTGAGATACCATCTATCTGTTCACAGTTTAGTATATTGGGGTGGCCCTGAGGTCACTAATGCAGTTATAAAGTGTGTGAGGTGATCTGCTTGCGTGGTACTGAGGTATCACCCAATTGTTCTGCGATGCCACATGTCATGAAGTCATTGGATGACCAAATTACCCTTCATCAATTGCCATTGCCACCGAATAAGAAATAGAGAGAATTGATATGCCTTTGCCATAGTCTTGGGTACGTAATTGAGTTTTCCTAGTAGAGGGTAAATAAGGCTATGTTTGGTTTAAAGGAAAATGTAGAGAAATATAGGAAAACCTTTACAAACTTTATATAAGTTTTCCTGCCTTTCTCTTCTTTTCCCTATATTTTCTTTCAAACCAAACACAGATACTCTGACATAAAGACATATATATCGGGGTATATTGAACAAAAGAAAAAAAAAAAAACATAGATAGATACAGTTACCCGAAAGACGAACAAGATCTTAGTCACAACAAGAAACATGTACTACTGATAACATAAATCCAATAGTATTATATATAAATTTATAGTCCAAGCTGAAATCTATTTGTAATAATTAAATTGATTCTGATCTTATTAACCAAGTTGGATTTTGGGATTACAGTTTGTATGGAGTTGGATATGAGTCGGTGTGAAAGGAACATATGGTGTGAAAGGAATGTTTAAATCCAGATACCTACGTCATACGCGGTTGGTGGATAGACACCATATTCATATCCTAGACAAGAGTAGTGGAAGAAAAAGCAGAGGCATTGTTGACGATAAAGGATCCTCTCAATTAGTAAGCATGGGCATAGTTGACGATAGAAAAAATCCTCTCAATCAATGAAAGACGTTCACTTCACGTATGCCAAGATTACAACTTTCCACTCGAGAGTCGAAACACATTAAAAAAGTGGACTCTGGAGTCAACTTGAACATGTGGAAGAGATGATATTTATGAAAATATATATTATATATATATATATATATATATTATTTTTTTGGAAAATGATGCTTCCAATTCACACATCAATAGTATCATTTTTTATCTACAGCATCGATGCCAAACATATATTAGAAAACAATTCTTCATTAATTGATTATCTCGATAAGGGGCATACATAATATGGAAACATGGATCGCATAATTTTACTTCTTTAATCATCATTTAAAGTATGTCTTAAAAATAGGGTTGCAAAGTGTATACTTGAATGTTGTATTATTTTTTACTAAATAGTCATTGGTTCAAATTTAGTAAAATTTATTTTGTTTATGCATGATATAATATCAAAGTTATTTTTAATCAATTTTTATTAATAATTTTAGTTTAATATATTAATACTATTCAGTATTCCATGAATTCATATATAAATAAGATTCCATTGGAATCGAAATTTAAATGGATCAAATTTGAATAAAAAAAACACTGCATGAACCATCAAATCGTTTTTTGTCTTTACATGCCCTGGTTTTTCAAAAACTAAATGTCTACTATTACAGATATAAATAATATTATTTTTTGGGGTTAAATATAAAAATCTCTGATCCCCTGAATTTTCTTACAATTATATAAGCCTCCCCTGTGTTTTGATTGTAACAAAAACCTCCTCTGTAGAATGCAAACTTTGATCCCATATGAAGAAGATTGAGTTGAGAGGAAACATTCAAAGTATATTTTTAGAACAGGTAGGAAGGTCAGTTTCGTTACTTCAATGCTCCTCGATAAGGGAGTAGGCCATCAATGGGTCGGGTCCGACTTGATGGAGTCAATGAATCCATACCGATTGGATCGGTTATGGTTTGGGATCTGAAACCAATGGATCGGTTTCGGTTTCGGTTTCTGACATATTTTTTAATTATTATTGGTTTAGAACTGGTTCTATTCAGTCCTGAACCAACTTAAACCCTACCCGAGCCATATATGTACAAAAGCAATTAAAATATAAAATACAATCCTTAAACTTCTCTTAATAACGTTTTTAACAAATAATAAAACCAGTCTCTCACCTTGTCGAGTGGATATATTATCCCTAGTCAACATAACTTTAATTAAAAGTATTTAACAACAATAAATGTGCAATGGGGTTTACATGTATAAGGTTTACTAAAGAGTGATTTGTTATTAACATCCCATTTTATTTTTGGATGTGTTTGGAATCTGTGTAAAACGTTATCGATGAAAAAATACACTGATAATGTTTTACACTGAACTGTGAAAATGATCGTTTCTTTTAGAAAAATGCAATGGGGTGGAATAGTGTAAAGTTTTATATCGATAAAATCAATGTGGCTTTTACATCGATTATCGATGCAAAATCTTATGCTTGATGAGGTTTTACATCGATTGTTGACGTAAAACTCCAATCCATCCAAACACATGTAAAACTGAATCGGACTGGAGTTTTACGTCAATCATAATTACATGCTCCTTCCAAATGCCTACAAAAGCGAACCTATGTAAATTTTACATCGCTTCATTTCGAAGCGATGTAAGGCCCATTTTTTCAGCCTTGATCAATTTCGTCTTTAGTAAAAGTATCTATGTTCTTTACAAAAAGTAAGGCCCTATTCACTTTTCAGTAAGTTACTTACCTAGGTAAATGCAATTACTTGGATATCATGTGACTAATATATTTCACAACGTGTCGGGGGCCCTCGTGGGTATCCTAGAATTTTAAAGTGCTCGACCAACGATAATAGTAGCAACTTGTAGAAGAAGGAGAAGTACCAAATCCACCTCTGCAACTTACAATGGCGGTGGCAGAATAGAGATAGTTAAAAAGGAGGGGGGATAGAGAAGGAGAGAGAGATAGCGAGGAGAGAGAGAGAGAGAGAGAGAGAGAATGAGAGATAGGGAGACGAGAGGGAAAGAGAGGTGGCAGGAGAGAGAAGTATCAAATCTGCTGCTACAACTTGCAACTATGGTGGTGAAACAGAGGAAATGAAAGAGGAGAGTGAGGGGAGAGAGAAAGAGAGAGAAATAGTGGGAAGAGAGAATGAGAGATAGGAAGACAAGAGGGAAAGAGAGGTGGTGGGAGAGAGAAGTACCAAATCTGCTGCTGCAACTTGTAGTGGTGGTGGTGAAATAGAGGAAGTGAAAGAAGAGGAGAGAGAGGGGAGAGAGAAAGAGAGAAGGAGAGAGAAATAGTGGGAAGAGAGAACGAGAGATAGGGAGACAAGAGGGAAAGAGAGGTGGCGGGAGAGAGAAGTACCAAAATCCGTTGCTGCAACTTGTAGTGGCGGTGGTGAAACAAAGTGAAAGAGGAGAGAGAAGGAGAGAGAAATAGCGCAAAGAGAGAATGAGAGATTGGGAGACGAGAGAGAAAGAGAGATGGTGGAGAAATAAGTACCAAATCCGTCATTGCAAGTTGTAGTGGCGATGGCGGAACAAAGTAAGAGAGAGAGAGAGAGAGGACACCCCTTTGAACCCATCGTATCCCTCTAATATCGCCTTCATGAACGTCACAAATACCTCCGACATGGCTTTCTACATTAGCTCGTTCATCTTTGGCTTGTCTCTGTAGTATGAGGACATCGGCTCACCCTTCGCCTTCATGAATGACTCCTCTTTCGGATCCACCACTGCCACATGCAGGATGGGCCACACCTTCATTAACATGTCCTGGTGGTGCTGCAAAACATACACGACATAGGATAGACCCTTGTCAAGCACCAAGGTTTTTCCAATCTCCATTAGGGTATACTTGTGCTCTAAGGAGCCATCAGCAATTTGCTGGAGGTTTTTGGGATCATTGATGGTTCTGGCAATTCCAGCAAAGAGAATGAGAGGGAGAGGGAGAGATCCGAGTAAGAGAGTAAAATAGTCTTTTTTTATGTCTTAGTTGACACACTTAAATGATTAAGAAGGATTAATCAATTGTAAAAAACATTAGAGATAGTGTTAGTCAATTTTCAAACAATAAAAGTATCCTTAGTCAATTAGCAAAACCATAAGAATAATTTAAGAAATTTACCAAAATTATCCTATAATTTAGAGGAAAAAACACTAGAAGTGATGTACCTTTTGGCTTTTCTTTTAAAAATTAATCCTAATTGGATCTGGTTCTGAGTTCCAGCAGAGATATCTTATCCATTTTGTTTGATATACTAGAATTCTTTGACCTCCATGATCTCTCTCATAATCTAGGGTACATACCCTGCCCGTAGGGTATCGCACTGAAATACTTAATTAAACCCATATGATTTATTTAATAACTTATACCCCTTTGATCCTGAAACCAAACATGGTTTGTAAATGGATGAGTGCAAATTATTTTCCAAATACACTAATACCTATACTATTAATTTTTGCTTTCAATATATATGTATATATGATAAAAATACACTTATTTATAGACATTAAGTACAGTTTCACAATCTTAAAATTACATGTTAATTTCATTAATCCTAAGCAATTAATTTCCGGTATAAGATGATTGTTCATTTAACTATATTTTAATGGAGAGAGGAAAATAAATAAGAATAAGCTGTGGGACGGTGGCGTCAGGGCCTCTCTAGAGAAAGACAGGTTACGCAAGAACGCCGAAAGTTCATGGTTGACTCCACGTGGAGCGACGACTTTGGTCTACAAAATGGCTCCCCTGTAGAGAAGCTAATGATCAACGAGAGAACTAACTATTAGCAAAGTTGTTGTGTGCCTTCAGATATCAGAGAGTAAAGAAATGGAGAAGAAAGATAGAGCTCATGGAGCCCATGTAATCGTATTTCCCTACCCTGCCCAAGGCCACATAAACCCAATGCTACAATTCTCCAAGCGCTTAGCCTTTAAAGGCCTCAGAGTTACATTTGCAGTCACAAAATTCGTCTCTAAGTCCATGCACACCAATTCCAACTCAGTCCAGGTTCAGTTGATCTCTGATGGTTTTGATGATGGTGGGTTTGAGCAAGCAGAGAGCATCCATGACTACCTCTCTCGTTTTAAAGAAGTGGGCTCTCTAACCTTGGCCGAGCTCATCAAGAAACAGGATAGCTCTGGAAAACCAGTCGATTGTCTGATATATGATTCCTTCTTTCCTTGGGCTCTAGATGTGGCCAAACAGTTCGGCTTAGTCGGAGCTCCTTTCTTCACTCAAATGTGTGCCGTCAACAACATATACTACCATGTCCACCAGGGGCTACTTCATCTCCCAGTGCGAGAGCCAGTCGTTTCGATTCCTGGGTTGCCGGCGATCGACATTGGGGACATGCCATCTTACATCTCCGATCCACAGTCTTACCCAGCTTACCATGCAATGATCATGAGTCAATTCTCCAACACAGAGAAGGTAGATTGGATCTTCGTCAACACTTTCAACAAGTTGGAGGAAGAGGTTTGTCATCACATTTGCCTTTGAAATTGTGTCAAACATAACTGATGATTAATTTTTCTTTCCTTTAATTCTGATGAACTGATTTAATTAATTGCTGTATCATTTAATATATGTACATAATTCCCATGATATAGATGATCGAGTGGATGGAGAAACGCTTTCCATTGCGGGCAATCGGACCAACAATTCCGTCCATGTACCTGGACAAACAGGTGGAAGACGACAGTGATTATGGTCTCCATCTCTACAAACCAGACAGTGGCGACTGCATAAACTGGCTAAACAAAAGGGCGGAGGGATCGGTTGTTTACGTATCATTTGGGAGCATGGCTGCACTCAGTGTGGAACAGATGGAAGAAATTGCCTGGGGCTTGAGAAGAAGCGACAGCTACTTCTTGTGGGTGGTCAGGAGGTCAGAGGCGGAGAAGCTTCCAAGCAAATTTGTGGAGGAGACATCAGACAAGGGGTTGATAGTAACTTGGTGCCCACAGTTGGAAGTGTTAACCCACAACACAGTAGGCTGCTTTGTTACTCATTGTGGGTGGAATTCAACTCTAGAGGGAGTAAGCTTAGGAGTACCAATGGTGGGAATACCGCAGTGGACAGACCAGATTCCCAACGCAAAATTTGTTCAGGATATATGGGGAATGGGTCTCAGAGCTCAGCCTAATGAGAAGGGGATTGTAAGTAGGGAAGAAGTTGAGCGATGCGTAAGGGAAATTATGGAAGAAGAGAAGGTGAAAGAGATTAGGAAGAATGCCATCAAATGGAGAGATTTGGCTAGAGAGGCTGTGGGTGAAGGAGGAACTTCTGATAAGAATATTGACGAATTTGTAGTCACACTGGTGGGTTTGCAGTCAGTCTCCCATTCTCACCATTAGTCTGCTGGATTTGCTTCTTTTTCTTTTCCTTGGAAAAATTGTTGTTTTATGATCAACTACTATGGGATACCAGTCTTGTGGTCTAGAGGTAATCCTGTTAATTAATTATATATCTTCCTGAATATATATTGACGAGTTCTCTAGCTAGTCAATAACCTCGTTAATGAATCCCAGCAAATTTTTAATGTCTCTTGTGTGTCTTCCTGATAGATAAATAGGTGGGTGATTTACTAAGACACCCCTACATTTTGGCATAATGACTAAGACCTACCTATAGTTAGTTTTATATGACAAAGACACCCTATGGTTTGCAACCGTGTTGACTGCAGGGACGCTGCTTGAACTCCCCCACTTACGGTAGAAATGCTGTAAACTAAAATATTATAGGGTAAAAGACTTACACCTCCCCTTAAGTTTCCTATAAATACTAAAACTACCCCTTTCTTTTGAAAAAAGGACTTAAACCTCCCCTGTTGATTATATCATTAGACAAATATTACCCCTCTCTTAACCATCCGTTATGAATCATCGTTACAAATAGCGTTATTTCAATCACCCAATTATACCCTTGGTCAAAATTCCCAAATGATTCGGTTGGTCCCTTTTCTTCCTCATCAAATGGATGTTCGGCCACAACTGCAAATAGAAAACCTCATCAACAACAAATCTAAAGGTTCAGAGTTCAGTATGTGCTGAGCAGCATTCATTGAGAAGAAAAACTGCCATTTTTTTGAGGATTAAGCCCTTCTTTGTGAAATGAATAGATTTGGGCTTTTGGACATTGGATCGTGCTTGGAAGTCTGAAATTTGTAACTTAGCCCAGTGAAAGCCTATAAATTGGAATGGAATCCTCAAAGGTCGTAGTAAAAATTCTTGGGCTTAGTCTGAAATTGTAGTTTTTGCTAACTCTTCCTTCTTTCTCTCAGTCTACTATAGAAAAGGAACGCTCTGTTTTGACTCATCTTCCTGCTCTTAATTTTCTCAGTAAGTTACCTTTTCAGAGTTAAATCAATCTAGCCCTTAGGAAATAGAAGCCAGGCTCCTCTATATCATTGTGTTCAACAACTTTGTTAGCACAACACATCCTCCATATTACAGTGAGTTTCTTCTTCCGATCAAAAATTCACTTTCTGGTCACATCTTGTGTTATTTTGTTTAGGCACTCCAGCGCTGAAACAAACAGAAAATTGAGTTTCACCGTCTCTCCATATTCACAAACCGACAATAAAAATAAGCTCTGAACTTTTACACTTCATGTTTCACCTTGTTTAGAAAATACCGTAAACCATGGCTCCTGATGTTGTTCGATTCGATGTGTTTTGAACTGAGGATGCAATCAGATAGTCCTGCCAATCGAACAGGGCCGAGGTAAAAGGATGAATCTGTGCATCGAGATCTGAAATCAGGAGAAAGTTTAGAGGTCCAAGGAGTTGTTCCCCGGTTAGGTATTCCGACGCTCAAGTCAGTAAGATCGAGAAGGATGTGGTCGGGCCGAGCAGGTTGAAATAGCATTGGTCCAGGCCGAAGAGATTATGCAAAGAGGTATTCAAAGAGTGCAGTTCCAAAAGGGGTCCCTTACCTCGAGCAACGAATACCTATTTATAGTTGGGTTTCCATGTCCCAAACGAATAGGGCTCCCAGGGTTGTCGAGATGAGGGCATCCACCGAGGTCTTCAGGAGGTTTCATCTTCCTCGACAGAGTTCACTTCCTTGTCCGTGTAGAATACTCCTTCTTAGTTGTGCTCTTCCGTTACGCATTGCGTCGATGTGGTTTGAAGGGGGGCGACTGTGGAGATAGCCGCATGGCATCCTTGGCCAACTCAACCATCACCCGAACACCACTACCCTAGTTCCGAAGTCGAGGATTGTAGTGATCGGTTGTGGCTAGACGTGAAAGAGCTCTGCGGTCTTCGACTAAGGAACTATAATTTCTTTGAGTTGGTTGGCCTAGGGTAAGACCGGTTCGCTAGGTAGACCGGCTAGTTCAACTCTCGTACTGTTTCTGATGTAACGGTTGGCATGAGCTGCACTTAGATGGCATGAGGCTACACTTAGTTGGCATGAGGTGCCAGGTGCCATAATGTCATTGGAGGGCCAAATCCGCCCTCATCATTTGCCCCCCACTCTCGAGCTGAAAGTAACTTGGCGAAGGGAGTAGATTTCTCCTTTTGGACCGTAATTCGACGAGCTCGTAAGCACTGATTCAGTTTCTTAGGCTCTGGGAGCTGCTTGGAAGCGAGCTGCCCGTAAGGTGCTGAGGTCTCTACCAGTTTGGTACTGTAGCCCTTAGGCTCTGGGTCTTGTGCAGTATTGTAGCCCTTAGGCTTTGGGAGCGACTCATAGTCCACTCCTAAACTTTGACCATGTCGAAGAGGCAACTGAGTCTTGTGCAGTATTGTGGCCCTTAGGCTTTGGGAGCGACTCATAGTCCATTCCTGAACTTTGCCCATGCCGAAGAGGCAACTGGGTCTTGTGCAGTATTGTGGCCCTTAGGCTTTGGGAGTGACTCATAGTCCACTCTTGAACTTTGCCCATGCCGAAGAGGCAACTGAGTCTTAAGTAGTATTGTAGCCCTTACGCTTTGGGAGCGACTCATAGTCCATTCCTGAACTTTGCCCATGCCGAAGAGGCAATTGGGTCTTAAGTGATGAGGAAGTCTTTTATCAGTTCGTCAGTTCGCACATGGGCCAGGCGGCCAGGTCGGCGCCTGTGCCAGGTCGCGCCGACCGCCAGGTCGGCACA
>NW_010729239.1:854695-868523 GCF_000365185.1 Nelumbo nucifera | reverse complement strand
GGGGGGGGGCGCCTTATAGCTTTTATTGCGCTGCCTCCGCCTTATAATGCGGGAGCTTCAGTTTCTTTGAGTTCATAAAAAAAGGAAGCTATAAAGCGGGAGCTTTAGTTTCTAAAAAGGTGAGGACTTAGCTTTCTGGGAGAAGAGAACTTCGCTTTTTGTAAGATAAGAACTTAGTTTTTTGTAGGATGAAAACTTAGCTTTGTGTAGCATGTTCCCATAGACGACGCTAATTGATGTAATGGTTTCTGGTCACGTATCAATTCTTTTTGGCTAAGTACCTCGTCACCTCGTCTACTCCCAAGTGGCCTATGACTCAGGGGCTGAAGTGGAGCTCCCTAGTGTAGTGCAACCCGACTGCTCTCTGGAGGAGATGATCTACTCTTCTTTGTAGACGGCGGGAACTGAGGAACCCGTCCTCCCTGCAGGAGATGGTCTGCTCATCTTTGTAGATGGCGGGAGCTGAGGGACCTACGAGAATTGAATCAAAGAACCCGGGGGTGTATACCCGGCGAGGTCACTCCGATGGCTAAGTCAGCACTTAGTAGTAGAGCTGAAAAATGATATAAGAGAATGAGAGAGCTAGAAAGCAGGGATTACCTCTCTCCTTTTCGTCCCTGGGGGGTAAGGCCTTTATATACTGGAGCCCTCGCGGGTTTGGTGGAGCAGTTCCTGGATTCCCGCTAGGACGGGACCTGCTTTTGTGTTAGGTGGGGATAAAGCCACCAACCGATAAGGTTGCTCATTTCCGCCTGACTCGGGGAGTGGGTGAGCTAATGCAACCGTTACAAGTCACAATCCCGTAAAATGCGGGGTACGGTGGTGAGCTCCTCGGGGTTGTCACACGGTGGTCGGTCTGACTAGGAGGCGAGCTACATGTGGCGAGCTACCTGTGGCGAGTTGCTTGTAGCAAGCTGCCTGCAGCGAGTTGCCTGTATGTGGCGAGCTACCTGTGGCAAGCTGCATGTGGCGAGCTGCCTGTGGTGAGCTGCATGTGGCGAGCTGCCTGTAAGTGGCGAGCTGCCTTTGGTGAGCTGCATGTGACGAGCTGCTTGTAGCGAATTGCCTGTAAGTGGCGAGCTTGAGTTGTCTAGTTGTCAAGATGCTGCACTTAGTTGGCATGAGGTGCCAGGTGTCATAATGTCATTGGAAGGCCAAATCTGCCCTCATCAGTTTCCATTACAGGTCGGTAGATGTGTCATTTCATCTTCCCAAGGTCACATGCGTGCAAAGTGCAGCATTGAATCGGCGTCGTTGATCTGATTTGATCTGGACCGTTGGCTGCCTTTATAAAAAGGGGGTAGGTGAGCCATTTCACTTTGTCATTTGGGAAGAGTCTACGCCTTGGAGTTCGACTGACGTCCCTTGGTTGATATCTCAGGTGTCTCGAACTTTTTCTTCAATAAGATGTCTTCCACGGTTCCACTACGTCTTCCCTGTCTTCCCTTTTCACTAGGTTTACTTTGGGGGATAAGAGTGAGGGTAGTTCTCGGCACGAGGTGACAGAGGTTAGGGTACTAGAGACCAATGTTAATGTGGCCAAGGTTGGTGACGAGAGCAATGTTGAGGTCTAAGATATTGGTGCTTGAGAGACTGGTGCCGACAAGGTGGCTGAAGTTGATGTGGAGTCAGAAGAGCAAGCCCTTGAGAGGAGATTTGGGGAGTGGTTTGCCTTAGCTCCATGTAGCCTTTCTCTAGCAAGTCTAGCTCAAATTGGGGAAGTGTATCGCATTCTTGAAGAGTATGAACTTTGGTGTCCTAGGATTGGGGAGAGAGCCACTTTGGCCTGTCCCGATGGGAGTTGTGTGTACGTTTCGGGGTAGTGGCCATCTTAAGGTGGTATTGGGTCCTACTTGTTCAATTGATGTTGAACTCTTTTTGGTACCTGGTCGGACTACTTTGCTACTACACTCTCAAGGATATTGAGAGAGCCACTTTGGCCTATCCCGAGGGGAGTTGTGTGTACGTTTCGGGGTAGTGGCCATCTTAAGGTGGTATTGGGTCCTATCTATTCAATTGATGTTGAACTCATTTTGGTACCTAGTCGGGCTACTTTTCTACTGCAGTCTCAAGGATATTGAGATCACCCTGCCAATGTTTAGATACTTTCTCCACTTAAAGAAGCACAAGTAGGAGTACTACTACCCATCAGATAGGTCGAACACCAAGGTGCTCGTTGGGGCTCCCTCTCCCATTAAGCAATGGAAAGAGGGTTTCTTCTTTGTGGAGTGTTGAGGAGGTTGGTCGTTTTCCCTCACCCTATCTGTTCTGAAGACCAAGGATAAGGGTCCTTCCTAGGTCGAGTTGTAGAAGGAGGAGATAGTTGCTATGAGGAGGACAATGTGGGTGCACATTGAGGAGTACACATCGTCCCAATTGCTAACCTTGGCTAGGCTAATGTGCCCTTTGGCCAAACAATCCCAGTCTGATCCATGGGCTACATGGTCTCCCTTTCTTTTTAGCGAGCCTGTTTTCACATGGTTCTAACTTTGTGGTGAACTGTGTAGATTCAGACATGGCTGGTGCTGAAGAGAGAGCTCAGCATATGCGAGTCGCGACCGCGAGGAAGGAATAAGTGGCTAGGACCTCAGGCACGCAACCCAGAGCTGTGGAGTTTCAATGCCGTTCAGCATAGTGTACGCCTCAACAAAGGAAGTGGCCAAGGTTGACAGAGGAAGTCGTGGTAATTGACTCCAGGGAGGCCACAACGCAACTCGAGCAATCTTTGTCGTAGAGGGAGGATGCTCCGGAATATGCTTCTATTGAGGCCTCGGCCAGTGTGTACGTAGTGGTCGGTTTAGCTGGAGGACATCCTTGACATGGAGGGGGTGGTTGAGCAGCTTTCCCAGGGTGTGATTCTCCCCGGTATTAGGAAGGAATACAGTAGCCACACCAGCAACTTCCTGTAGAGTGCGACTCTCCATCAAATCATGGCAGTAAGTTCGGCTTTACTTATTCTTCCTTGTTTCTCTTCTTTTCTTTTGTACTAACTATTCAGTGCCCTATAGTTGGTTTATTCGGTCGCGTCAGCCTTATCGATTGCCTCTGTGGGTTGCGGTGATTTTATGAATTGTGAGAGATCGAGAACATCCAATTGAAAGCAGAGTTGGTCGAGTTGAAATGTGGCATCGAGGAGAGGGATAACACCGTCTACAATCTAAAGGGCCACATTAATGATCACAAAGAGTCGCGGGAGGTGCTGAGGAGGGGGCTCAAGGAGGCTGAGAAGGAGTAGGGCGTCTCTAAGTATAGAGCTTTGGAGGCTCATCAGAATGACCTAGACGACTATGCTACTGACTCTTAGAAGGAGGGATTTGCTCTCTTTCAGTGGAAGGTGATGCGTTAGTTACCAGAGGTGGTCGGTGTCATTTACGGGTTCAAGCCGTTCATTACCGAAGAGCCCGAGCACAAAGATGTTGTCAATGTTGATGCCTAGGAGTGTGCTGAGGACCCCCCAACAGAAAATTTATGTGTTGTCTCTTACCCTCTTTTTTTAGGGTCTTTGTATTTATCTCGATATGTCAGGTTTATAATCATTGTGTCAGCTTCTTGATTGATGAAAATTTAGTCTTTTTGTCGAGTACATTTTGCATTGCTTCTCTCTTCTCTCTAAGTTGTTCTGCTTCGGAATTAGGTTAGTCGGTAGGGTTCATAGGTTGCGCTCTATTACTTTCTCTTAGTCGGTAGGGCTCATTAGGTTAATCAGTAGGGTTCATTATGGCCTTGGTCTCATGTTGGTCGAGGTCTTGGGCTTTGTGTCCTTAGTCTCATGTTGGCCGATGTCTTGGGCTTTCCGCGGTCCTCAGCTTCATGGTCGAGGTCTTCAGCTTTGTGGCCTCGGTCTTACATTGGCTGAGGTCTTTGGCTCCGATTCTCACCAACCGAGGTCTTTGTCTTAGTGGCCTCATTCTTATGCTGGTCGATGTGCTTACGAGCTCTCAATGTCACTGGGGAGATTAGTGGCATCTGGTCTTGGAGAGCTTCGCGCTCTTTGACTAGGTTAGCCATGTTCCTTGGCTGCACCGACTGTGAGTTGGGAGGTGTATGAAGTTCGACGGTTGTCCTCTTGCCATTATGTGGCGGGGACATCTTTTCCACGGTTCCCATCGGGGGATTGTTCTGACCTCGACTGTCTATGGTCGGTCGAGTCTTTCGTGTAATGGTTGTTGGGCCTTGGCCATTATAAGTCGGCCAAGTATTTTATGAGATTGTCGTTGCACTGTGACCATTGGTTAGTGTGGAGTTCAGCAGTTAGAGTTTTGTCAGACTGTGTGCAGGCATTTAGTCGTTTGTGCTTGAAAGAACACTCTTTATTCATTGAGTTTGTATGGCTTGGTCATTGTTAGTGCTCACACTGATTGTCATTATTACATTTGAATTCTTGGCACTCTAGCTCTTTGGTGTGGGTCCTCCGTGCTTAGTTTCCCCCCTTTAAGGGTCGTCCTACCCAAGATGACAGCGATGACCCTGATCGGGGGAGCTTGGGTTGGAGGCTTGCCGGTGTAGTGCAACTCTTCTCTGGGTTTAAGCTCTTTGGTATCGATGAACCCACGAGGTATCCACGTCAGACGAGGTCTTCCAAGTGGTGGCAAAGGTCGTGGAAACTTTCGGTGTCGTGGTTGTGGTCTCAGTGGAAATCACAATACCTATCCTAATTCCTTTTGTTGCCATGGGTTTTATCTTTTCAGGCCACTTGACGAAGTTGTGGTCATAGATCTGCATTAATATTTTGGATCGTGGCACGTTTAGGAAAGTAAAGTTCCTATACGTCGGCGATGGGGTCCTCGGTCTATGATCAGGTCGACGGTCCTATCTCTTGTTGTCTCTATCCAATTTGCGCTCATCATGGTCCTTTCGCTTCCGATCATTTTGGTCCTCTTCACGTCTTCGTAGTGCTTGGGCTTCCTTGGCGTTCATGTACTTCTATGCATGCTTCATGGGCACGGTTAGGTTAGACAAAGTGTTCTTTTGCAACAAGAAGTTGAACATTGAGGAGTGCATTCCACTCATTATGGCTATCATGACTACTAATTGGTCTAGAGCTTGAACTTGAAGGGCCTTAATGTTGAACCTTGCCAAGTATTCCTTCAAGGTTTCTCCTTTCCGTTGTGGTACTTGCATGAGGTTGGCTGACATTTTCTAGTGCCTTTGGCTGGTAGTGAACTGTGTCAGGAACTATCTCCAACTATTCCCAAGAGGATATGGACTACAGTGGAAGGGAGGCGTACCAGGTTCTGGGGACTCCATGGAGGGTGGCGATGAAGGCCTTGCACATGAAACCCTCAGAGGAGCTATGTAAAATCATTATCGCCTTGAACCCTTCAATATGATTGTTTGGGTCTAAGGCCCCATTGTACTTTTCGAACTGAGGAGGCCGCCATCCGGATGGAGGAAGCTTGTTGACAATCTCTTAGATGAAGATGGGCTCTTTTGCGGGTTGCTGATCGTGATGTTGCTCTATTGGTCGGGTCGTCGGAGAGGCCATGTTGCGATCTGCTTAGCTGCGCTCCAGCTCAGCCAACCATTATCATAGGTCCCCGATTTCAGCATCCCTTTCAACCAGTACCGTGTTGACGGACTTCTTTGCTTTCGGAACTGCTTGTTGATCTCGAAGTGAGTTGGATTCGACTATCAAGATTGGTGGTTGTTGTATGCATTGTTCAAGTAGTTCTCACACTAGAATCCTTGTGCCAAAGTGATGTGATTTACTACGGGCATCGTGCACACGAGGCCAAGTTGGGGGGTCAGACCTTCGGGATGGATGCAGACACTTGCAATTGGATTGGACCCTATGCCGACTTGCATGACGCTTTTTGGAGTCCTCAATGTGAGGATCGGCCGGGGAAGGGCAAGTGGCTTAGGGGTGTGCACCGGTTGTCCCAGCGTCTTCATCATGGTGAGGATACGGTCAACTTTCTACTACATAGGGAGGAATTGTGCGGGGTCAACTATTACTTGATGTTGGGGCCCCCGAGGTGAGGAGCTGTGAAGTGAGCGGGATCCCGAGATGGGAAACCGGCTCTGGAGCAGTCGGATGTGTTCTTAGGCATAGTTGCTTTTAATGCATGGAAAGGGGTTTGGGAAATGATGTTTTGTATGTTTCCCACAAACGACACTAATTTGATGTTTTTCGATTCAAAGTGTTCCAAACCAAGGAACACTAGAAAGAGAGGGTTCAACACCTTACCAAGGAGGTGCCCTTGGAGTATTTGTAGTTGGTAGTTTTGGGGAACAAAACAAAGTCCTTATCCTATCAAAGACCTTACCCTATCCACATCATACAAAAACCTTATCAACCTTGGGACCACACTCCACCAAGGGAGATCTAAAGTTGAGAGAATTCTTATATTGGGTAAGCATACACATGGTTCGTAAATATAGTGCCCACCAACATTCACACTTAGGATGATTTGGTGAAGAGGCTTGCGACGAAGTGGTTCACTTTGGAGAGAAAGATGACACTAATAGATATGAAGAATCTAAGATGGTACAACTCGGAAGAGATGAAAGATTATAACATTAGGTGATGAGGGTGGATTTGGCCCACCAATGAAATAGTGACACATTGTCACAAGTGACTCCTTCACCGTGCCATCAAGCACCTATCATCGTGCCTTCAGAGTGCCTACAGCATGCCTTCTTGGTGTCATCATGTGTGTCATGGGTAGGCTATGTATGTATCTTGCAAAGGGGGATCGCCAATGGCGTTATTGTAATTACTTAGTATGATTTTCCACTCTTTTGATGTTTTCTTATGTCACTCCCCCAAAAGCTTAACGTACTCTTGGAGGGGAGGTAGGTAGTTGAGTGAGCTCATAAGCAGGTAAAGGTAAAGCACGAGATCCCCTCGACACTGTATTGTGTGCTTGTGCTTACCACTAATTAATGCAATACAAGTTGCCTTTTGTCTAATTTGTGTTACACAGTTTTGTATGCCCTTAGCTTCAATGAGAATGATGTACTTTATGAGTTTATTGTAAATGAATAAAAGTGCATATTTGATTCATGTTCCCTTGGTATGTTTCTGTGTAATACCCTTAAACTGGACACTTAATGAGACTCGTGTTAGTTTAGAATATTCACAGCCAGTGGATCGGTCTGGGGAGACCTATCCTGACAAGGTTGATCCTTTAGGAGCTGATTTGGATAAGCAGCTCCTAATGTGAATAGGAGCTGATCCTTTAGGTTAACAAAAAAAAGAAGGAGGGGGCGGCAGCCTTTAGATTACTGAGATACTCAGTTCCTCTTTAGTGCTGAAATCAAGAAGGAAGAATTAAGCATCCCTGCAGAATTCTTTTTTGCCGCCTCCCTGTTCTTACCGCCCTGTTTGCCAGTTCGATCTCCAGCCGTGGGAGAAGTCAAGATTCGATCTTGACATCAGTTCTTTGTGAAAGGATTGAAAGGAAACTGTGCTCACGTACCATCCTGCTGTATCTTGCGAAGGACAGATTTCTTGGAGAAGAACACTGCTGATTCTACTCCATCCTGCACTGCGCCATCTTCAGTGGAAGCAGTCTTTGGATCATTCCTTGTGCGTGAACACCTTCGTTGGGGGATATTATTTCTCTGTATCAGGTATAATCCTCCCCTACTCCTTTTGGTTCAGATCTGGTACAGTTTATGGTTCAAGAATGATCCTTGAAAATATGATTTTCTAAATAGGGAATGCGATTCCTAGTTGAAGGGAGAGAAAAATTTTTGAAATTCACCCCGTATTCCGCAATCTTTGGGCATCCATGGGATGGATCTCTCATCCCTTCAATTTGTGTGCCTTCTTGTTTCATTTTGTTGTTGTTGCTTGCATTTGTAGGCTTTCTCGACCCCATCGAGCGACGCACGGGGCCTCATCGATTAACTCCATGACAGTTGGTACCAGAGCAGGTTGCTCCTCAACGTTCGTGACCCTTGCATAGCAACACTAGTAGTGGCGCAATGAAGCACAACAACGAACTCACCGACGAGATTAGGCATGGCCTTGCCCATGCTAGAGAGATCGATGAGGCTCTAGGCGATGAAGCCATTGTAGAGAAGGCCCCGAGGGGTTGCACAACCAAGACAAGCAAGCGCAACAAGTCAGTTGACATGCTTGCTGCCTTCGACACACGCATCCTTCGCTGCGAAGTGACTATTGGGGAGATGCGTCACCGAGTAGAAGAAATCCACYTGAATGTGGAAACAATTGAGAGCTCTAGGGTGGAGCTAGAAGCCCGTTTAAATGGCATTATGAGGGAGGTCCAAGATGTCCTGAATAGAACCCTCAAGGAAGTCCTTGGAACAAAATCCCGAGAAGAAGGGAGCTCATCTCGATCCGACATCCAAGACCAGGTGGATGAGATGAGAGCTGAATGGATGGCCATGAAAGTAGCCATGGCCTCTCCTTCTGACCTGCAGACTCAATTGGATGTACTAAGAGAAGACATGATGCTCCTCAAGAGATTAGTGGCCAGCACTCCAAGCCCCTCCACAACACTGGCCCCTACTCGTGTGAAGATTCGGGAGCCACACCTTATGCCGGCTCCCGAGWTGCTAGAGAACTTGACAACTTCTTGTGGCAAATGGAACAATATTTCCATGTCGCTGGCATTGATGATGACCTAACGCAAATTCGTACAGTGATCATGTATTTGACTGGCATTGCTATGCTATGGTGGTGCAGGCGATGCCAAGATATTGAACAGGGTACGTGCACCATTAAGACATGGGCTGATTTCAAGCGAGAACTAAAGCGGCAGTTCTACCCCGATTAATCTTTTAGAGGTACCCCTGGATGACCTCCAAGTTGTCTTGGGAATGGACTTCATGACACAAGCAGAAGCAGCACTCTTGCCTCATATCAGCTCTTTGTGCATCTTGGACAAGCGCTTCCCTTGCATGGTACCAGTTATGACTTCTACTAGGGTTCATGGGAAGCAAGTTTCTGCACTACAACTTTTTCATGAAGAAGCCTTGTTCAACACCAACATGAAGGAAGCAGAGAAGTTCCCCACTCCACTAGCTGAAGGAGCCGCCCCTCAAGCCAACAACCTCAGCAATAGTAGGCCATCCAGCCATTTACACCTCTCCAGCAAGAGAGTTCGTGTGCGTTGACAACCGTCAACCAAAGCAGAAGACCCAAGGTCGTGTCCAAGTTCGCCCTCACCTACTACCACAACCACAGGGGAAGGCGAGTACCACCCAAGCCGCTTAGGGACCACTTTCGCACCATCCCTCAAACTGAATCACATACTAGCCCTGTGAGTCACCCTTGGGGAAAAATTCATGGGAACCAACACCCAACAATCCAAAACATCATTTTCACCCTTACCTGGCCCAAACCTACCCTATAACCAAGCTGAATCAGCCATTAACATACCTTGAGGCCGCCAGGAAAGGACTTAGCCATAGGAAACCCCAACAGAATAGGCCAACCCAACCATGCTACCAAACTATACACCTTGACCATGGACGACAGTCGGTTCGTGGAATAGCAGAAGAACCTTCCTTCCGCATTAGTGACTTTAAGGGACCAGCCGAAGCCGATATCCGAGGACGTAGATCGAATTGAGTGGGGGAGTCTGTCACAAGTGACTCCTTCACCGCGCCATCAAGCACCTATCATCGTGCCTTCAGAGTGCCTACAGCGTGCCTTCTTGGTGTCATCATGTGTGTCATGGGTAGGCTATGTATGTATCTTGTAAGGGGGGACCGCCAATGGTGTTATTGTAATTACTTAGTATGATTTTCCACTCTTTTGATGTTTTCTTATGTCACTCCCCCAAAAGCTTAACGTACTCTTTGAGGGGAGGTAGGTAGTCGAGTGAGCTCATAAGCATGTAAAGGTAAAGCACGAGATCCCCTCGACACTGTATTGTGTGCTTGTGCTTACCACTCATAAATGCAATACAAGTTGCCTTTTGTCTAATTTGTGTGCCTTCTAGTTTCCTTTTGTTGTTGTTGCTTGCATTTGTAGGCTTTCTCGACCCCATCGAGCGACGCACAGGGCCTCGTCGATTAACCCCATGACAGTTGGTACCAGAGCAGGTTACTCCTTAATGCTCGTGACCCTTGCATAGCAACACTAGTAGTGGCACAATGAAGCACAACAAGGAACTCACCGACGAGATTAGGCATGGCCTTGCCCATGCTAGAGAGACCGATGAGACTCTAGGCGATGAAGCCATTGCAGTGAAGGCCCCGAGGGGTTGCACAACCAAGACAAGCAAGCGCAACAAGTCAGTTGACATGCTTGCTGCCTTTGACACATGCATCCTTCGCTGCGAAGTGACTATTGGGGAGAGGCGTGATCGAGTAGAAGAAATCCACCTGAATGTGGAAACAATTGAGAGCTCCATGGTGGAGCTAGAAGCCCGTTTAAATGGCATTATGAGTGAGGTCCTAGACGTCCTGAATAGAACCCTCAAGGAAGTCCTTGGAACAANCTAGACGTCCTGAATAGAACCCTCAAGGAAGTCCTTGGAACAACATCCCGACAAGAATGGAGCTCATCTCGATCTGACATCCAAGACCAGGTGGATGAGATGAGAACTGAATGGATGGCCATGAAAGTAGCCATGGCCTCTCCTTCTGACCTGCAGACTCAATTGGATGAACTAAGAGAAGACATGACGCTCCTCAAGAGATTAGTGGCCAGCACTCTAAGCCCCTCCACAACACTGGCCCCTACTCATGTGAAGATTCGGGAGCCCACACCTTATGCCGGCTCCTGTGATGCTACAGAACTTGACAACTTCTTGTGGCAAATGGAACAATATTTCCATGCCGCTGGCATTGATGATGACCTAACGCAAATTTGTATAGTGATCCTGTATTTGACTAACATTGCTATGCTATGGTGGCGCAGGCGATGCCAAGATATTGAACGGGGTACGTGCACCATTAAGACATGGGCTGATTTCAAGCGAGAACTAAAGCGGCAGTTCTACCCAGAGAACATGGAATACCTGGCGTGGAAGAAGTTGAAAGCACTCAAGCATGGGGAATCACTCCACGATTATGTCAAAGAGTTTTCAGCCCTTACCTTGGAGATCACGGACATGTCCGACAAGGATCTATTGTTCAACTTCATGGACGGACTGAAGCCATGGGTCGAACTAGAGCTCCAACACCACAATGTACAGGACCTCACCACGGCAATGGCAGTGGCGGAGCAACTAATTGAGACCAGCTTGCTAGATGAAGAAGCCCCAAAGCCAGAAAGCCCGCGTTCCCCTAATTTGAGTGGGAGAGCAAGTCGCCCACGCTCTCCATATGACAACTCCAGCTTCAACAAGCCAGCAAGACAAGACTATGGGAAGTAGCCACAAGGAGAGCAACGCCCTCAGCACCATTACAAGCCTAGAACCGCTAGGTCCCCAATTTCTTGCTTYCTTTGTGGGGGAAATCACTTGGTTCACAACTGCCCAACCAAGAAGAAGATCATTGCCCTTGTCGCCAATCTCAATGATGACGAGCAAAGTGATGAGGAAAAGTCTGTGCGGTCGCCAAGAGTGGGCACCCTTCAACTCTTCAACGCCATGGTGTAGAAAGAGGCCAATCATGGAAGGCCAAAGAAAGCCCAAAGGGGGCTGAAGTATGTAGACATCCTCCTCGGCGGGAAGCCGACTCAAGCCCTTATTGATACAGGGACCTCCCACAACTTCATTTCAGTTTCCGAGGCCAAGCGACTCAATCTGAACACTGTGAAAGAGACAGGGTGGCTCAAGGCCGTGAACTCCGGGGCCAAGGTGATTGAAGGCATGGCTCGTCGGGTTGATCTCCAAGTTGGGCCGTAGATAAGCAAGATTAATCTTTTAGTGGTACCCCTGGATGACTTCCAAGTTGTCTTGGGAATGGACTTCATGACACAAGCAGAAGCAGCACTCTTGCCTCATATCAACTCTCTGTGCATCTTGGACGAGCGCTCCCCTTGCATGGTACCAGTTATGGCTTCTAGTAGGGTTCATGGGAAGCATGTTTCTGCAATACAACTTTTTCATGAAGAAGCCTTGTTCAACGCCAACATGAAAGAAGCAGAGAGGTTCCCCACTCCACTAGCTGAAGGAGCCGCCCCTCAAGCCAACAACCTCAACAGCAGCAGGAAGCAGCAGGCCATCCAGCCATCTACACCTCTCCAACAAGAGAGTTTGTGCGCATCGACAACCGTCAAGCAAAGCAGAAGACCCCAGGTCATTTCCAATTTTGCCCTCACCTACTACCACAACCACAGGGGAAAACGAGTGCCAGCCAAGCCACTTAGGAACCACTTTCGCACCTTCCCAAAAACTGAATCACGTTGTAGCCCTATGAGTCACCCTTGGGGAAAAATTCCTGGGAACCAATACCCCAACAATCCAAAACATTATTTTCACCCTTACCTGGCCCAAACCTACCCTATAACCAAGCTGAATCAGCCATTAACATACCTTGAGGCCGCCAGGAAAGGACATAGACATAGGAAACCCCAACAGAACAGGCCAACCCAACCATGCCACCAAACTATACACCTCGGCCTTGGACAACAGCCGGTTCGTGGAACAGTGGAAGAACCTTCCTTCCGCATTAGTGACTTTAAGGGACCAGCCGAAGCCGATNTCCTTCACCACGCCATCAAGCACCTATCATCGTGCCATCAGAGTGCCTACAACGTGCCTTCTTGGTGTCATCATGTGTGTCATGGGTGGGCTATGCATGTATCTTGTAAGGGGGGAGTGCCAATGGCATTATTGGAAGAACCTTCCTTCCGCATTAGTGACTTTAAGGGACCAGCCGAAGCCGATCTCCGAGGACGTAGATTGAATTGAGTAGGGGAGTCTATCACAAGTGACTCCTTCACCGCGCCATCAAGCACCTATCATCATGCCTTCAGAGTGCCTACAATGTGCCTTCTTGGTGTCAGCATGTGTGTCATGGGTGGGCAATGTATGTATCTTGTAACGGAGGACCGCCAATGGCGTTATTGTAATTACTTTGTATGATTTTCCACTCTTTTGATGTTTTCTTATGTCACTCCACCAAAAGCTTAACGTACTCCCTTGACATTGTACTCTGTGCTTGTGCTTACCACTGATTAATGCAATACAAGTTGCCTTTTGTCTAATTTGTGTGYMYTCTTGTTKCCTTTTGTGTGTTGTTGCTTGCATTTGTAGGCTTTCTCGACCCCATCGAGCACTGCACGAGGCCTTGTCGATTAGCCCCATGACAACATGGCATCTCAGAACAACTAGGTGAGACCCAGAACCACTTAGGCAACAAGCGCCGAACTGGCGGCCTAGCACAGGCGCCGACCTGATGACCTGGCACAAGCGCCAACCTGGTGACCTAGCAATCACCAACCTGGCGGCTTGGCACTGGCGCCGACCTGGCGACTTGCGAGGTGTTCACCGACCATTTCGGCATGCATATCCCAACACTCCCGCGATCCTGGGAAGTTGGCCCACATACTGAACGTTCTGGAGGGTGGTCATTGTGCATGGCGGTTACCTTTGGGAATCTCAGACCACATAGATGACCTTGCGGAAATCTCGAATGCAGTGCGTGAAGCCCACGCCAAACAATTCCTATATAAAGGTGCCAACCCCAATGGCATAGGGGGGGGAAAGTAAGCATAATCTATCTTTCATACTTTAGGATTTTTAGCTCGTAGTCTACTATGAGAGTATTGACTTAAGCTTCGGAGCGACCTCGCTGGGTTAGCAACCCCAGGTCCTCTGACATTGATTCCTTACAGGTCTTTATGTTAGACAGTTTTGTATGCCCTTAGCTTCAATCAGAATGATGTACTTTATGAGTTTATTGTAAATGAATAAAAGTGCATATTTGATTTATGTTCCCTTGGTATGTTTCTGTGTAA
>NW_010729239.1:823642-839989 GCF_000365185.1 Nelumbo nucifera | reverse complement strand
TGAATCAAACATGCACTTTATTTATTTCCACTAAATAACAAAAGTACATCAAAATGATTGAAGCTAAGGGCATACAAAACTGTCTAACAATTTATTTAGTCAATAATGGGGCGAATTCTGAGATGGATTAGTATATAGGATAGGCTTTTGACCCTATACACTTCGAGAGTCCAGATCTGAATGTGATTCAGATCTAGAAACCTCCAAATGAGATTAGGAAAAAAGTTAATCTAATATGTAGATAAGATAAGGGTTTATCCTTATCACCTGGAGAGAAGGCTGATCCAAATATGATTTGGATAAGCAGCTCCTAATGTGATTAGGAGTTGATCCTTTAGGTTAACAAAAGAAGGAGGGGGCGGCAGCCTTTAGATGAAAGGGTGATTCAGATCTTCTTTAGTGCTGAAATCAAGAAGGAAGAATTAAGTATCCCTGGAAAAATTCTTTCTTGCCGCCTCCCTGTTCTTGCCGCCCCTGTTTGCCAGTTCGATCTCCAGTTGTTGGAGAAGTCAAAATTTGATCTTGACATCAGTTTTTGGAGGAAGAATTGATAGGAAGTTGTGCTCACGTGCCATCCTGTTGTTTCTTGCGAAGGACAGAGTTCTTGGAGAAGAACGCTGCTGATTCTGCTCCATCCTGCACTGCGCCATCTTTAGTGGGAGCAGTTTTTGGATCCTTCCTTGGGCGTAAACACCTTTGTTGGGGGATACCGTTTCTCCGTATCAGGTATAATCCTCTCCTACTCCTTTTGGTTCAGATGTGGTTCAGTTTATGGTTCAAGAATGATCATTGGAAATATGATTTTCTAAATAGGGAATGCGATTCCCAATTGAAGGGAGAGAAAAATTTTTGAAATTCGCCCCTTATTCGCAATCTTTGGGCGTCCATGGGATGGATATCTCGTCCCTTCACTCTAAAGAGCTACGAAGCTCGTCACCTAATAGGCAGCTCGGCCCTTTGGTCAGCTTGTCACCTAATAAGCAGCTCGACCCTCTGGTCAGCTCGTCACCTAATAGGTAGCTCGGCACTCTACTTAGCTCGTCACCTAATAGGCAGCTTGACACTCTGGTCAGCTCGTCACCTAATAGGCAGCTCGGCATTCTGGTCAGCTCGGCACCTAATAGGTAGCTCGGCACTCTGGTCAGCTCGTCACCTAATATGCAGCTCGGCCCAGTCAGTTCGGCACCTAACTTGCCTAGTTTGACTCAGTCAGCTTGGCACCTAACCTGCCCAGCTCGACTCAATCAGCTTGGCACCTAATCTGCTCCCAGCTCGGCTTGGTCAACCTGTCCAGGAAAAGTTCTCCACTTCGACCTCTGAGTCATCGGCCACTTGGAAGCAGACCTAATGACAAGGTACTTAGCACAAAAATTTGATACTTCTCCAAAAATTGATTCATCATCAGGTATAAGAAAGAGGCGGTAAGGGTGATTAGGGAACATGAAGAGGTTATAGTAGATGAATGTATACGGGGTATGAATCCCAATTACCATATTTTCTCAGAGAACCCAAGCATAAAGAACTTGTCAAATTTATAGCTGTGTGCGGAGAGGACTGGTGGTAGGTACGTAGTTAATTTCGAACATGTAGAAGATCTTGTGAGGAAAATGATGGATCAGCTTGTGCTGACTAGAGAGGCTAGGGTTAAAATGATGTGAGAATGGCGAACTTGACAGACTTATTTTTCACTGGTTCCAACCAATTAAGGACTCGTGGTATGATTACACAAAGAGTTAGAAATTCCAAAGATTTGTATATTTTTAAATAAGATTTTGTTTACAAATTGATAATTAATATTTTTAGCCCTAATTCTAATGAGTTGAATTCACATCAGCGCCCCATACGTGCCCCATAACCCATTCCAATTGTGTATTGAGAGCATCTCCCTATGACAAATACGAGAGATGTTCCTAATGAATGCTGAAACATTGCCAAGCGGTTATGAGACAGAGTCTGTGGGGTGCCAATCTGATCTACTAATAGATATTCACGACCCAACCCCAATCTGAGTTTAATGCTCAGTTTGAAATGAATACAAACACAAATATGTACAGTATAAATATATACAAAATAATAGAAAATACAAAGTTTTGCTCTCTACATATTTGTATTTGTACAATGGTTTTTAAAAACAAACTGATAACTGAACCGGTCAGGGGTTCGGTTATCGGTTCGAACAGTCTGACAGTTTGACCCGAATGACCGGCCCATTCTAACAAAAAAAATAGAAAATTTTAAAATAAAATAAAGAATTGGAAAACGATCAAAACGGTTCGAACGATTTAAAAGATTCAAATGGTTAACCGACCAATTCAATGGTTTACTAACCAAAATCAACGGTTTTGAGAAAACAAAAAGGTTCTAGAGGAAAATGGAATTAATCAAGTGACCGGTTTCCAGTTTTTCAAGTCCAACCATCCGGTCCAGTCCGATTTTGAAAACAGTGATTTGTACTCCTTTCAAATGGAGTCACTGGACTCAATATTGACCCACAACTAGGCATGTGTGCGCTTTAAGATGAATGGATTGAGTCAAAATTGCAAACCCTAATCCGAACTCCCCACAATGATGGTGCCTCTTGCTTTTTCCTTTTTCCTTTTTCAATCCATTTGCAGGGACCTGATTTTAGTACAGTCTCCCGCCCGTGTTATCAAGGTATTGTGACGTCACCTTGGATTAGATGAGGTGACGCCATAATGGAGATCGTTATTCACGGTTTTAGCCCATTAAGGCTGAAAATTGAACACGTTGTAGCAAAACGTGAGATCCTTTCATTTCCGTCGGTTGTCCTCATTCTTGTCCTGACAAAAAGACATAATGACATTTTGGAAAGTATTAATTAAATATGGAGACATAATGACTTTTTGGAAGGTATTAATTAAATATGGAGACATAATGACTTTTTGGAAAGTATTTCCATCGGGAGACATAATGACTTTTTGGAAAGTATTAATTAAACTAAATGCTTTCAACAGTTACAATTCACAAGTAGTGGAGATGCAAAAGGGGATTCTGTCCTCACAAAATGTTGATTACACCTTGTTCACAGCCAATTACAGATATGTATTGAGAATATCTCCCCATATATAAATATGGAGATATTCTGGATACATGGCTGTAAAAGGGCCTCAGTATTTAACCAAAACCCTAAGAGAGCTCCAAGTAACTTGTTCTCACCAACTGATAGGCAGACCGGCTAACTGAAACTTTGTACCAAATCTCGTTCTTAAAGGATTGAGGAGGTTATGGGCACTGGGGAAGTGGGGATGCTGCTGTGCAGCCCATGAAACCAAAAGAGAAAAGAAAAAGTTCACTGTTCTTGCTTTAAAGGTAAAAAGTTATGCATAGAACTTTAAACTTGGAAAAAGGCTTTTATTCTTGACCTCCAATAAGTGGTCTATCATTCTAACTTTAGACATATGGTTGTGTTTGGTCCAAATGAAGGAAAAGATACGGAAATCCATATAAAGTTTCGTATAAATTTTCTAAACTTTCCTTTTCTTTTCTTATCTTTTCCTCTAAATTGAATACATCCTAAGTTGATATAATATAATTAATAAAGCATATTATATGTCTACGTATTCTATACACTCAAGTTGCGTGTAACATGAGTCGAGCCATTAATCACGGGGAACCACACAACCCAAGAACGTTTGGAATCGTTGTTACAAGTTAGGACGTTTTCTGGAGTAATAATTTTTTTTTCACTAATGTTCCAGGAAACGTTTGCAGTTCCGGTATTCATTATCCAGTGCCACATCACTGCCCTATTGGCAGTAACGAATTATAGCTCCAGGAAACGTCGAATTTGGTATTGCTCCAAGCCATGGCTTCTAGATTTTTGAGACATGGCTTAGAGCACCATTTTTTATGAAAAACGGTTTCAAACAAAAGCTCGTTTCCTGGAGCACCATTTTTTCCGATATGACATTGATATAACACCATTACTCCAAAAAATGACAACAATGCCAAACAACCACTTAGTAAACGACACTAAAATAGGAATGTGTTATTTGATGCACTAAATAATGTCCTTCGATACCTCCTACAGGAGTCCAGGAGTTGATCACCAATAGGTGTTGTGGAACATCTATACCCAATACAGACATTTCTTTATTGAATTATATCGCGTCTTTAATTGCATCATTAATTGCCATACCAGCTTTTTTAGACAATTTATTACCACCATTTTTTGGTAAGCAAATTTAATTATTCCCACCATTAATCATATAAACTATGGTCTTCATAGAACTAAAATTTCAAATTCCATTACCACTATTAATGCTATTAATTATGGATTTTCAAATCTATCCTTATTAAATACAAATTAAAATGAAATTCAACTTGCAGTTGGTACAATATGAACCCAATGGGTCTTACCAAGCCATGCTAGGTAAGTAAAAAGAAAAAAAAAAAAAAATTGGAGGTCACATGTAATTATAGAAAAGAATGAATTGAATGATTTGGCAATTGGGTTGGGTTCTGGTTGGGTCAAGATATTTTGGGTTAATTTGAAGTTGGGTTGAATTTCGGGTTGGGTTGGTAAATGCTATACCCTAATCCTAAATGTTCGGTTAGGGTTGATTCATGGGTCATTCCAAAAAATAATGGAAATTTAAAAACAATGACAAATACATGAAAAATATCAAAATTAAATGAATTAATCTTAAAATTTCAAAATAAAAAAAAAACTTGAATATTTAACAATTTAAAGAGCAAACAATAAAGAGTGAAGAATAAATAGTAAAGATTAAAGAGTGGAAACTTCTAACAAATACATAAATAGTCCTAATTAGACTTGACAATCGGGTAAGCGGGTTGACGCATGACCCAACCCAACTCAACCCATTTTTTCCAAGTTCGGTCATTCTCAAATTCAGGTAGCTAAATATGAGACCCTAACCCTATTTTTTCAGGTTGGGTTGGGTCAGGTTCGTGGCTTGGATCAACTTTTTGCCAGGATAAAGCAAGTGGTCCACGTTAGAGGGCCTCTCCTTAATCCAAACCTCCCATGCTGCTCTCTCCTTAATTCTCTCTTCCTCCCTCTTCCCACCACTCCCAAACTACAAGTCATCGGCCTTTAAAATTTCCTTACTAAAAACAATCCTAAAATCTCTCTCTTTATACCCTTTTTCCTAAAATCTCTCCACACTCCTAATTTATTGTCCATAAAACTCTTATTTTCCCTCTCTCTTAAAATCTTTATTTCTCTCATTTTCCAACCTAACCTTCCAATTATTTAAGACATGTCATCTCCCAACTCCTAAAACATCTTCTCATTCTTTAAATATTGCCCATAACTAACTTTTTTTATACTCCTAATTAATTAATCATTTTCATGATTAATTACAAATTCACAAAAATACTATTTCTAATAATTAATAATTTTTATTTTATTAATATTTTGGGATTAATTACTAATATTTTTGACAATTTATTAATAATTTACCCACATTAATTAATTATTCTCAGGATTAATTAAAAAAATACCAAAACTCACTTAAAACTTATTATTTATATCCATGATTTTTTAAGAATTACCAAAATATATTACTTTTTAATAATTAATATTAGTGATATATTAATAATTCGTTATTAATGAATTAGTAATATATTACCAAAATTAATTAATTACCAATAATAATTAGTTATTTTATATTAATATTAAAATTAAAAATTTAATATGTGTTTTCATGAATAATTAAATTAATTATTTTATTAATTTTTTAATAATTCAAAATATTAGTTTTATTAATTAATAATATTACTGAATATTACTATTAATAACAACAATATTTTTTTATGAAATATTAGTTTTATCAACCAAAACTTTTTGCACAAGTTGGGTTTGAGTTTTCAAACTTTAAGCAAGGTTTAGGCCAAAAAAGACTTAAGTCTAACCTAAACTCAGGTTGGGCTTGGGTTGAAGCCTCGGGTAGTTCGAACTCAATCCAACCCATTTGAGCTCATGCCAATATTTTATGATAGACTAAGCTATATAGTTCAATATGCACCAAGGCTAAGATGTTAGGTTAAGCTTGGATTGGACCTAAGTTGATAAACTCAAGCTTAGGGTAGTAAATTATCAATAATTATTGAAAATTGCCAGTAATTTTTCTCCTTTCAACCTAGCCCTAACTTGAGCCTTAACCCAACATCTTGGATTGGGTTTAGAATTAGACATGTTGAACTTTGTAGCCCAATTTGTAGGTAGAATTAATATATTGATAATATATAGGATATGTATATCACGAAATCTTGGGTAGACTCTAATTGATCAATTCAAACTTGGGCTACCTGTGGCCTCAACCCAAGCTCAACCTTAATTTAGGTTAGACTTGAGTTATTTTAGCCTAAGTCCAACTTGAAGTTTGAAAACTCAAGTCCAGCCTGTGCAAAATCTTTGGTTGAGCTTGGTTCGGCTCAAGTTAAGCTTACCCAAGATGCAACTTAACTCCTTTTGCCCCAAGTTATTTTAACAAAGCCCATGCATCTTATAGGCCCCCCACTAGTATTTATATAAGAAATTGATGTTTAATTTTTGGAATTTTATAGAAATAAAACACTAATATTACAATAATTATTTCAGTAATTAAAATTTAAGAATTTGTACATGATATGTATCTTAGAAATTCTAAAGATATATATAGTTTTTAATAAGAATTCTTTTACAAATTGTTAATTAATATTTTGATTTACATTAAACAACATCATATTTATTTTTAAAAAATAACAATATTTTTAAAAAATAATTGAGAATTAAATATTAAACTGACTTTTTTGTTAATAAACAAAACTAAAAATAATTAATACACACACACACACACACACACACACTAAAACACATCAGTCTAGAAATTTTCTCGTTTTTTGAATTTTTACTTTTTATTCCATGTTACTTTTTTAAACAACCAATGAGATGCTCTCCTTCCCCATAAAATCTCTCTCTCTCTCTCTCTCTCACTCTCATGTTCTCAATAACCTAAATAATGTCCTCTCCTAAAATTTCTCCTAAACTACCTCCCTCCCTCACTTTTTCTTGAATTTTCTCTAATTCCTATTTTATCTCCTAAATTATCTCTAATTTCGTATAGAGTTTCTCTTCTAAATTGTCTGTAATTCCTATTTATCCTCTCTCCTACTTTTTATTTATACCTAGGTAAAGAAAGATTGAATTATAAAAATATAAAAAATGATTTAAAATTCTAACAAAATTATATAATAACTTTAAAATATTTATTCAAAACATAAAAATTAATTATAATTGATTTAAAAAATATTCATATTATTAATAATTTCATATTTTTACAAAGTTCATCACAAAATTATGTACAAACAATATAAATTACGATTTTCCAAATTATTCAATTTAAATGTTATTCAAACAATAAAATTTTCAAATTAATAAAATTAAGTATTATTTAAATATTTTAATAACTAAAAATTTTAAATAAAAAAATATTAAAATTAATAATAATTTTATATTTTACAAAATTTATAACGAAATTTTGTAATAATAGTATAAATTATAACTTTATAGATTATTAAATTCAATAAGTAATTAATATTTTAAATTCAAGTAATGATATTATTTAAATAACTAAATAATAATATAAATAACTATTTTCACTTATATGAATTAATAATTCTAGAAAATAACTTCCAAAAAATAATATTTATTAATAATAATTTTAAAATCTTAATCAATATTTATTATATATTTATGTATACTAAAATTAATATTTATTGTATTTTCAATAATTATATAATGTTTTTTTTGTGACAAATAGTTTTTTCTATAATTATGTATAAATTTACTTTTGTTTTGTTATTTAATAGAAAATTTTCAATAACTATTGGAGGTTAAACTACTTTTATTTAACTTTTTCAATTTAATTTATTATATTTTATTTTATAATTTATTGATTAATATTTATTAGAGATTAAACTATTATTTGAGATTAAATTATTTGTTGATTAGATTAATATATGTTTTAGTATTTATTGTGATTATTGTATTTTTATTAGTTATTATTATATTTTCATTGTCAATATATTTTCAAATTATGTATTTTTTCTATTAATTTTCAATGATTATGGGAGATTAAACTATTGTTATTTATTAGTGATTAAGCTATTAATTTAGCTGAAATTAGGAGTGTTCACAAGTTGCTTTGACTTGGTTGTAGGTTGCTTGTCCAACTAAATTGACTTAGTCAAGTTGAGGAGTTGGTCACTTGAAATTGAGTAACCATCATCGGCCAACTTGGGTTGTATCGGTTCGTTAAAAATATTTAAACTTAAAAAATTATATTTAAATTTAAAACATTTATAGTGGCATTATTAAAAAAATAAATGTAAAAATTAAGTTTATGATTAAAATATTTTAGACTAAGAAATATGGAAATTTTCTCACTTTCTTGTATTAAGAAAATTATATATATATATATATATATATATAGATATATGGCCAGGTCGTTCGATTTTGGTCGATTTATAAATGGCCAAAGCGAAATTGATTCAACTTGGTCGAGTTGGGAAATTGTTGAATGAAAGCTAAATGAAAATACTAGAAAATTGACCAACTTGAGTTGAGTTAGTTGGTTTTATCGATTGGTTGAACAACCTTATATGAAATTAATTATTGTTATTGTTGTATTATAAAAAAATATTAAAAGTAGTGCATAAAATATAAATACTTATTAATTATTTAAAAATTAAAAATATAAAACAATTGTATACTCTTATGTGTTTCTATTGTTTAGATTTTGCTAAGCAAATCTCGTGCATTGCACGAGCCCTCGCTACTTTAGTAATTAAAATATAATAGTTGCATATGATTTATGTATTGGATATATAATGATAAATTTACTTAAATAAATAATTACATAATAATAGGTCCATGCATGTAATTATTTGTGTCTTGGACTCTTAACTAATATATATATTACACAAACTTCTATTCCTTTGGTGGCTTATTGGGGAATAGAAAATTGATAAAGTTGGTTGATTACCATGGAGAAAATGTTGTTCAATCTAGAGGCAGAGGTAGCTCGAGTTTTAGAGATAGTATGGTTTTAAAAACCGGACCAGAAATGAAACTATTTTGACCATTGGTTTCTTGGTCAAATGGTCTGACCATCCAGTCCAAGCTTAGGGTCAGATGGTTTTGGAGTCCCGGACCTATGATAGTTGACATGATTGCCAGGTCAACTGGTCTGGCCAATCCGGTTTTCAAAACCATGAGACAGAGAAGCAGAAGCCCTAAGGGAAACTAGAGGAAGAGGAAGAGGTGCTATCAGACCACAGTTGCGATGATGGACTCGCAGCGCCTTAGCTTAGCTGTTCAAACAGGCTGAAAAAGTAAAACGTAAATGAGTCCCAACTTCCAATACGTTTCGGTTTTTAATTTTTTAATTTTTTATTTTTAATTATTTTAACAAAAATAATAAAATAATAAATAACTTCTGTGTAACCGAAAAGAACGTTTGAATGAAAGCCTAGGACACGTGTCACATAGACTCATTGTACCTCAGCGTTGTTCCTAAGCCTTTTGCTTTCAGGAAATCCCAGCTCCACGTGTAGTGCAACGAGTCAACAAAGTAATTAATTTCGACAACATTTTGTCTATAAAAAGAAGCCAACGACGCCCATCCCAGGCTGCAACTCAGCTAACAGTTAGAGATCTGTGTAGTAGGAAAGTCCGTCCCTCTAGAGGCTCTAGGTTCTAGCTAGAAATTAGAATAACGAAATGGAGGAGGAGCAGTCTTATAAAGCCCATGTCATCGTCTTTCCCTACCCTGCCCAAGGCCACATAAACCCCCTGCTCCAATTCTCCAAACGCTTAGCCTTCAAAGGCCTAAAAGTTACATTTGCTATCACCAAATTTGTCTCTAAGTCCATGGACGCCAAACCCAACTCCCTCCAGTTCCAGCCGATCTCTGATGGTTTTGACGACGGTGGCTTTGAGCATGCACAGAGCATCCATGACTACCTCACTCGTTTTAAGGAAGTGGGCTCTCAGACCTTGGCCAAACTCATCAACAAGATGGATAGCTCTGGGCAACCAGTCAGTTGTCTGATATATGACTCATTCTTCCCCTGGGCTCTGGATGTGGCCAAACAGCTTGGCATAGTTGGGGTTCCTTTGTTCACTCAAATGTGTGCCACCAACAACATATACTACCATCTCCACCAGGGATTGCTCACTCTCCCACTGCTAGACCCTGCTGTTTCCATTCCTGGGTTGCCCCCTCTTGATATTAAGGACATGCCATCTTACATTTCTGCTCCAGGGTTATACCCAGCTTATTATGCAATGATCCTAGGTCAATTCTCTAACTTAGACAAGGTAGATTGCATACTTGTCAACACTTTCAACAAGTTGGAGGAAGAGGTTTGTGATTTGTCAACTTCTACGTACGTACCTACAATATTATCCTAATAATTAATCCAAAGTCGTCTGATGATCGATCATGCCGATTTGTCTCATGCGCATTAATTTTTCTTTGAGATTTTTGTTTCCTTCCTTGTTGAACTGATTTTATTTGTGTACTTTAGGTGGTGGAGTGGATGGCTAAACGCTTGCCACTGAAGGCAATCGGACCAACAATACCGTCCATTTACCTGGACAAACGGGTGGAAGATGACAAGGACTATGGTCTCAATCTCTACAAACCAGACAATGGCGCTTGCATAAACTAGCTGAACGAGAGGGCTGATGCATCAGTTGTTTACGTATCATTTGGGAGCATGGCTGCACTCAGTGTCGAACAGATGGAAGAAATTGCCTGGGGCTTGAAGAGAAGCGAGAGCTACTTCTTGTGGGTGGTGAGGAGGTCAGAGACGGACAAGCTCCCTAACTTCTTTGTGGAGGAGACATCACACAAGGGGTTGGTAGTAAGTTGGTGCCCACAGTTGGAGGTATTGAACAACCAAGCTGTGGGCTGCTTTGTTACGCATTCTGGGTGGAATTCAACTCTAGAGGGAGTGAGCTTGGGAGTACCAATGGTGGGAATACCACAGTGGACAGACCAAACCCTGAACGCAAAATTTGTTCAGGATATATGGGGAATGGGTCTCAGAGCTCAGCCAGATGAGAAGGGGATTGTGAGTAGGGAAGAAGTGGAGCGATGCATAATGGAAGTTATGGAAGGAGAGAAGGGGAAACAGATTAGGAAGAATGCCATCAAATGGAAAGATTTGGCTAGAGAGGCAGTGGGTGGAGGAGGAAGTTCTGATAAAAACATTGACGAATTTATAGCCAAACTGGTGGGTTTTTGAATTGATGGTCGACTTTAACAAAAGCTCCTTTCTGTGTTGAACTCGATTGATATGCAGTGTGGTCTCGTTTGTCAGCATTAAAAACAATGTTGGTTGTTTTATCATCAAGCTATCTACTAGCTCCTGTTGTATTAATCCAGAATATTGATGGTTTCTAATCTCATCAACCTCGTCGAATGGATATCCTGGCAAATTTCTAATGTCTCTTCTGTTTACCTTCCTATTAATAAAAGACTCTGACTCTGATATAGAAATGACATCATTCTGTATGAAGATGTTACCACCATGTGATTCTGCAAAATAATTAAGCAATGGGCCCAATGTCCTACACTTTCCAGACAGGTGTAGTTGGAACACCTTTCGGAGAGAGAGTGGAAATGTACGATTTGCAAATGGATCAACCGGGGTCTAGTAGTTAGTGTAGTGCATGACATACCGCAAACAGGGTAACATCACCATGTACATTGGGAACATCACTGAAATTCAACTTTATTCTACCCATGTCCACAGTATGGACCAATACTCATAGTATTTGTGTACCAATATTTTTATTGTTTACCAATAAGAAAAAAAGCTGCTGATTTTTAATACATTCTCTAATTAATTTTTAGGATAATTTGATGAAAACTTCCTTGAAGTTTTTGATTGGTACCGAAAGTTCCTCTGGAGTTTGGTAATTCCAATCATCACCCCTGAAGTTCTTAACACAATTGCAAGTAAAGTACATTTGTTAGAATCCGCATAAGAGTTATAAAAATGTCTAAAATACCCATATAATTATTATTGAGGCTGGATTCTATAGAAAAAAAAACATAATATAAATTTTATAAATCACACAAAAGAAGATAATTTAAAATTATAATAGCTTTACCTTTGAGGGATTGATATGAAGGGTAAATTTGGAAAACAAATCAATTTCAAAAAAAAAAAAAGATATTTGAAGGATTTGGGTTAGCGATTAATTATATGAATAGAAAAATTTGGAAAATAAACGTTTGGTCAAAAGCAACATCATGGGTATTTCGCACACTTTCATGCCTCATTTGAGGATTTTAAGAAAGGAAATCTACCTGCAACTATGTTAGAAAGTTCGGGAGGTTGCAACAACAACTAAAAACTTTAATGGAGGTTTTGGCAATTTACCCTTATTTTTAAACTAAATTAACCATATATTATCTCCTATATTGAAACTTTTAAAATTCAAAAATGTTTCATACTTCTGCACTCTCTCATTAAATTTAAGTTATTCTTAGTTTTAAGGCAATAATTCAAATTCAAACTAAATGATAGATCTTATCAGCAAGTTTGTAGGGCTAGGGTCTTTGCCTAAAACAGATCTTGGTTGTGTACTAGAGTGGATAAAGTTGCTTATTGTGAATTGGAACCCTATATATGGTATTTTCTAAATCTTTGGTGTGAGAAGAAGTGGTGAGAATGAAAATTATCATATCTTTATCCCTTAATATTCAGTCTTTTATACTTATTTAGTGTCTAATTGGACTCACTATTATTATATTTCGATTTATGGCACGAAAGGAGGCGTTAGGTGAAAAACAAGGCTAATCGGATAATTTTGCACAATTTCGGCGCTGTGTGGTAATCTGGGCATAACTCTCTCATCCAGACTCCGATTGAAATGATTCAAGATGCATTCGAAAGAAAAGGAAAAGTTATATAATTTTCATGTTTTGAGTTTTGATAGATTCAGACTGTATCAAGGTTAAAATCTGGCCCAAAGTCTCTGCAAATTCGTAGAGAAGCCCAATTCGCAGAGAAGCCTAGTTCGTTAGAGAAGATCAGCCCAATTCAGCATACAGTAGTAGGGCCCACTCATCACTCTCGGTTGCTTCCACGCGTCGTGTGGCCAAGGAATCGGGCCAAATCTCCCTCCATCAATTGCCCCCCACTCCCCGTGCTCGGGGTCTTGACCCGACGTGGGGAGTTCACGGGATGACGGGTGGATTTGCCTCGTGACGCTTTGGCCTTGGTTTGGAGCTTCTCTGGTCTGACCGGCTTGTGTTTTTGGGCCGATTAGGGCCGGCTTGGTTCAACCAGGGGTCAATCCCGGGTTGCGTGCAGCTCACGCGCGAACGCCAAACGATTTTAAATTTCAAAACGTCGAAAATGCATGCTAAACTGACTTCTCCTCGGGGGGTGTGTAGCTGGTTTTGCGGGGAGCCGTTGGATGGTTTTGATCATGGCCGTTGATGCGCGAGTACAGTGGCTATAAATAGTGGGGGGCCCCTGGTCACTTTCCTTCGCCATTCTCCAGCATTCGTTCTTTGAGCTCACGTCCAAGACTGTTAGCTCGCGTCATTTTTCATAGTCCGGTAGCTTTTTCCTAGTGAGTCCTCAGCCTTCTTTTCGGTTCAATGTCTAGATCGGGTAGTTTAGGTAGCCTTCTAGGGGGGTCAGACGTTGGGTCCACAAACCGAGCTGCTGGCGCTAATAGCCTAAGTGAGTCTGAGGCGGTGCCCAAGGTAGAGCTCGAGGAAGAGCTCGAGTTTGAGCCCGTGGGCTGAGTTACCTCGGGTAGTTTGGCATCCACCTCCCGTCGAGTTCAAATGCTAGACAAGTTCGGGCCTTCCACTATGGCGCCCGAGAGACTTCGGTCTTTGATCACTCAGTATAACCTACCCGGGGAGTATACTTATATTTTACCCTCGGGCGACTTTCCTTGGGAGCACGGTCCGGACGAGATCATGATATTCCGGGAGCAGCTTGTTGCCGGGCTGCGCCTTCCCTTCCACCCTCTTATCGTCGAGGTCATGAACCACTTCGGCGTTACTCTCGGTCAACTCCACCCGAACTCCATCCGCAACCTTGTCGGGACCATCTCCCTTTGTTGCGAACACTGCCTTCCCTTGGACCTGGAAATCTTTTATGCCATTCTTATGCTCAAGAAACAAGCAGGTCCCCTGCCCGGGCGTAGGCGGGCCTACTACTTGTCACCTCGTCCGAGGTTCAAGCTCTTGCACGATCTTCCAAATAAAGTCCCGGTATGGAAGTGGGACTACTTCGTGGTTTGAAGTGCCATGGGATGGCCGTTTCCTACCGAGTGGGGATTGGCTGTTCCTGACCCCGGTGCCACGTTAGATGAAGAAACAGTGAAGGACTTCTAGGACTGGGCCCAACTTGGACTCAAATGCAAAGTCTACGTAACGCAGGCCAAGCTTATTCAGGCTGGTTTGAGTTCGGGTAGGTTTCCTGCTCAGAGACTTGCTTTTGCTTTGTTTTTATTCCCGTCTTTTGACGCCGAGCTCCTTTTTGCAGGTGTTATGGAGGCAGAGAAGACTCGAGGTGCGAACTTGTTTGATGATATGAGGAGGAGGAAGCGAGCTGCAAAGCGGGTCTGTGCCCATCTTTCTCGGGTTGCGGAGCCCGAGGCACCGAGAATGGAGCCTCCTAGGGTGCCCAAGGTGGCCCCTCCATCTCAGGAAGCGGTAGGGGTCCCCTTTGCCGAAACAGCTTATACCCGAGCTGTGCCTTCAGGCTCGGGAAGTCAAGATGATGTTGGGAGCGTGCTGACGCCGAGCTACACTCTCCAAAAAAGTAAGAAGGCTACTTGCCCTGATGAGGTGGCGGTGTGGGCCGATCTTCCGACAAATCTCATAGGCGCTCGTGCTGCATCTCACGCCAGTTCGGGTGTCATAACCACTATCAGTTGCCAGTTCGGGTGTCATAACCACTGTTAGTTGCCAGTTCGGGTGTCATAACCGCCACTGTCCTTGTCAGGGCCGTCTCTGCCACGTCTGAGATGGTGGTGGCAGGTGGCCATCGGAGGGCGGCTGTCATGTGTCGGACCCCTAATCAGTCAGACGTGCCGCCTCCGTATACAAGGTTCCTGGGCGTCAGGTAGGGTTGATCAATCAGGCGACTTGGAGCCGAAGTGGTGTGCGAGGTGGTCTTGAGTTCGGATAGAAGTGTGGCCTGAACTACCCCGGGGTGGGTCAGCTTGGGTTTTTGCCCTTTGCACTCCTTGCAAGGCTCAGGACCTCCAAGGGAGAGCTCGGGTCCTTCCTTGGGGAGCTTGGGTCGTGGGTTCCTTTTTTGGGGGAGCTCGGGACTCCTTTTCTCGAAGCTCGGGTTGTGGGACCGTTGCCGTGCCGAGATGGCACTTCTGCCAAGTCACTCTCGGTTGCTTCTATGTGTCGCATGGCCAAGGGATCAAACCAAATCTCCCTCCATCAAGTGCCCCCCACTCCCTGTGCTCGGGGTCTTGACCCGACGTGGGGAGTTCACGGGATGACGGGCTGATTTGCCTCGTGACGCTTTGGCCTTGGTTTGGAGCTTCTCTGGTTTGACTGGCTTGTGTTTTTGGCCCGATTAGTGCTGGCTTGGTTCAACCAGGGGTCAATCCCGGGTTGCGTGCAATTCACGCGCAGACGCTAAACGATTTTAAATTTCAAAATGTTGAAAATGCACGCTAAACTGACTTCTCCTCGGGGGGCGTGCAACCGGTTTTGTGGGGAGCCGTTGGATGGTTTTGATCTTGGCCGTTGATGCACGAGTACAATGGCTATAAATAGTGGGGGGCCCCTGGTCACTTTCTTTCGCCATTCTCCAGCATTCGTTTTTTGAGCTCACATCCAAGGCTGTCAGCTCGCGTCATTTTTCATAGTCTGGTAGCTTTTCCCTAGTGAGTCCTCAGCCTTCTTTTCGTTTCAATGTCTAGCTCGGGTAGTTTTGATAGCCTTCTAGGGGGGTCAGACGCTGGGTCCATGAACCGAGCTGCTGGCGCTAACAGCCTAAGTGAGTCTGAGGCAGTGCCCGATGTAGATCTCGAGGAAGAGCTCGAGTACGAGCCCGTGGGCCGAGTTACCTCGGGTAGTTTGGTATCCACCTACCGTCGAGTTCGAATGCCAGACAAGTTCGGGCCTTCCACTATGACGCCCGAGAGACTTCGGTCTTTGATCGCTCAGTATAACCTACCCGAGGAGTATACTTATATTTTACCCTCGGGCGACTTTCCTTGGGAGCACGGTCCGGACGAGATCGTGATATTCCGGGAGCAGCTCGTTGCCGGGCTGCGCCTTCCCTTCCACCCTCTTATCGTCGAGGTCA
>NW_010729239.1:785287-800994 GCF_000365185.1 Nelumbo nucifera | reverse complement strand
TTATAACAACCCCTCTATTTTCTTTTCTCTTGGAAATAAATCCATCCAAGGCTTATTTTATTTTAATTTCCTTGCTTTTATAACAACCCCTCTATAACGACCTTGCTCATCATTATCTACAAAAATATTTAATTTGATTAGGACATTTATCTTTGGTTGGATTCGACACCCACCAAGAAGCCTAATCTTGAATAGTAACATATTTTTTGGAAGTAAAATAAAATTTTACTAGGCTCAATTTGGAAGGAGTACAAATATAAATTTGTAGAGTGCAAAATCTTGTATTTTGTATTATTTCGTATGTATTTGCCCATTACATATTTGTATTTTTACTACTACCAAACAGAGCCTTAACAACAAAAAAACAAGGATTAAGCACAAAGAAGGGGAGCTTGCACACATAAAACAAAAGGCAAGACGAAGATGGTCAAAAAGTACAAAGTCCAAAACCTCCATCAAATACATGAATGTTCTGGGATCTGCTCCTCACACCGACCACACAGCCACATCCACCATGTATTGAAAACATCTTCCGAGCATAATAACATACCAAGTACGGATGTATGGATAAAACATGCTGTGAGAGTGTGAGTTGGGGTGAGGAGCAGATCTGCACTGTGGAAAAACACCTGGAATACACCAAGGCGAGTGCAGGCTTATTGTTGATAGCTTGGAAAAGATAAGAAGGTTAAAAGAGGCGCAAGGGATACTTACGAAGAAAAAGACGGATCAGCTCGTGTTTGATGCCTTGTCTCTTACTAGAGAGGTTAGGGTTGAAGATGATGTGAGAATAGCAAACTTAATTGACAGATTATTTTCATACGAGGAGAAGAGATCAGATCTTGGTATACCTGTTTTAAAGCTAGAAAAAGAAGCTTTACCACAGGTTCCAACAAAAGACCAGTTCGGATCTCCTATCCACACCTACCCATGCCTCACTTTAGCTGTACATTAGAGCTGTAGTGTCATGTGGGTATGATTATCGTGGGTAGGAGATCTGAATTGGCTTTTCCACTCATTTTATTTATACATCATTCCCACAATAAAACCTAATTTAACTGGTCCAAAGTTATTGGATGGCAATAGGAAGTGTGAATTCGTATTGGGCTCCGTGGTAATGTAGGCTACGTCCTCCCCTGTACTATTTATCTTCCTTTTGAAGTTGGTTAATTAATAAAATTTTTAGGTGGCTGCCCCTCGACTGGAGTAAAGATTGGATTAAAAAAAATTATGAAATAAAAACAAGTGTAAAAAACGAGAGACGAGAAGAGAGGGAAAACGACCTGAGAGAAACCCTAGCCCTTTCTTTACAGTGGAAATTGAGGAAGGGTGATTTGGCCCAACCTCCTAGGTGACATGTGTATGTGATTCAGCATATACAACGGCTCGGCATAGGCGGATCGGTACGTGGATATGACTCGACGTGGGTGACAGCTCAGCAAGTATCAGCTCGCCACAGAGCGAGCTTGAGTACGCCGATGTAACCCTCAATGCCTTTGGAGTCCCCATGCTGGACCTACCCCAGGTCGCTGAAGCTGTGAACTCCCCACTCCCTTCTGCGGTGAACATCACCTTCGCTGAACCCGCCGTGGTCCCCCCGCGGTGGGGCATAGCCAGCTTGGTGACTTAGTGCAGTGCGTATGAGTCATGCAAGCCCAAATGCAGCAAGTCCAGCAACTTCAGGATTACCAACAACAAGTCTTGTGTCACTTCTACCAGCAGCAATTCCTAGCGTTGCAACAGAGCCAACAGCCAGCCCAACCGCGGTGCCCCAAAACACCGTTGAACCAGCAGCCGTTCGATCGCCAACGAAGTAGTTGACCTCCCCGCAGGGGCGAGACCTCCCAGGCCTCGTCCCACAACAGGAGAGGACCAACAGCCCCCATCCGCCCTACCAAGGCCGGTCTATCCCGGCACGTGCAACCGGAAGCCTCATTGATGGGCAATCAGTTCGAAGTCCTGGTGACAAACTTTGGGCGAAGTCCTTTAGCTCGCGAAAGCCAGTTCCAGTCAGGCTCTCACCAGGCCAAGGCCCGACCCAACAACACTGAAATAACCAGCACTAGCGCGGACTCAGCCAAAAGGCAACAGAGGTTGCGTCTCAAAGCTCGTCGTGCACAAGCCTGCCGTGAACTAATCCCTGAACAGCTCGCGGAGCTCGACCAGCTCGAGCAGCCTGAAGGTAAGGCGGGAGAGGACTCGGGGGTCACGAAGGTCGCGCCCCTCCTTTCGGTACCATCTCCCCTCTATCCTGACCTCCTAACGGATCCCAGGCCAAAAGGCTTTAAAATTCCCCCTCTGGACAAGTACGATGGGTCATTCGATCCGAATGACCATGTGGACTCCTTTCAGTCCCAAATGCACCTCGCCGGAGCTAGCGAAGCCTGCATGTGTGTCGCCTTCTCCACGACCTTCAGAGGAGTAGCGCGCACATGGTATAGAAATCTTCCATCCGGGACAGTCCGGAGCTGGGCGTAGTTCGTGCAAGCGTTCACCTCGCAATTCATCACTAGCAAGAAGTGTCCGAAGTCGCAGGAAAGCCTTCTTAGCATCATCCAGAAAGAGGGAGAGTCCATCCGGAGCTACATCAAGCGCTTCAATGACACCTACCTCTCGATCCCGAACTTGGACCCTGCAGTTAGACTTGCCGCGGCCAAAAGAGGGGTCACTCACCGGGAGTTCAAGTGGCATGTAGTAGCGAACAAGCCTAAGGACATCACCGCCTTCCTCAGGCTCGCCGACCAATTCATCGAGACTAAAGAGGAAATGAACCAGAAGGTCGGAGCCCCAATGATGAAGAGGAGGAGAGACAATGACAAGGCACACCACGGAAACAGTAAGAGGTAGAAAAGAAAGTCCCCATCCAGGGGAGAAAAGTCTGGTTGGCACCCCCGAGCTTCTCTAGTTGAGAGGATGAACTACACCCCTCTCAACGCGAGGCAAGGGGAAATCATAATGACAACTAAAGATGCACCATTTGTGAGGTGGCCACCTTGGATGAAGGGGGACCCTGCCACCAGGAATAAGAATGTATATTGCCATTTCCATAAAGACCACGGTCATAGTACCGAAAACTATAAAAGTCTCCGCGACAAGATTGAGGAACTCATCCGTCGTGGGTACTTAAAGAATTTTGTACAGAAATGTAATAAAAGCCAGGCAGATCGGCAGGGGGTGCAGAGGAGAGACGCCCCCAAGTTCAGTAACAGGCGAGCCGAGCAGCAAGAACTGCTCGAAGAAAGACCAGTCCGCGGGATGATAAACACAATTACCGGCGGATCCATCATCGCAGGCCGCACCTTGGCGGCAGGGAGGACCTCGGTCCGCAAACTAGAGCATGAAGAACGGAACCCGCCGAAGCGCCCACGGCCTGCTGACCCCATATCTTTCACCGAGGATGATGCGCGAGGAGTCCAGTACCCCCATGACGACGCGCTGGTCATAAGGATGAAGATCAATGACTTCGAGGTCAGACATGTCTTGGTGGATTCAGGAAACTCGACCGATATCCTGTTCAGAAGCACCTTTGACAAGTTACAGTTCTGGGATAATGACCTCCAGCCCGCGAGCACCCCTCTAGTGGGCTTCAGTGGAGAGGAAGTTAGGCCCCTCGGCCGAATCTCATTACCTGTAGAGATCGGGATGTGGCCCAACATCGCAAGATTTGAGCACACCTTCCTACTAGTAGCCACGCCTTCCCCGTACAATGCCCTTATAGGAAGGTGTTATGGGGCCGCGTAGGATCTCATCACGGGTCGGTCCACCAGGAGAGACTCCTGTCTTCCCTTGCCCTTGCCCTTGCATACAGACCCTATTGTGACAATCGCGTGGGTGATTTGTCCAAGAGATCACCCGAACTCTCCTAACACCCTTTTTTGGTTGCAAACCGAATGCCATTTCATCCATTCATAGCTCGTTAAATAGGAGGTTACATAAAGGAACTCCTTGTTGGATTCGGCTAGGCTAGGTAATCCAACTTAACTCAAACTCTTAGTTACCTACTCCTAATGATAACACAACTCTTAAGATAAGATAAGATAAGATAAGATAAGATAAGGATAAGGGATATGGGATAAGGGATGAGGAATGGGGTAGCTGGCGGCGAGTTGGCGAGCAGAGCTGATGTGGCAAGATAAGTGCGGACCCACTCTGATGAGCTGTCATGTGTGCCCCATCCTTCTGCTGCTGCCGGGCGGCGCGTGCCTCACAGTGCTGCTGCCGTGCAGTGTGTGCTGCTGCCGTTGGGCGCGTGCTGCTACCGAGTGCTGCTGTCGTGTGGTGCGTGCTGTGCACTGCTAGGTGGTGCGTGTTGCGCACTACTGGGCGGTGCATGCGCACTGTCGGGCGGTGCATGCTGCGTGCTGCCTGGAGGTGCGTGATGCGCGCTGCCTGGTGGTGCGTGCTGCTGTGTGGCCTACTGTGCGTGCCGCAGCCTGTGACTGCGCCGCAGTGTGCTGTCGGTCGGTGTGTCCATAACATCACACCCCTCCTGGACTATGAGCTTGTCCTCAAGCTCGAGTTCGGGGTAGGCACTGTGAAGATCGATCTAGGGGATCCAGGTGGCCTCTATTGATGGTAGTTCGTCCCATTCTACTAGAACCTCGAAAGTACCATGATTGATGCACGATCGTACAAGAGCTCGAGGTTGGAGGATGGGCCTGCCATCCTTTAGAGGGGGTAGACGGGGCACTTGTTCTGGGGGAGTCCCTGAAAAAGGTTTTAGGAGGGACACATGGAAGATGTCATGGATTCTGCTGTGCTCTGGTAGCTCGAGTTGATAGGCAACCTTCCCGATCTGCCTGAGAACTTTGAAGGGCCCGTAAAATTTTGGGGCTAGCTTGGGGGGTCCTTGGTGCCTGAGGGAGAGCTGCTGGTAGGGTTGGAGCCTCAGCCAGACGAATTGTCCTGGTTCGAAGGTGACTTTGCGGTGGTGCTGATCGTAGGCATGCTTCATGCGCGCCTGTGCTTGCTGTAGGCGTAAGGAGACTTCGACCAAGAGGGCATCGCGGTCTTGGAGGCTGCGGTCTACTTCTTCTAGCCGTGTTGAGCCTGGTTCATACGACAGGAGACGGGGAGGGTCTCGGCCATATACCACTTGGAAGGGAGTCATGCCCAGGGAGGAGTGGTAGGACGTGTTATAACAGTATTCGGCCCATGGAAGGCACTCCACCCAGCGTCTGGGCTGGTCTGCCACAAGGCGGCGGAGGTACATCTCTATTGTCCGGTTCACCACCTCTGTTTGGCCGTCCGTCTGTGGATGGTAGGCGGAGGAGAAGGCGAGGTCTGTTCCCTGCAATCAGAAAAGATCCTTCCAGAAGGCGCTAGTAAAGATCGGGTCCCTGTCACTTACAATGGATTCGGGTAGCCCATGTAATCGGAAGATGTGGCCGAAGAAAGCGTGGGCCACTGAGACTGCGCTGTAGGGGTGAGATAAGGGAAGGAAATGGGCATACTTTGAGAAGCGGTCCACCACTACAAATATCACTGATTTCCTCCCACCTTAGGTAAGCCTTCTATGAAGTCCATGGAAATATCTGCCTAGATCTGAGTGGGGAGGGAGAGGGGTTGGAGAAGGCCTACTAGGTGCAGGTTTTCCCATTTCTGTTGTTGGCACGTTGAACAGTGCTTGATGAAGTCCCGTACCAAAGCCTTCATGCCCTGCTAGTGGAAATCTGCATGGATGCGGTGCAGCATCTTCTGGATACCCTCATGTGTGACATTGTGTATGCTGGAGATAACGGAGGGAATTAAGGGGCAGTTGGTTGGAAGATAAATTCGGCCCTTGTATAGTACCAACCCGTTCTATATGCTCCAATTGGAGTTGGCCGTTCCCGCCTGTATTGCCTTGAGTAGATTGCTCCATTCAGGTGACTGTGGCAGTTCATTCCGAATGTCTTCCAACAAGGAGGCTCGGGGCTGTGAGATCGCATGGAGTAGCATGTCGTCTTCACGACGGGATAAGGCATCTGCGGCACAGTTCAAGGCCCCAGCCTTGTAGTCTACCCGGAAGTCAAATCCAAGGAGTTTGCTGACCCAATGCTGTTGTGGCGAGGTGGTGAGCCGTTATTCCAGTAGATATTTGAGGCTGTAATGGTCCGTCTTGACTATGAAAGATCTGCCCCACAGGTATGGCCTCCAGTGCTGCCCTGCCTTAGCTAGACAAATAAGTTCTCGCTCGTAGGCGGGCAACTTCAGGTGGTGGTCGGCCAGCTTGCGACTGAAAAAGGCGATGGGGTGCCCTTGTTGCTGTAGTATCGCGCCTATGCCGGTGCCGGAGGCATCACACTCCATTGTGAGTTCAAGATCAAAGTTTGGCAACTGTAGAACCGGTGTGGAGGAGAGGGCTTCTCTTAATCTTACAAAGGCTGCTTCAGATGTACCGTCCCATAGGAAGGCGTTTTTCTTGAGCAGACTTGTTAGTGGGGCTGCCAGCAGTCCGTAATTGGGAACGAACTTACGGTAGTAGCCGATCAGCCCTAGGAAACCACGGAGGGCCTTGACGGATTGCAGTCTGGGCCATTCTTTGATGGTCTGGATCTTGGAGTCATCCACAGTGACCCCTTGACCACTAATCACATGTCCTAAGTAAAGGACCTTGCATTCCCCAAAGGAGCATTCTGACCGTTTGAGGAAGAGCTGATGGTGCTGCAGGAGCTCAAGAACAATTTGCAGATGCTGCACGTGCTCCACCCAAGATTTGCTATAGACTAGGATGTCATCAAAAAATACCAAGAAAAATCTGCGGAGATGGGAGTGAAACACTTCGTTCATTAGGGCCTGGAAGGTGGATGGCACATTGCTAAGACCGAAGGGCATGACCAAGAACTCGAAGTGGCCATGGTGTGTTCTGAAGGTCATTTTCTCTACATCTTCTGGGGTCATGCGGACCTGGAAGTATCCTGATCGAAGGTCTAGCTTGGAGAAGTACTGCGCTCCATGGCGTTCGTCTAACAGCTCATCTACGACTGGGATGGGAAACTTATCTTTGACCATCCGACTGTTAAGTTCTTTGTAATCCACACAGATTCTCCAAGTCCCGTCTTGCTTGGGCACCAAGAGAACTGGGGAGGAGAAGGGGGAGCGGCTGGGGCAGATGATCCCTTGCTGCAACATGTCTGTGCACTGCCTTTCTATTTCATCTTTCTGCCGATGTGGGTAGCGGTAGGACCTGACAACAACGGGATCTGATCCAATTAATAGAGGGATTCGGTGGTCGCAAGCTCTGGGAGGGGGAAGCCCCTTGGGCTCCTTGAATATTGTAGAGAAGTCCATAAGGAGCCTTTCCATATCCGTTGAGCGTGAGTCCCCACCTTGGAGTGTATGTAGCTGCGCCCTTGTTCTTATTCGGGTTCCTCGCCAAGTGACTGGTTTGCCATCCAAGTGGAAGGTCATGGTCAAGGCGGCGAAGTCCTATAGAATTGGTCCAAGCGTGATCAGCCATTTAACACCTAGGACGATGTCAAATTCGTCCAAGGATTGCACGAATAAATCTGCTTGGAAGGACTCTGTTACGACCTGAATTCTGGTGTCTTTGCAAATTCTGGGGCTGTGAACACTTTCCCCGTTTGCCACGGCTACCTGTAATTGTGGTCTTTTTTCCATTGGCAGTTCTAACTTGTGGGCCGCCTGTTCGCTAATGAAGTTGTGGGTGGTACCTGAGTCTATCAGAATACGGAAGGATTGCCCTGCTATCAATGCTCTCAGTTGCATGGTTTGGGAGGTCTTGACCCTCGTAATGGCATGGAGGGAGATTTCTGGTTCTGATGTTGCAGGTTCGTCCTCTTACACTTGTGGCCGGCGGAGTACAGGTTATCGCAGTTGAAGCACTGCCCCCTTGCGTGCTGTTCCACCATCTCGGCTCGGGTCAGCCGTCTAATAGGGGGTGCAGACCTGCTGCTTCCTATGCTTGATGCTGATATGGAGGGGTTGCCCGCAGGCAGCCTTGGTTCTCTGCTGGCGTTCGAAGAGGGAGTCACTCTTGCTGTCTTCGACGGCACCCATGTTGCTGTCAGCCATCCTATACTGAAGCTCCCATGGGAGATCTGCATCTTCCTTTCGAAAGCACGTGCGAGGTTCATAGTTGTGACTAGATTAGGGGGGTGCTGCATCTCGACGTCCACCCTTAGGGGTTCCACCAGCCCTACTGTGAACATATCGACTTGCTGGTCTGGGCGTACCGAGGCTGCTCTGGCAAGAAGAGTTTGGAACTGGCACTGATAATCCACCACAGTCCCGGTCTGCTTGAGGTTGATCAGTTCGCTCAACGGGTTGCTTGTCAGTGGGGGTCCAAACCGGAGGAGGTAATAGGCTTTGAATTGTTCCCAACTAAGCCCGAATTCTTCCTGCTCTAGATGGTAGAACTAGAGCTATGCTTCTTCTGTGAGGTGGAAAGCGGCCAGACTGACCTTGTCTCTGTCATCGGTGCGCTGGTTGCAAAAGAACTGTTCGCAGCGGTGCAACCATCCCAGTGGGTCTCCAGCGCCGTTGTAGGACGGAAATTCTAGCCGAATGTATTTGGGGATAACAGCAGCAGTCGGGGTGGCTGTCTGTTGTTCGCCAGGCATTTCTGCCCAGTCCGGTCTACGGTTGTTGTTGGTGGCGGTTCCTTCTGAGTTTCTTTGTCTATTGGCTAAGAATGTCACCAGCAAGCGTCGAAACTCCCAGACATCATCTCCTTGACCTCACGTACCTCCATGTTGGTCTCTGCAAGTTTGTGCTCCAGTTCATGGACCTTGGAAGACAGAGGCTCTTGTTCCCCCATGACGGTAGGCTCTTCTCTTGCCCTTGCCCTTGCATATAGACCCTATTGTGACAATCATGTGGGTGATTTGTCCAAGAGATCACCTAAACTCTCCTAACACCCTTTTTTAGTTGAAAACTGAATGCCTTTTCTTCCATTCGTAGATCCTTAAATAGGAGGTTACATAAGGGAACTCCTTGTTGGATTCGGCTAGGCTAGGTAAGCCAACTTAACTCAAACTCTTAGTTACCTACTCCTAATGATAACACAACTCTTAAGATAAGATAAGATAAGATAAGATAAGGGATGAGGAATGGGGTAGCTGGCGGCGAGTTGGCGATCAGAGCTGAAGTGGCAAGATAAGTGCGGACCCACTCTAATGAGCTGTAATATGGGCCCTGTCCTTCTGCTGCTGCCGGGCGGCGTGCGCCTCACAGTGCTGTTGCCATCCGGTGCGTGCTGCTACCGTTGGGCGTGTGATGCTGCCGAGTGCTGCTGCCGTGCGGTGCGTGCTGTGCGCTGCTGGGCGGTGCGTGCGCACTGTTGGGCGGTGCATGTTGTGCGCTGCCTGGCAGTGCGTGCTGCTGTGTGTGCCGCTGCCTGTGACTGCGCCGCAGTGTGCTGCCGGTTGGTGTGTCCATAATAGAAGGCTCATCACCCACGCGCTTCGCGCCGTGGTGTCCACCTACTACCTGACAATGAAGTTCCCCACGGACTTCGGCATAGGAGTAGCCTGAGGTGATCAACTCGAGTCCCAAAGGTGTTACGTGGCGGCCCTCAAAGGGAAAGCCAAGCTGATGGAAGGTGTTGAGCTTGAGCGGCCTGTGGAATACCCTGAAGAACGAGACACGTCGATCGAGGAAACGGTCTCCATCTCGACTTCAAAGGAAGACCCGACTAGGACCCTCCAAATCGGAGCAACAGCAGTGGAACCCCTTCAAACTCGGCTGGTAAGTTTCCTACTACAAAATTTAGACATATTTGTATGGTCCGCTGCAGAAATGCCCAGCATAGACTCGAAAATAATTACTCACAAGCTAAATACTGATCCCCTAGTCAAGCCCGTTAGGCAAAAGAAACGCAACCTCACCCCAGAGTGCTGGAAGATAGTCGACGAGGAGGTCGGAAAACTTATCGCAACCGATTTCATCTGGGAAGCCCATTACCTGAGCTGGGTGGCTAACCCTGTTCTAGTTAAAAAGGCCAACGGTAAATGGCGCATGTGCGTCGACTATACCGACCTAAATCGGGGTTGCCCAAAGGACTGTTTTCCGCTCCCCAAAATTGACCGTCTAGTGGACGCGACCTCGGGGCATGAGTTGCTGAGTTTTCTAGACGCGTACTCGGGCTACAACTAGATCAAGATGGACCCTGCCGACGAAGTGAAAACGACTTTCATTATCGAAGTGGGCCTGTACTGCTATATGGTCATGCCCTTCGGGCTGAAAAATGCTGGGGTGACCTACTAGAGACTTGTAAATCAAATTTTTGAGCCACTGATTGGCGACAAAGTTAAATATTATGTAGACGACATGGTCGTCAAGACCCCACTTTCGAACTATTTAATAAGTGACCTGCAATGCGTATTTGAAATCTTGCACAACTATAATATGAAACTAAACTCGAACAAGTGTGTCTTCGGTGTCACCTCGGGAAAATTCCTAGGCTACATAATTAGCCGGCGTGGCATTGAAGCCAACCCTGAAAAAGTAAAGGCCATCCTGGATATGACCCCACCTTGCAAATTGAAGGAGGTTCAGAGGCTAAATGGTTGTATAGCTGCCCTGAGCCGCTTCATGTCTAAGTCAGCAGATCGCTGCCTGCCTTTCTTCAAGGCCATTAAGAAAAGTAAAGACTTCAAGTGGACTGAAGAATGCTAGTCTGCCTTTAAAGAACTAAAAAATTACCTGACCAGCACCCCAGTTTTAACTCGGCCCGAGGAGGGCGATGTTTTAAAGCTGTACCTCTCCGCAAACGACGAGGTAATCAGCTTGGTACTGATAAAAGAAGTAGGTCGGGTCCAATGACCTATCTACTACGTGAGCAAAGTTTTGTAGGATGTCGAGACTAGGTACCCGGAGATCGAGAAACTAGCATATGCGTTGATCATAGCAGCTCAAAAACTTCGGCCGTACTTCCAAGCCCACACGATCATTGTCCTTACCAATCAGCCTCTGAGGCAAGTACTGCTCAAGCCCGAGGTATCTGGGAGGCTGACGAAGTGGGCTATAGAGCTCAGAGAATACGACATTCGGTATGAACCCCGAACGGCAATTAAGGCCCAAGCCCTGGCCGACTTCGTTGTAGAATGCACTTTCAGCACCACAACGCCCGAATTGATGGAAATCAAGTACGTGAAGGAAGCCTTCACCAGTGCGGAACCAGCCCCAGTTAGAACGAAGTCAACTTGGGATGAAGAGCCTTGGATCCTTCACATAGACGGTTCGTCGAATCAGCAAGGAAGCGGCGCCAGAGTCATCCTATACGGACCAGGCGGAGCGAAGCTGGAGTATGCGCTCTGCTTCGAGTTCGTGGCATCCAACAATGAAGCGGAATACGAAGCATTGATAGCCAGACTCATGCTAGCAAACGATGTACAAGTGAATCACCTTGTCATCTGCAGCAACTCGCAGCTCGTGGTTAACCGGGTAACCGGCGATTACGAAGCTCGCAACCCCACCATGGCCGCCTACCTTGCCAAGGCTAGGGAGGTTCTACACAGCTTCCAATCGTACTTCATCAGGCAAATTCCAAGATCTGAGAATGCTGAGGCCGATGCATTATCCCGGTTAGCCAGCACAAGCAGCAATTACATGAGGACCGTGTTTATAGAGAACCTGCCTTGGCTTGGCATTGTCGGGGGGGCAGAGGAGTTAGCTCCTGTTACGCAAGCGGAGCCGAGCTGGATTGAACCACTCGCGAGCTACCTCCTGCACGGGACCCTCCCTACAGATCGCAATGCAGCCAGAAGGGTAGAGCGACAGGCAGCCAAGTATGTCATTATAGACGGACGACTGTACAGAAGATCCTACATGCTCCCCTACTTACGTTGTTTATGACCTTCACAGGCCGAGCTCGTTCTCCACGACACTCATGAAGGGCTGTACAGCGAACACTTGGGGGGCAGGCCCCTCACCCAGAAAGCATTGCGGCAAGGATACTACTGGCCAATGATGAAAGCAGATGCACTCGAGCTCATCAAGAAATGTGATAAATGCCAGAGGCACGCCAATATCCATCACCAACCCACTGCCGACCTGAAGTACCTCATCAGCCCATGGCCCTTCGCAAAGTGGGGAATCGACATTCTTGGGCCATTCCCACCAGCGACAGGATAGAGAAAATTCCTGGTGGTAGTAGTGGATTACTTCACAAAATGGGTAGAGGCGGAACCCCTAGCGACAATCACAACTCGAGTGCTCCTCTCAGATAATGGCAAGCAGTTCGAAGATATCTAGTTTCAAGACTGGTGCACCGAGATGGGGATACAGCAAAACTTCACCTCAGTAGCGCACCCTCAAGCGAACGGGCAAGCAGAAGTCACGAACAGATCTATACTCCGTGGACTGAAGGCCCGCTTAGCCTGAGCTAAAGGGTAATGGGTGGACGAACTGCCCAATGTACTATGGGCCTACCGAACTACTACCAAGACTGCCACGGGTGAAACCCCCTTTAACCTCACCTACGGCACGGAGGCTGTAATCCCGACTGAAATCAAAGTACCCACGTTGTGCTTAGAAGTATACGACAAAGAGGCCAACGATGACGAGCTCCGCACCAACCTCGACCTAATAGAAGAGGTACAGGACCTCGCGTATATCCGGACCATAGCATACCAACAAAAGGTGGCTTGGTACTATAACAACTGGGTTAGGAAGCGGCACTTCCGTGTAGGCGACCTGGTCCTTCGAAAAGTAATGGTACTTGAGCCCGGAGCGGGTAAGCTGGGGCCGAGCTGGGAAGGTCTGTACCGGGTAAAATGAATACTCGGGGAAGGCACATACGAGCTCGAAATGTTGGAAGGAAAGCAGGTACCCCGAGCCTGGAACATTAGCAATCTAAGACAGTACTACCTGTGACCGTTGGCCCAGAGTGGACACCGAGTCGCTCTGCCTTGGCACCAACTAAGTCCTAGTAACCTCTACAGCATGGGCAAAGCTTAAGAGTGGACTCTGAGTCGCTCCCAGAGCCTAAGGGCCAAGATGCCGAACTGATAAGGACCTCGGCACCAACTAAGTCTCAGTCGCCTCTACGGCATGGGCAAAGCTTAGGAGTAGACTCTGAGTCGCTCCCCGAGCCTAAGGGCTACAAAACTAAACTAACGAAGGCTCTAAACAGTGCGTAGGACCTCACCCCCTCGCATCCTAGAGTCAAAAGTGCAGACAGCTCGGGCATCAACCCTACGATACCTACATCACCTCAGAAACGATCGCGGTTCAAGTCCATCAGAGGACCTACGTTCAAACAGATTGATTCTATGCAGATAGCTCGAGGCAAGAAACTTAGGGAAAATCTTACTAAGGTTACCCTCACTCGCTACCAAGCTCGGTGGCCGGATAGGTCAAGGTAACTCGCGTAATTCGGGACGACTCCCACTTCAGTTACCCGCGCTTGTTGCCAGCTCGGTAGCTCGACAGCTCAGGTAACCTATATACGTATGGCTTGGACCAAAAAAGAACCATTCTAAGCAAAAAACAACATTTCATTAAAAAAATAGGCCTAACGACCCGGGAAAATACATCAAAAAGAGAAGGAAAAAGAAAAGGAAACCGGGCTCAGCCACCCAGGAACATGCAATCAAAGTTCAAAAAAGAAAAGAGAACAACCCCAACATCAAGTGCCCACCACTTCCACGTCCTCGTTGGTCTCCTCCAAGGAATCGAGCTCCTCGTCCTCCTCCGCATCCACCGTCTCTGGGGCCAGACCCTTCATTGTGATGCCGTCGAGGCTAAGGCCAGAAAACTTCTTCTAAATCAAATACCGGCAGAGCTTGAACCCCGAGCGATAGGAGTTCATGCCATACTCGACCTGAAGGTCGCAAAACTCCGGGGACTCTTTAAAGTGGTCCACCGCCCTGACCCTTTCTTCCTCCACGGCAGGGTCGAAGGTTCGAGCTCGTTCGTGGAGGGTGGCCTCTAGACTTCGAACCACCTGCCGAAGGCACTCCCTATCCTCGGCCGTCCTTGAGTACTCCTCCCTATAACGAGTGTTCTTCTCGATCAGTCGGGAGATCCGCGCTTCTTGGTCTTGAACAAGTAGCCCCTGGGCCTCACTCCCCTTCTTGGCCTGGAGGACCTCACCCCGGGCCCGGTCCAGCTCGCGATTGAGCCTCCGTACTTCCGTCCTCTAGGCGTGGGCATCCCTGGAATGAATGGCCGTCTGACAGGCCATGGCATGGAGGGCGGAGTTCAACTGCCAATACAAAGCCGAGGTAGGTAATAAAAAAAAAAGGGGGAGAAGGAGAAGAGAAGAAAAAGAGCAAGCACTTACCACCATGTAGTGAGTCGTAGCCAGCCCCAGGAGCCGCCTAGGGTGCATCCTCGACCATTCCACGATCTCCTTGTGGAAGATCGAATCCCGGCTCCTTGGTGGGGAACGCTGGCATGGCAGAGGGGTTGATTGGCGCAGATGGCGGGTACGGCCCTGGAGGAGAGACCTCTTCTTCACCGCCTTCCATGGCTACTCCCTCAGAGGGCATGGGTGGGACCTCCAGTGGTGGAATGAAGGATGGGTCCGTGGCCTCAAACTCGGTGGCCCTAGAAGTAGACGCATTGTCTTGGTGAAACCTCTTCGCCCTACGCTTGCCCCTCTGAGAGTTCGACAGGAGACGACGCACATCCACGTCTAACATTATAGCTGCAAAAAACAAAGAGGCGTTAGCCCAGCTCACAAAAACCAAGAAAGGAAGGAAAAACATAAAGGTAACCTATCGAGGCTCAGGCCGGCCTGCACGAGCTTGTCCTCGGCCAAATAGTCTACGCAGATGAAGCCGATCTCTGCCCAGGACTGTAGCATTTCCCGCATCCTCAGATCCAAGCTAACGCCTGAATCCTGAATGGAAGCCCTCTAGTGGGTCGGAAAGGGCCACCCCTCAGGATTACGAACTACAAAATAGCCCCGCTTCCAGGCCGAGATCCTGTTGGGCAACTCATGGAGAAGCTTGAAGCCAGGATGGGGGGAAAAATAATAAGAGCGCCAATTTGTAGGAGCTCCAGGGAAAGCATTCTTGATTGACAGGATGGAGGTGAAGGTATCGAGAGAAAGAGGAAGACAATACTCATAAAACAAAGAAATGGTCCCCACCAAGTTCTGAACAGAATTTGGGTGCAATTGGTCTATGGTGACATTAAAGTGAGTGAGGACCTCTACTATCAAAGGGTGTAGGGGAAGGCGAAGACCAGCCACGAGCTGCTCCTCGAAGATCACAATTTCGTCATGATTGTGCTCCCAAGGTTATTCGCCAGTCGGAAGGCTGTAGGTAAGCTCCCTTGGGAGGTTGTATTGGAAGACCAGGGCTCGGAGTCTCTCCATAGACATGGAAGAAGGGCCAAAACTGTCCGTCTCCCGACTTCGGGAGGTGGAAGCCAGGTTACCAGAGGCTTCCCGAGCCTCCGAATACTACCTCTCGAGAAGTCCCCGAGCTCCCCCCGAGCTCGTGGGGGCTTCGCCCCGACTACCAACCCGGGAAGGGACACCGTCGTACGAATACACAAACATAATTGGATAAGGCAGAAAAGACTCACCGAAGAAGACGGGCTGAAAAGAGCGACGCGAACAGGGAGAACTCAAGCAACCGAGGTGAAGGCATGATCTCAGAGCCGAAAGCAAGACTGGTTGGTATAAAAAATGAGGCCTGGGGCCCTCCTATTTATAGCCACTGTGCCCGAAAAACAACGACCCTGATTAAAGCAATCCAACGGCTCACAGTAAAACCTGCTGCACGTCCTCCGAGACCGAAGGCAGTTTA
>NW_010729239.1:714983-785280 GCF_000365185.1 Nelumbo nucifera | reverse complement strand
CTGGTTGGTATAAAAAATGAGGCCTGGGGCCCTCCTATTTATAGCCACTGTGCCCGAAAAACAACGACCCTGATTAAAGCAATCCAATGGCTCACAGTAAAACCTGTTGCACGTCATCTAAGACCGAAAGCAGTTTAGCACGTGATGTCCGCGCTTGCACCTCATGCGGTCTGACAAGGTAGTTTGAATTACGGGTCAAATCCACCCGTCACTTCATGAAATCCCCGCGCTAGGGCAAGACCCCTATTTCAAGGAGTGGGGGGCAATTGATGAAGGGTGATTTGGCCTGACCTCCTAGGTGACACGTATACGTGAGTCAACATATACGACAGCTCGGCATAGGCGGACCGGTACGTGGACATGACTCGACGCGGGTGACAGCTCAACAAGTATCAGCTCGGCACAGAGCGAGCTCGAGTACGCCGATGTCCCGAGCTGCACTCCGAGTTAAGTTCATCCCAGTTCGTGAACTAGAACAACATGTTTGCTCTAGGCCCAAGCAAGTGGGCCACCTCGAAGACAACTCGCCTCAAGCTGAATCACCTCGGCACGCCACCAGTAGCTTGTCATAGGGTAGCTCGCTACAAAGTAGCTCACTACGGGGCGACTCGGTGTTCCACAGAAGTTTCTCATCTGACAAAGTCGTACCTGCCAGACTGCTCTCGCGTCCCTCGTCTAACGGCGCAACGCCTGTCAATTCAGAAGGCTATGCCCCTATCTCCCACCTGGCGGCGTCATGCCTACAGGTTGTCTCCCGGTTGGCGGGACCGTACCATGCAACGGTCACTGTAGCCCGCCTGATCTCGGGCCTAACATTAACGGCCAGCCACTCCGAGGTATGACCTAATAGCGGATCGCCACAGCAGGGATTCGGGATCAACCCCACCGAACCTGTCAGACGTCAGTATATAAGCACTCCGACCCCTCAGAGGCAAAGGTATCGCATATTCACCACTCTCTAGCTCTCATCTTCTTGCGTACTCATTCTCTTTCTCAGCTCGCTACCGAGTTCTAACTTAAGCATCAGAAAGTCCCCGCCTGGTGTTCAACTCCAAGTCCCTTCGTCCTTCTTGCATGTATCTCTTGCCCGTCGCCAGCTAGAAGCCTCGTCACCTCCAGCTAGGAGTGGCCAGATTGCACATCATCAAAAGCGATCTAGACATATGCAAGGGCAAGCTTCTTTGAAATCTTTTTATTCTTCTTCTTCTCACTTGAAACTCTTTTTTTTGCAAGTGAACCTACTAATACGCTCTCTGCAACGTGAAGCCAGTGCTCTTTTCTCATTTCTCAATTTTGCAAGTTAAAAAAACAAATCCACCAATTGAAATAAAAACAATAAATATTTAAAGTAACGTTTTTCAATTAAATGTTTATTTGAGAAACACAGCAACTATAAACACCCACAGAAATCTGATTTGGTGCTGTAAGCACATCATGACAATGGACAAAATCTAAGGGGAACTTCGGTCCATTAATCCCACAATACCCATGGTTAATACTCATCAAAAAGATGAAAAACACATGGAACCTAGGTTCAAGGTTCAAAACTTACAAGTTATAGCTTCCCTTCCCTTGTTAAGGATCAAAATTCAACCTCCACCAATATTCAAAAGTAAAATGCGAGTTTGAAATCCGAAGAGTGCATTTTCTTCAACAAGATCGTCATATCTTCCACCCTTGGCTGAAGTTGATGAAGAAGAAAGAGAGGTCTGCAATTAATTATTAATGGCGTCCAAACAAGAAGAATATGAAACTGTGAAGAAATAACCCCATTTCTTACAAAACGATTTTTACTCCTTGACTGAAGAATACTGAAATAATGATCTGTTTGATCATCTGGGGTTTAACTAGCAAGCTCTATTTGAGTTTCCCTATTCGCTTTGATTAATCTCTCCCTTCAACTTCACTTTTTGTTTTCTTTTTTCTTGGGTAAATTGCTGAAACCTCTAAAATACCCATGCGGTTATTTTAGAAAATATATTTATTTTCTAAGTTTTTTTCTCATATGAATCACTAATCCAAACCCTTCCAATTTCTTTAGTGAACTGAATTATTTTTTAAATTTTCTTTTTATATCAATTGCTCAAAGATGAAGCTGTAATTTTAAATTCTCTATTTCTTTTGTTGCTTATAAAGTTTGTATTGTTCTTTTTTCCTCTTCTATAGGCCGTGTTTGGAAATTGTGTAAATGGAGTGTAAATCCCGGTTCAGGGTAAATTTGCAGTCTAGTTCACTTTTGCCTGTGTTTGGCAACATTACATTTATGCATTGACAAATGACAGATCAATGCATATTTACATTGATAATAAGATGTAAAAGTACATCAATAAAAAATAAGTAGATTTGCATTCAAGTGAGCTTTTGATAAAAAAAAGAAACATAATCTTTATCGAAATTCACATTTGCATCCATTACAGCTAAAAGTTTGTTTGATAAGAAGGTAAATTTGCCAATGCAAAACAAACCCAATTTTGCAATTTATATGAACTGTTTTTCACTCTACATATTTACATTCGCACTTATTTCCGTCGTTTCCAAATGCAGCCTTAGAAACTAGTTTGAATAGTAATTGCATGGATATTTTGGACACTTTCATGACTTTTGTTAGAGGATTCTAACAGAAGGGATTTATTTGCAACTGTATCAAAAAATTTAGGGGAGGTAATTGCAACTACCAGAAATGTCAGGAGAAGTTTTAGCAATTTAGTTTTTTTTTTTTTAGTTTCAGGATTGAATTCTGAATGCCAAGATTGACACTTCATAGTTTTCCAAGACAATAGTGTACATGGATCAAACCTTTTCTCCTCTCACTTCCATTTATCAACACCCTGTCCAACGCTGCTAAACCTGTTCCCTCGTCAAGTTTCCTTACGTTCACCACCATTGCCGGTTTTCAGTTTGAACTCCTTTAGCAATCAAAATATGCATGTTGATTGTTGGATTCCACAACCAAACCTTTGTTAGAGTAATTCAGACTATGGGGCCAAGTGGACCACGTTTCAGTTCAGTATAGAAGACTGTTTTTAGTCATTTGAATAAATTGTAATGAAGCATGTTACCCAGTTACGATCAGTTCCAGTTTAGAGTCAGTTCCTATTGTTTAATACGCGTATCTCTATAGTCATTTGTTATGTGTCAATTACCTAGTTATTTGTTAGGTAATTTGATGAATACTATCTAATTGGTCATCTCGTTTGTTTATGATACAGATTGATTGGTTTTTAAAAATTATGAATATCACCATTTCAAATGATGTATGTGATATTTTAAATAAAGAGAATTAAGGTACAAGTAAGGTACTTAATGTTAAATTGCAATCTCTCCATCCTGAATTTGAAAATCTGTCTATGAAATATTTTGAAAATTTTTTCACTAGAGTGAGGGAAAAACAAAATTAGTTACAAATTGTATAGAATATAGGAAATTATCATATGTGAAAATCATCTCAGAAGAATAAAGAATTCGATCACCACCACATTCTACCCCATCATTGAATCCACCATAAAACAACAATAAATAATGTCAAAATTATTCATAAGATCATGGGCCCAACAAGAGAGAACTGAATTCTCAAAAACTAATTACAACATGCTCAAATTGCCCAGATAGGTTCTAACCAATTTGATGCAGTAATAAAATTGTACTGCATCTAATGCTAGATTAGAACCATATGCTCCGATACCACTGTTATAAGGACTATAAATCACCCAAGAAGGTCAAATCTTGCTAGGGTTTCTAAGCTGAGTCAATTCTTTTAATAGTCCAAGAATAGGAGAATTAAAATTCTCATTGAAGAAACCAATTCTCTTAGGGTCGATCTAGCATTAGATGACCCAATTTGATTTCCAAATTTAAATAGGTTCATACCTAATAGGGAGACCACAAATTTTAACTCCCAAAGTGATTGTTTACAACCAAGGTTCAAGCCCAAATCAAGATCCAAGCTGAAAGATGGCGCAACAACAATGGAGAACTTTATGTTGCAACTTTTGTGAACCAATTTGTTCTCCAAATTTGTATCTTACTATCTTCCTGTTCAGCTGTTAACCACTTGAGAAATCTGGGTTTTTATTAGAAAAACATAGAGGAAATAAGAAAGAAAAGTCTCATACTATGGTTAGATCGAATTAGGGTTTGAGTGCTATAAAAATAGATGAGAATCTCTCTCTAGATCTCTCGTACAGTCATACTCTACCTTTTATAGGGTTGGTAAATCCTAATGTTATTAGGAGTTTCCAAATATGAGTTCTAACTTAATTAGAGGTTCTCTAATTTGGATTCACTTCCAACTACATTAGTAATAAGAAAGACCCAAGACCATTACCAATTCAACCCAAGTAACCCATCCGTGCACATGACAACTTAAACTAATCATATGATTAGTCATACTAACTCTTACTCTCTTAGAATGGGCTAAGCCCATAACTCAAGTGATCCTTATTCACGTTAGTTGCAAGGTCTTTACATATGAATATTGTATGGCATGAAACCCACTAAGCCCTCGTATTAATTCATATGGACTTGGTTCATGTAAAGAACCACATGGGCCAAATTAACTAGGTGAACATAGTGACCCCTAAGCCAATCAAATTGGGCTTAGTATGGGCCCAACACTTAAGTAAGTGGCTTTTAGTTTGAGCCATTCTATGAAGCCCCAAAAATAGATAAACATGAGAAACAAGCCTATCCAGTTTTAACCTTAAATGGTCTTTTGCTCTTTAATCTCTCAATCCAATATATCCATACACTACTCATAGGGAATGATTTCTTACTTAACTACTAAATGTAGTTTCACATTCTCTACACACAATGTCGGATCTAAGACCTTTAATCAGTGGGGGCACACTTCTGACTTAGGCCTACCTTTTCATAAAACAATTTATTATAAATATAAATGTATTTTGCAAAATCATTTCAAAAACAAATTGGGATTCACGAACGATAGTTTTAAGTTTTCATTAGAGAATGTGTAAACCAAGATATTCTCTTTGTTTGGCAGAGTGGCTAATCCTATCACAATGATCATTCAATCAAATGATATTTTAGATTGCTCTAATCCTAACTCTTTGTTTGCACATCACAAGTAGCGCAATCCAACACTTAGTGTAATACTATTGTCAAATTTAAGATTACGTGCAACTTTCCACTTTTACCCATCCATCTCTAAGGGTTAGGGTATAATTGAAAATTAGTCATTGTTAAATGTTTCTAATAAACACCCATTAAGACATACCTAACATAAACATAAAATAATAATGATCATATACTTTCATTAAATAATAAAAATCAAAATACATGTCTCATTGGAGCTAATGACATATCGATTAACCGCGGAATTTATGGACTTCCAACCATTATGACCACACTATCCCTTCGACCGACACCAACGTGAAACCTAGTGATTTGGTCTTAGGCCAATTTGACCTTGAAATTGGAGGGCATGTGAATATGTGATACAATCAAATATTTTGGTCCAATCAACTAATGACAGATTGCAACCATTGAGGGTAGACTCGTCCTTTCATAGGTTTTGGAGAGTAATTGCAAGATTTCACCAAGACCTCCTCAATATGACATTTATTTGACTTTTCGTCTATAAGCAGGCCGAGGGAGTAACATGTATTATTCTCTCTTATGCATTTACTCTTGCACTTGCACCAGCTCCCACCTTATCACCTTGGTACCTTGGCTCATTAACATCAACTAACTTTACTCTCGGAGTCTCTGCTACTAGTCTTTTTAAATTTATAAGTTAGGCATTCAATCATTTTCAATTCTAAGCCTGCGTTTGGAAACGATACAAATAGAGTGTAAATCTCGGTTTAGAATAAATTTGTATTTTGGTTTTGCTTGTATTTGGAAATATTATATTTATGCATTGACAAATGATAGAAAATGCATTTTTTAATACATTTGATAATAAGATGTAAAAGCAAATCAATAAAAAAAAAGTAAATTTGCATTTAAGTGGGTAAGTTTTTGATAAAAAGAAGACATACTTTATTGGAATTCGTATTTGTATCCATTATAACTAAAAATCTGTTTGATAAGAAGGTAAATTTGTCCGTGCAAAACTAATCCAACTTTATAATTTATATGGACCGTTTTACACTCTATATATTTACATTCACACTTATTTGCATTGTTTCCAAACACAGCCTATTACCTCCATTGCCAAATTCAGTACCAACCTTTTATCTAAACTAGAACCTAGTTTAAATTTGGATTATTGTTTAGTAGGCTAATCCTTTTGTTATGGTCAATATTTGGTTCCTAACATTGACGGAAGGTTATTGGGGGTGGAGGTGGGACGGGGTTTAGTTTTCTCGAGGTATAAAATGCTAGGGTATAGTTCAAGAGAATTTTACCAACTGATGGTAGCTCATGTGGCGACGTCTCTTAGTCGTTGTAGTGGAGAGATGTGGGATCAAATCCAAGGGGGCTGGTTATGGGTATGGAATAAGCTACCCTCAGGTCTCTTGCCAACAAAATGTGTTTTAACACCCTACCAACATGATTTAACACTGTACATCTCATACATGGCAGCCCCCACTTTCATAGTGGTTCCTAATCTCATGATGAGATATTGAAATGTCACTATCAAATCATGTTGGTAGGGTGTTGGAAGGTGGTTTTATTGGTGGGAGGTCCCAACTAAATATCCCATGAAGCATACAAGTTATATAATAAATAAATAAATAAAAATCAAGAGAATGTTGAAAAGAGAAATGTGGTTTCAGTCTATATATATGGTCACAACAGCCATTACAGCTATACATAAAAGAACATCTTGCCATGAAGTAATGGAGATGTTCTTGACACATGGCTGCAATGGTTGTTAGAACCAGCTGTTCTTTGGCAAACGGGATTTCTTACTCACTTTTCCTACTCACCCACTACCTGCCGTGAATTGCAGCCATACGTCTATTATGAATTGAGAGATGTGTGACTGCAATTCAAAGCAGGTAGTGAATAGGTAGGAAAAGCGAGTAGGAAATCTAGGTTCGTTCTTTTGGACCCAGTGTGACCTGATCTAAAATCGGAGGATTTGTATAATAACCCAAGGTTTTTAGAGCTAGGTTGGTAATTAGGAGTTCCAATTTGGTCCCGATATATGGCCTCAGCAACTATTGGTGTCGTAGATGGGAATATCTCCTTTGGTACTTCATGGTGATATGTTCTTGATCTTCACCAACTAATTGGAACTTAATAATTAGTTCTTCAGATCAGCTCCCCACAAAGTGTGCCTCACTTGCACATCTCAACATGTATTGGGAACATCTTTTGTACTTATCGTGGGGGAGATGTTCCCAATTAGACTTGTTCATGGGCCGGGTCAGGCCGGGGTTGGGTTCAGGCCGACCAGGCTTTGTTTTGTATTAACAGAAAACACTCAAACCTAAGCCTGAGCCCGACTTGACCATTGGGCCTAGGTTTGGAGTCTGAGCCTGACCCTTATATAAAGCCCAAAGCCCGGGGTTGAGCCAGAGCCTGTTCAGAAAATTGGAAAAAGTTTTTTTTTCTTTTTTTATTCAATAAATAATTTTTTTATTTATATTAAAAGACCTCAAAACCCAAAAAATAATGAAAGAGTTCACTATTAGTTAAAAAAAAGAATAGTAATAAAGAAAGAATATATTATATATGTTTTATTATATGAAATATATTTTCATTATATAATATATTATCAAGTCAGGCTCGGACTCAGGCCAGGCGTTTTTTAGAAAGCCCGAGCCCGACCTGAAAAAGGGTTGGACCTGGTGTTTTAGGCCCAAGCCCGAGCCTACGGGCCTGATATCTTGTCCAAGCTCGACTTAAATCGGGTAGGGCCAGGCTGGGTCGATCCGCCGGGGCTACTTGGCCCATGAACATGTCTAATCCCAATATAGAGTTGGGATGGGATATGGGACTAGAACTGTAAATTGGGCCATGTTGGATCCGGCCCATCACTGTAGCATGTAGGTCGTGCCACGACATGACCCGAGGGTATGGGCCATGTTGGGCTTGGGTCTTCAAGCCTAAGGCCGACATGGCAAAGCATGACAAGGCAAGCCATGCTGGCACGGGTCCGCGGCTTGACACAATATGTTTATCTATATTTTATAATAATATGCAATATATAATATATAAATGTATATAACTTTTTATTTTCAAGTTTATTATAGTATTTTATTCCAATTGTATTACAATTTTTATAATTTCACTTTATTATTTCATATATAAACAATTATATACATCAAAATTCATATAAAATAAAATTATAAGATTTTTTCAATTTTTATCTATTTTATTAATATATTTTAACTTTTTTTTAAATATGCCTCCCATGGCCTTGCCCGGCCTGGCTCAAGGGTCGGCCCAAATCCGCCTGGGCACGTGCCAATGGCCGTTCCGGGCCTGACCTCTGAAGTATCCGAGAGGACACAACACACAAGCACGGCCCGGCACGGCACCATGAAACTGTCAATTCTCATCTTGACTTTGAAAGCAGGAAGAGAACGTACGCTTAAAGCCTTTAACGTGCTCCTTACATTTAGGCAGGCACGTAGTGTACGAGTCTCTATTTTATTCTTTTTATCTCTTTGAACTTGATGCACAATTCGACGATTGGTTTGGTTAAGTTGCAGAGGTATAAAATCCACATGTGCCTGTCATTTTATCAAAATCCACATTCGATGTTAAGGGTAAAAAGTTGGGTTCTACACTTCTATCACATAAAGGCAACTTTTTGCCTTTATTATAAAAAAAATAATAATTTTTTATTTAATAATTAAAATAGGGTAAATTTTTTAGAATAATATCAAGAAAGGGCACTACTGGGAGGTTAAGGTCGCCGGCGACAATTATGCTCGCGGACGAGACAATGGAAACCTAAAACAGCAGTGGACAGTGGGTGTAGTTAATAGTATCTTTCCCTCACCTCCTTATCAAAAACCAACAACAGCACTGGCAGCCATCTCTGAGAAGTAAGAACTGAGAAGAACAAGAGCTCTATGGCCATGGTGGACGAGACAACGGAAACCCAAAACAACGCCAGACTGGCCACATTGGAGCTTCCCAACATAATCAGCGTCCCGATGTCCTTCAATGCCATCGTTCGCCTCAAGGTCCCCAATGCCATCTGGCAAGGTAGTTCCAACGTCCCTCTCTCTGCCTTCGAGATCTTAGCACGTGTCCTCCCAACCGGCGATCCCAAAAACCTCTAGCACATCCTTCGAATGCTCACCAACTACGTCTTCTCGGAGAACATCGCCGACGACTGCTCGGAGCACAAGTACTCCTTGACGGAGATTGGAAAGACCCTGGTCACCGACAGAGAGGGTTTATCGTACGCTGCGTACATTCTGCAACACCGCCAGGATGCACTGGTGAAGGTGTGACCCATTCTGCACGAGGTGGTGGTGGACCCAAAAGAGGAACTGTTCGTGAAGGCCAATGGTGAGCCGGCATACTCGTACTACGGAGACAAGCCAGAGATGAACGAGCTAATGCAGAGGGTGTTGGTTGGGCTCTCTTCTCATGTGGAGGGCCCACAAACAATGAAAAAAAAAAGGAGGCGGAGAGTTGGAAGTCGAAGAGACTCATAAAGGTAGCCTCTTCGACTTCGCATGCGGAGAGAAATTGAGGAGCGTTAAAGAAAAAAAAAAAAAACTTCTGTGAACTGAACCTATTCGGTGAAGCCTACCACCAAAAACAGAAGAGAGAGAGAGAGAGAGAAAGAGAGAGAGAGGGGAAAAAAGAAGAGTTTTTTTGAGTTCTCATGGGTGAAGAATACAAACTTGTGTAGTGATCCTTTCTCCAATCGTCTTGGGATTTCAGTATGCAGTCAATGGCGCCTCAAGCTGCATATCTACTGGTTTGATTTGCTATTTCTCTTCTCTATTATCATTTTGGTGAGATTCATTTTTGTCTCTGAGTTATTTGGTAATATGTGATGAAATCCACCTTTATTGGGTGAGTAGTTGATGCTGATATCCTCTAGATTCACTACTAGAGAAGAACTTGGTTGTATCCCATTAATTTATTAGTGGAAGTTTTAAGTGGCTAGTTGCCCGTGGTTTTTCCCTTCGTTTTGGAGGGTTTTCCACGTCAAAATCTTGTGTCTTTATTTGTGGATTGTGTTCTTGTTATTGCATACACTTTCTATTTGATTGATATTGTTTGGCTTGCATGCTCATTTAATTGCACAAAGAGGGAATGAGAATTACTATGCTTCAGTTCAGATTAAGTGTTATTTGGCTATTGTGAGATAACAGGCTTATTCCCAACAGAGGGCTATATCGGGAGTATCCATGTCGTTCGTGCCGTTCATGAAAGTGATCTTGAAAGGCTACGATGGGTTCAAAGGGGTGGAGCATCGCAATGTTATGATCATTAGCATGAATAGAGAGCAGAGGAGGAAGATGAACAACAATGCCCTTTCTTGATATTTTTTCAAAAAGTTTACCCTGTTTTAGTTATTATATAAAATATTACTTTTTATTGATATTAAGAGCAAAAAGTTGCCCCTATATGCAAGAAACCCTTTTATCTACAATTCTAGCCACAACTTCTCCATATATAAATGTGTTTCTTCTTCCTGTAAAAATGAAGACTGGTGTAACAACTTTAGAGAAGAGAAATGGAGGGGAAGAGAGCTTATAATAGAGGCCACGTATTAGTACTCCCTTACCCAACCCAAGGCCACATTAATCCACTGCTCCAAGTCGCCAAGCGTTTAGCTTTCAAAGGGCTCAAGACCACGCTTGTAACCACCCTCTCGTCCTGGAGGTCAATGTACACCGAGTCCATCTCCGTCGATGTCCAAACTATCTCCGATGGCTACGATGATGGCGGATTTCTGAAAGCGGAGAGTATCGAAGCCTACCTCAATCGTTTTAAAGAAGTTGGCTCGCAAACATTGGCTGAGCTCATCAAGAAACAGAAGAGCTCTGGACACCCAGTTGATTGCCTTGTGTACGATTCATTCCTTCCATGGGCTCTGGATGTAGCCAAAAGTTTCGGCTTAGTTGGGGCTCCATTCTTCACTCAGTCGTGTGCTGTTGAAAATATATACTACCATGTTCACCAGGGACTACTGACAGTCCCAATGACAGAGACTACTGCTGCTTCTCTTCCTGGGTTGCCACCACTTGACATCATGGACATGCCATCTTTTATCTCTGTATCTGGGTCATACCCGTCTTATTTTGCAATGGTTGTAAATCAGTTCTCTAACTTGGAGACAACAGATTGGATCCTTGTCAACACCTTCCAAGAGTTAGAGGTTGAGGTGAGTATTTCAAAATTTCTCAATATAACAAATTGATCAATGTCCAAGTTTTATTCAAATGGCTATACTTGGATCCCATTTGATTCGCAGGAATAGGAGTCTGGAATCAGAATTGGAATGGACCATTCTGATTTCAATTGTTTGATTGGGTGGAATTAGAATCTCGTTCTCAATCCTGGTAGAATGACATTCCCCAATTTAAGGGAATGGCCATTCCCTCCCTCTCCCTTGAGAATGAAATTTCATTCCTGCTGATTTCAATTTCCATTCTGATTCCTGTCTGTACCAAACAGACTATAAAAAAAGATCATTCCAATTCTGATTCCAAGGGATTTCTGTTCTGATTCCAACTGCAAACCAAACGGACCCTTAAATCAATCTGGTGGTAGGGAATGATGAGGAGAGACAAAATCCTCTATCCCTTGTTCCATTTTCCCCTTTGAACTAAAGTTGCACTTGTTTTTGTGTTGGTAAATTCTCATATAGGAGGTAGATTGGATGACAAGACGCTGGCCACTATTGCGGACAATTGGACCAACAATACCGTCTATGTATATGGACAAAAGGGTGACATATGATATGGACTATGGTCTCAATCTCTTCAAGTCAGATGGTAGTGCTTGCTTGAATTGGCTAAACAAAAGGGCTGCTGGATCAGTTGTTTATGTGTCATTTGGGAGCCTTGCAGCACTTGAGGTAGAACAGATGGAGGAACTTGGGTGGGGATTGAGGAGGACTAATAGCCACTTCCTGTGGGTTGTGAGATCATCAGAGGTGGACAAGCTGCCAAACAAGTTCATAGAAGAGACATCAGACAAGGGGCTGATTGTGGCATGGAGTCCCCAGTTGGAGGTTTTAGCTCACCAGGCAGTGGGCTGCTTTGTTACGCATTGTGGGTGGAATTCTACTCTGGAGGCTGTGAGCTTGGGCGTGCCAATGGTGGGAATCCCACAGTGGACGGATCAACCCACAAATGCAAAGTATGTGGAGGATGTATGGGAAGTTGGTCTCAGGGCTCGGCCAGGTGAAAAGGGAATTGTATGTAGAGAAGAGGTAGAGCGCTGCGTAAGGGAAATTATGGAGGGAGAGAGAGGGGAACAAATTAGGAAGAATGCCATCAAGTGGAGAAATTTGGCTAAAGAGGCAATGGATGAAGGTGGAAGTTCAGATAAAAACCTTGACGAGTTTGTAGCTAAATTGGTGTTTAAGTGATGACTTTTTCTATCAGCAGATACTTATTGACCAGAGAATAGAGCCCCTTTATCAGCATATAATGTCCTAAGGCCTTTTATGTCTTTTTGTACTTACAAGTTAGGCGCTCAACCAATTTCAACTCTAAGTCTGTTTGGAAACGATGCAAATGGAGTGTAAATCTCAGTTTACGATAAATTTGTACTCTGGTTTATTTTGTGTGTTTGATAACATTACATTTACGGAATTATAAACATTCAAAATGTCAACAACCCATACTCTATGCATCAATGTCCGCCCGTGAATTGGCATCAATTCCAAGCTGGCACGTATTCCAACAGTACTTTGGGCCTATAAATTCTGACCCTGGGCTGAACCATCTTCTTTACATTTATGCATTGACAAATGAGAACATGGTTTTCAAAACTGGAACAGACCAGAAAAACTGGGAACCGGTCACCTGACCGGTTCCGTTTTCCCCCAAAACCGCTTTTTCCCCCAAAACCGTTGATTTTGGTCAACAAACCGTTGAACTGGCTGGTTAACCATTCAAACCGTTCGAACGGTTTTGACCGTTTTCTATTTTTTTTTTTATTTTTTTCTATTTTTTTGTTAGAACGGGCCGACTGTTCGGGTTGAACGGTCAGACTGTTCGAACCGGTAACCGGACCCCCGACCAGTTCGGTCATTGGTTTATTTTTAAAAACCCTGAATGAATGAAAACACATTTTCTAATGCAAATTTACATTGATAATAAGATGTAAAAGCCATCAATAAAAAAGAAGTAAATTTGAATTAAAGTGGGTTTTTGATAAAAAAGACATACTTTATTGTAATTCGTGTTTGCATTCATTATAGCTAAAAATCTATTTGGTAAGAAGGTAAGTTTGTTGGTTCAAAACTAACCGAACTTTATAATTTATATGAACCGTTTTACGCTCAACATATATACATTCACACTTATTTGCATCGTTTCCAAATACAGCCTAAGGTTTCCGATTTACCCCCGGCTCCAATTCAGTAGCAACCTTTCATCTAAACTAGAACCTAGTTTAAATTCGGATTATTGTTTAGTAGGCTAATCCTTTTGTTATGGTCAATACTTGGTTCCTAACATTAACGGAAAGTTATTGGGGGGTGGGGGTCGGACGGGTTTTGGTTTTCTCGAGGTATAAAATATTGCTAGGGTAAAGTTCAAGAGAATTTTACCAACTGATGGTAGCTCATGTAGCTAGCGGTGGCAATTGGGCGGGTTGGTTGGGTTTGGTTTGGTTTGGGTTGAACCCAAACCCGATTTAACCCAAATGAATTGAACCGAGGTGATCGGATCTATTCATATTTAAGTCGAATCGGTCCGGACTCAGGTCAAATTGATTTGGATTTATGTCGATTTGGGTGAAGTGTGTTGATTTGAGACAAAACTAATTTTTGTTAATAATTAATAGAAAATTAATAAATTAATTATAACTTATTTTTTTCAAATGAAGAAAATTAAAAAAAATGCCAAGGAATTAATAATTATATATTTAGTAGTTAACCCAATGGTTATCTACAACCCAATCCAACCCAACCCATTTAAATTGACCCAATGGGTGATCAAACTCATTTCCAACCTGCCAAGTAAATGGGTGGATTAGATACTGGGTGGATTGGGTGGATTCAGCGGGTTGAGTGAAAAATTACCACCCCTACATGTGGCAACGTCTTTCACTCATTAGTTGTAGTGGAGAGATGTGGGATCAAATCCAAGGGGGCTGGTTATGGGTATGGAATAGGCTACCCCCAGGTCTCTTGCCAACAAAATGTGTTTTAACACCCTACCAACATGATCTAACACTGCACATCTAATACATGGCAGCCCCCACTTTTATGGTGGTTTCTAATCTCATGTCAGATCATGTTGATAGGGTGTTGGAAGGTGGTTTATTGGGGGGAATTCCCAACTCGATATCCCATGAATTATACAATTTATATAATAAATAAAATATGAATATGTTCGAAAGAGAAATGTGGTTTCAGTCCATATATATATGGTCACAACAGCCATTACAGCTATACATACAGAATATCTTGCCATGAAGGATAAAGGAGATGTTCTGGATGCATGGCTGCAATGGTTGTTAGAACCAGCCTGTTTTTTGACAAACGGGATCTTCTACTCACTTTTCCTACCCACCCTCTGCCCGCCATGATGAATTGCAGCCACACATCTCTATTATAAATTGAGATATGTGTGGCTGCAATTCAAGGCAAGGAGAGAGTGGGTAAGAAAAGTGAGTAGAAAATCTGGGTTTGTTCTTTGGACCCAATGTGGCCCAATCTAAACTCTGAGGATTCCTATAATAACCCAAGGTTTTTAGAGCTAGGTTGGTAATTACGAGTTCTTCAGATACATAGCCTCAGCAACTATTGGCGTCATAGATGGGAATATCTCCCTTGTACTTCATGAGGATATGTTCTCGATGTTCAACTACCGATTGGAACTCAATAATCTCACATGCACATCTCAACATGTATTGGGAACACCTTTCATACTTATCATGGGGGAGATGTTCCCAATTAGACCTGTTCATGGGCTCGGTCAGCCCAATCAGGCTTTGTTTTTCTATTAACAGAAAACACTCAAACCTGAGCCCAAGCCCGACCTTACCATATAAAGCCCGAAGCTCAGGGCCGAGCCAAAGCCTGGTCAGAAAATTGGAAAAAAGTTTTTTTTCTTTTTTTATTCAATAAAAAACTGTTTTATTTATATTAAAATACTTCAAAACCTAAAAAAATAAGGAAAGATTTCACAATTACTTGAAAAAAAAGAAGAATAAAGAAAAAATATATTATATATTTTTATATATTATCAAGTTGGGCTCGAGCTCAGGCCAGGCTTTTTTGAGAAAGCCCGAGCCTATGGAACTGATATGTTATCCAAGCCCGACTTAGATCGGGTAGGGCCAGGCTGGGCCAACCTGTTGGGCAACTTCGTCCATGAACAAGTCTATTCCCAATACCGAGATAGGATGGGATATGGGACTACAGCTGTAAATTGGGCCATGTTGGGCTTGGGTCTTCAGGCCTAAGGCCAAAATGGCAAATCATGACAAGGCTAGCCATGCTGGCACCGATCCGCGGCTCGACACAGTATGCTTATCTGTATGTAATAATAATATAATAATAATATGTAATATATAATTTATAAATGTATATAAGTTTTTATTTTCAAGTTTGTTATACTATTTTATTTCAATTGTATTGCAATTTTTATAATTTCACTATTGTTTCATATATAAACAATTGTATACCTCAAAATTCATATAAGATAAAATTATATGATTTTTTTTCAATTTTTGTCTATTTTGTTAATATATTTTAAAATTTTCATTATATTTATTTTTTTTTTGAAAACATATGCCTCCCATGGCCTGGCCCGGCCTAGCTCAAGGCTCGGCCCAGGTCCGCCTGGGCTCGTGCCAATGGCCGCGCCGGGCCTGATCTCTAAAGTATCCGAGAGGACACAACATACAAGCACGGCCCGGCACGGCACCATGGAACTGTCAATTCTCATCTTGACTTCGGAAGAAGGAAGAGAACGTACGCTTAAAGCCTTTATCGTGCTCCTCACATTTCGACGATTGGGTTGGTTAAGCTGTAGAGCTACAAAATCCACATGTGCCTGTTATTTTATCTACAATTCTAGCCACATCTTCTCCATATATAAATGTGTATCTTCTTCCTGTAAAAATGGAGACTGGTGTACGAAATTTAGAGAACAGAAATGGAGAGGAAGAGAGCTTATAATAGAGGCCATATATTAGTACTCCCTTACCCAACCCAAGGCCACATTATTAACCCACTGCTCCATGTCGCCAAGCGTTTAGCTTTCAAAGGGCTCAAGACCACGCTTGTAACCACCCTCTCGTCCTGGAGGTCAATGGACACCGATTCCATCTCCGTCGACCGTCGACGTCCAAACTATCTCTGATGGCTACGATGATGGCGGAGTTCTGAAAGCAGAGAGTACCGAAGCCTACCTCAACCGTTTTAAAGAAGTTAGCTCGCAAACCTTGGCTGAGCTCATCTATGGACACCCACTTGATTGCCTTGTGTACGATTCATTCCTTCCATGGGCTCTGGATGTAGCCAAAAGTTTGGGCTTAGTTGGGGCTCCATTCTTCACTCAAATGTGTGCTGTTGAAAATATATACTACCATGTTCACCAGGGGCTTCCGACAGTCCCAACGACAGAGACTATTGCTGCTTCTCTTCCTGGGTTGCCACCACTTGCGATCATGGACATGCCATCTTTTATCTCTGTACCAGATTGATACCCGTCTTATCTTGCAACGGTTATAAATTGACGCAGCGTGACGCACTCGACCGGGCTGACTATGCAAGCACCCGGACGATCGAATCGGCTTCAGACTTGAAGCCTCACGTAAAGAGCTAAGCGTAGAGCATTAGTAGAGAGAATTGCTAAAGAAAATTCTTGTGTGTCTATTGAGCTCAGAAACTGAAGTATTTATAATACATACTGGTAGTCTTGTAGAATAACTAGGAAAGTAAAACAACTAAAACAACTAGGAATTGGACTTGACGTCCACCGTCTGATAGCCACCATCTCCAAGGCAGTGAGCTGTCGACACTATCCTGGGTTTGTTGGATCACGTAAGGACTCTCTAGGCGTGCGCGGTGTGGACTGTCGCCGGTTGTTGAGCTGGTCCTCCATCATTCTCCCCCACTTGGAAAGAACTCGACCCTGAGTCATGATCGGGATATGCAAGTGTCGCGTCCGGTAAATAACGATGAAGATCAGCAACATTAAAGGTTTTGGAAATACCCAAGTGATCTGGTAAGTCCACTACGTAGGCATTGTCATTGATCTTCTTAAGGATCTTGTATGGGCCGTATTTCCGTGGCTGTAACTTGCTATGCTTCCCAATGGGTATGCGTTCCTTCCTTAAGAACACCATGACTTCATCACCGACATCAAACACTTGGTACTTGCGATGTCGGTCAGCTGCAAACTTATACTTTGCATTGGTCCTTTGAAGTTTCTGCTATACTTCTTCCTGTACTGACTGGATCTGTTCGGCCAGCTGCTCTGCAGAAGTGCTGAGGCCGGGTACTCTGGGTAGCTTTACTAAGTCCAATGCATGGTTAGGTACCTTCATGTAAACAATTGAAAACGGGGATCTACCTGTAGAGCTATGAACTGCGTTGTTGTAGGCGAACTCTGCCCGTGCTATGGCAAAATCCCACTACTTCGGTCTCTCCCTACAGATACTGCGGATCAAGTTACCTAGGATTCGATTCACCACCTCTGTCTATCCATCTGTCTGTGGATGAGTTGTACTGTTGAAATTCAATGATGAGTCAAATAGTCTCCATAGGGTCATCCAGAAGTGACTTAAGAACCTCATATCTTGATCCGATGTGATGGTCTTAGGTACCCCATGTAAACAGACAATCTCCCTGAAAAATAGCTTAGTTGTCGCTGTTGCAACTGCGGCGTTCTTGCATGGGAGGAAATGTGCCATCTTGGAGAACCGGTCAACCACCACAAAGACAGAGTTCATATTTCTTGGAGTCTTTGGCAAGCCTAACACGAAATCTATGGACAAGTCTTCCCAAATCGCAGTAGGAACAGGTAGAGGCCTGTAGAGGCCAGTATTCTGGGTCTGTCCCTTAGTTATCTGACATATATAGCATCTACTCACAATAGTGGTCACATCTCTCCTTAATTTAGGCTAGTAGTAACGCCCCTTGACAGCCTCAATTGTCTTGCCCCTCCCGAGGTGTCCTGCTAAGCCACCCCCATGCAGATCCTTGATGATCTTCTCGCGGAGGGAGATGCAAGGGATGCACAGTTGGTTCCCCTTCATAAGAAACCCATCATGTATGTAGAAATCACTTGCTGGCTATTGATTCATGCACTTTTCCCAAACCTGTTTGAAGTCCTCGTCCTGGGCGTACAAATCTTTTAAGCACTCAAAGCCTACAATTTCAATACTAAGAGTCTTGATGAGGGCCACATGCCTGCTCAAAGCATTAGCCACTGTGTTTTGTTGCCTAACCTTATACACAATTTTGTATGGGAATTTATCAATAAAAACAGACCACCTTGCATGCAGATCACTCCTCAACTGTTTCTACTTACTTAAATACTTAAGAGTTTGATGGTCAGTGTAGAGGACAATTTCTTTAGCAATCAAATAGTGTTCCCATGTCTTTAATGCTCTTACAACAACATAAAATTCTTTATCATAAGTGAACCATTTCTTCCTGGCTTCGCATAGCTTTTCACTGAAAAAGGCAATTGGTCTCTTTTCTTGTGACAACACAGCCCCTATGCTGACTCCACTGGCATCACACTCAACCTCAAATAGTTTGTCAAAACTTGGTAGTGCTAGGACAGGAGCGGTACATAATTCTTCTTTTATGAAGGCGAAACTTTGCTCTTGCTCCTCTCCCCATTGAAACTTTCCCTTTTTCAAACACTCAGTGATAAGTGCTACAATACTACTAAAGTGTTTGATAAATCGCCTGTAGAAAGATGCTAACCCATGGAAACGTCTTACGTCCGTGACATTTATTGGGGTCGGCCACTCCCTAATGGCTCTCACTTTTTCCTCATCCACTTTAATTCCGTCCTTACTTATAATGAACCCCAAGAACAACAAATTGTCGCTCATAAAAGTGCACTTCCTTAAATTAGCATATAATTTGTTCTCCCTTAATGCACTCAATACCTCTCTGATATGTCCTATGTGCTCAGTGATAGATTTGCTGTAAATCAAGATATCATCAAAATATACCACAACAAATTTACCAATAAAAGGGCGCAGTACCTGATTCATTAGCCTCATGAAGGTGCTGAGTGTGTTAGTTAGTCCAAAAGGCATGACTAACCATTCGAACAGTCCATCTCTGGTCTTGAAAGTTGTTTTCCATTCGTCTCTGGGATGGATCCTGATCTGATGGTAACCACTCCTGAGATCGATTTTGAAAAAGACCACAGCCCCATCAAGTTGATCAAGCATGTCGTCCAACCTGGGAATGGGAAACTTGTAGCCAATAGTGATCTTGTTAATTGCTCTGCTGTCGACACACATCCTCCAACTCCCATCTTTCTTGGGTGTTAGTAATGTTGGCACTGCACAAGGGCTCATGCTGACTTGAATATGTCCATTTCTCAATAATTCTTCTACCTTCTCCCGTACGATCTCGTTCTCTTTAGGACTCATCCTGTAGTGTGGTAGATTAGGTAGGCTAGAACCAGGGACAAAGTCAATATGATGTTGGATATCTCGCATGGGTGGGAGCTCGTTAGGTAACTCATCAGGAACCAGTGATTCATTCATCCTTTCTCCCTTTACCACCAGCAAGTGGACCTCGCGGGTATCCTTACATTCTTTTATAAACTCAGAATGGTGATGCGTTATGGTAAGGAAATTTCGCTCTTCTGCCTTTGGAGCCTTGTGTTGGTTCTTTTCTGCCATGGGTAATAAGGTATAGCGTACACCCTCTTTCTCGAGCTGGTACGTATTCTTCCTACCCAGGTGTTTGGCATCTGCATCGAACTGCCAAGGCCTACCAAGCAAAATATGGCAAGCATCCATGTCCACAATATCACAATATACCTCATCAGTGTACTTACCAATAGAGAATGGATTCTTGCAGCGTTCCTCCACACGTACGCCCCCAACTTCCTTGATCCACCCAATTGTGTATGGGTTTGGGTGTTTCTCAAGAAGTAGTTGCAGTTTCTGTACCACATCCCTGCAGATAATATTTTCCTGATTGCCACTATCAATAATTAAATCAAATAATTTACCCTGTATAGTACACCTAGTGCGAAACAGCCGGTGTCGTTGTGTGGTATCTTCGCTTCTCTGAGATAGCATTAGCTTCCTCACGACGGACGTGTACCCTTCATGATCATAGGTACCTTCTTCGTCTTCTCCATTGGGTCCACAATATTCTTCATCGTCACCGTCTTCTTCCTCCTCTCTCTCTACCATGTTAACTGCCTTTCTTCTGAGACAGTCACTAGACCTATGCCCAACTTCATTGCACATGAAGCATTTAAAAGGAGCAGGTTTTGCATAGGGATTACTGGCTTTAGGAGGGTTGGAAGTGTTACCTCGAGTGTTTCCTCCCGTGGTGGCCTTACGGGCGTTAGCTGTACTCGGCGGGTGGGAGGGTTGTACTCCTGGGGCAGGTTTGCTCTTGTCGACTGTTGCCAACCTGTTGTCGCTCCCACTGTACTGTCGATAGTTATCAGCTCGGGCCCTTTCTTGGAATATTAACTCAGCCTTCAAAGCTAAGTTCCTTGCTTCCTACACACTTAGAACCATCTGGACACCAATCTTGTCTCTGATAGCAGGTCTCAACCCACTCAGGTAACGGGCTGCCTGCTGGTTGTTACTTTCAGATAGCTGGTTCCGTTCAGCCAATCTCAGAAATTCTAATGTGTATTCATTTACACTTCTTGTTCCCTGCGCACACCGTTGATACGATTCAAACATATACTGCTCGTAGTCAGGGGGTAAAAACCTACCTCTGATTAACTACTTCATACGCCTCCATGTTCGAACTGGACCTCTTCCTTCTCTGATCCGAGTCTCCCTCATTCGTTCCCACCAGACAGATGCTCCTCCCTTCAGTCGAAAAGCTACTAACTTCACCCTTCTTTCTTCCGGGATTTCCATGTATTTGAAGAAACGGTCGACCTCGGTGATCCAATCCAGAAGGCCCTCTATATCCAGATCCCCACTAAAAGTAGGAATATCCACCTTGAGTTTAAACTCATCATTATTCCGATGGTGATTAAAATTGCCGGGATTTCACCAATTCCTATCGTTTCTGCCATCACCGGGAATAACTGGAGCAACGTTGAGTTCTAGTTCGTCGTCACTATCATCATCAAGAACAGGATTCCGGGGTATAGGATCGATGAGTGGTCTACCGTGGTCGTCTCCTCCGGTTGGGTACGGGTTATCCCGGTTCCTTGGAACATCCTCCCGTAACAAAGTCCGCAGTTGTCCAATGATCTCTGCCAATTGCTGCTCAATGTTACGCGTGGCTGTGCGCTGCTCTTCGATCGCTCTTCAAACAGCTTGTAACCCCTGATCTCCGTCACGGGGTTGGTTGCGACTGCTACCGTCTTGGTTGGCCATCTGACTGGACGAACTCCCGCACTGATACCACTTAACGCAGTGTGACGCACTCGACCGGGCTGACTATGCAAGCACCCGGACGATCGAATCGGCTTCGGACTTGAAGCCTCACGTAAAGAGTTAGGCGTAGAGCCTTAGTAGAGAGAATTGCTAAAGAAAATTCTTGTGTGCCTATTGAGCTCAGAAACTGAAGTATTTATAATACATACTGGTAGTCTTGTAGAATAACTAGGAAAGTAAAACAACTAAAACAAGTAGGAATTGGACTTGTCGTCCATCGTCCGATAGCCACCATCTCCAAGACAGTGAGTTATCGACACTATCCTGGGTTTGTTGGATCACGTAAGGACTCTCTAGGCGTGTGCAGTGTGAACTGTCATCGGTTGTTGAGCTGGTCCTCCATCATAAATCAATTCTCTAACTTGGAGACAACAGATTGGATCCTTGTCAACACCTTCCAAGAGTTGGAGGTTGAGGTGGATATTTCAAAATTTCTCAACATAACAAATTGATCAATGTCCAAGTTTTATTCAAATGGCTATATTTAGGTCCCATTTGATTCGCAGGAATAGGAATCTGGAATCAGAATCTGAATTTGGAACATTCTGATTTTAAATGTTTGGTTGAGCGGAATTGGAATGTCATTCTCATTCCTGACAGAATGACATTCCCCAATTTAAGGGAATGGCCATTCCCTCCCTTCTCTTGGGAATGAAATTCCATTTCTGCTGATTTCATTTTCCATTCCGATTCCTATCCGAACCAAACAGACTACATTGGAAAAGATCTTTCCCATACTGATTCCGACTACAAACTAAACGGACTCTTAAATCAATCTGGTGGTAGGGAATGGTGAGGAGAGACAAAATCCTCTATCCCTTGTTCCATTTTCCCCTAGCTTTGAACTTAAGTTGCACTTGTTTTTGTGTTGGTGAATTCTCATATAGGAGGTAGATTGGATGACAAGACGCTGGCCACTATTGCGGACAATTGGACCAACAATACCATCTATGTATATAGACAAAAGGGTGACAGATGGTAAGGACTATGGTCTCAATCTCTTCAAGTCAGATGGTGGTGCCTGCTTGAATTGGCTAAACAAAAGGGCTGCTGGATCAGTTGTTTATGTGTCGTTTGGGAGCTTTGCAGCACTTGAGGTAGAACAGATGGAGAAACTTGGGTGGGGATTGAGGAGGACTAACAGCCACTTCTTATGGGTTGTGGGATCATCAGAGGTGGACAAGTTTCCAAACAAGTTCATAGAAGAGACATCAGACAAGGGGCTGATTGTGGCATGGAGTCCCCAGTTGGAGGTTTTAGCTCACCGGGCAGTGGGCTGCTTTGTTACGCATTGTGGGTGGAATTCTACTCTGGAGGCAGTGAGCTTGGGCGTGCCAATGGTGGGAATCCCACAGTGGACGGATCAACCCATAAATGCAAAGTATGTGGAGGATGTATGGGAAGTGGGTCTCATGGCTCGGCCAGGTGAAAAGGGGATTGTATGTAGAGAAGAGGTAGAACGCTGCGTAAGGGAAATTATGGAGGGAGAGAGAGGGGAACAAATTAGGAAGAATGCCATCAAGTGGAGAAATTTGGCTAGAGGTAATAGATGAAGGTGGAAGTTCAGATAAAAACCTTGACGAATTTGTAGCTAAATTGGTGTTCAAGTAATGACTTTCTCTCTATCATACCAAATACCAGAATGTGGTTGTAGAAAAGAGTTTGAAACTTCTCTCTTAGTACTGCAGATACTTATTGACTAGAGATTAAAGCCCCTCTGTGACATTAATGAGGTTCATATTAAGGTTCAAAGTATCGATATAGGCCAATACGCCGTATCAGTACCTTTTTTAGGTTTTATTTAAATCGGTTCAAAGGAATCGGTTTAAGGCCCGGCTACCCTCTGATCCATAATTTGATTCGATGCAACTTCTGAAGGGGTGTATCAAAAAATCATCGGCACGATACATATCAACCGATACATATCGATACTTTGAACCTTAATTCATATTAAAACAAGAAAACAAAACATATATTGAATCCATGTTATTACATTGTATAGATAACAGTCTACTATACTATCTAGTTTTAGTTCTTTGTAAATTTGAATCCATATTATTAAACCTGATTCATTTATGACGACCATGAATATAATTTAAATGAAGAGATCAAATTGGAGCATGCGTTAAAACTGATAGCTTAGGATGCAACTTGGGAAGGTTGGGTTGATGTTAGGACTAACCTGGGCCAAAAATCATAAGTGTTAGGTTCTTGAAATAATGCAGGCTCTAACATATGAGTCTGACTCTCAGCATGAAGTAGTCCTACTCTCAATTTCTTTAAAAGCCTGAACCCGATCCAACATTTTTTTAGGTATTGAATCATCATCTTGTGCCTTCATAAGGGCCACCATATTTCATTTTTAAATGCTACAGTATGAGTGTACAACACTTTTTTAGCAACAATTAATAACTTTTCTCAAAGTAGTGTGGTGGTGGGGTCAATAGCAAGAGCTCGAAACCACATATCTTCTGGGACAACCCAGTTTTAAGTACCAACCGAGCCACCACCTCAGTTGGTGAGCCCGATCCAGCATAATCCTTGGCACAAATGTCGGGGTTTGGTTTGGGTTGGGACTTCTCTATTTGGTTAGACTTTTAATATGAAGAGTTAAAATATAATCTCATGTATGTTTTCTTGTTTAGGCCTGATTTAGGTTAGTCGGTTTTACTACGTGTACAAATGTGTTTCTGTTTCAAAGAATCATCATCCATTCTGATTTACATTCTCGACGTTTGGAAAGAGTATAAATCACTGTTTTCAAAACCGAATCGGATTGGACGGTCGGACCGGAAAAACCGAGAAATGGTCACCTGACCGGTTTTGTTTACCTCCAAAGCTTTTTTTCCCAAAATCATTGATTTTGGTCAACAAACCGTTGAATCGGTTGATTAATCGTTCGAATGATTTTGACTGTTTTTCAATTTTTTTATTTTTTTTTTATTTTTTGTCAGAATGGGCCGGTCATTTGGATCAAATGGACGGACCATTTGAACCGGTAACTGGACCCCTGACCAGTTCAGTCACTGGTTCATTTTTAAAAACTATGGTATAAATACAAATATGTATAGTATAAATACATACTAAATGCAAGGTTTTGTATTCTTTAAATTTGTATTTGTATTCCTTCCAAACTAAGCTTAAAACTCTGTTTGTATTTTTACTTTTGACATTGTTTTGTTTGTTTATTAGTTAATTTGTAAGAGGTAAAATGATGTGATCCCCAATTATATATATTTATATATGATACGTGAAGTGAATTTTTAAAGATCTATGATATGTGATATAAAAGTGAAATTTTACTAAATAAAAATCTGCTTTATCTGGAAATCAAATTATATAGGAACAGTATATTTGGCTTCTGTCAAGCTAAATCTTGTAGCTTTTTGGCATCAATGCCATCTCTTAAAAAAATAGTGCCACACCGGTGTTATGTCTGAAATCCGTTTTTTGGAAAATGCTGATGTTTGATTAATCGTTTTCTGAGATTATACCTTAAAAAGTGGGAAAGGTGTGGTCTGAGTTTTTTATACTGTTGCTAATATGGCAATAGAAAAGGACTATGCAGCACTGTTTTTTGAGAAAACATCTCTCAGAAAATGGCATTGATTCCAAACACCATTCTAAGGGTAATCCAGTGTATAAAGCTTGCATTAATGTGTGATTTGGGGTTCGGGGAGGGATAGATGTAGCAGCCTTACCTCTGCACATAAAGAGAGCTGGGCTGTTTTCAAATGTCAAGCCAAATCTGTGTTGTTTATGCGTGTTCAGTGATTAATATTTGTTTCTGTTTTGTCACAAGACAAAACACAATGATCGAGTCTGGAGACACTTTCTCTCAATGAAACGAATTGTTGTCGGATAGCGGGAAAATCTGTTCACAATATATGACAATCTTTCTTAATGATCATCATCAGTTAAAAAAATTGTACTCCATCCAAATAAATCTTCAACACGGCACTAGTGATTTGCCTTGAGAAAGATAAATCTGTTAAGGAATTTTTAGTACGTGAAAAATTAAGCTGCTGCTATTTGCACTGATTTTATAGCGTTATGTTTTGTGAACATCCGTTTCATGAACCCACTCCAAATTAATTTGAAGAATATGAGAAGGCAAAATTTCATAGTGATTTGTGGTGGAAGTGTAGGGTTTGGACCCAATCTATATTCAGCTTGTAGGGCCAAACCGAATTCAAAGAGCTATGTATTTTGGGAGTTTTTTTCTCTTGTATACTTGGTCTTTGTCTTAAGCGAGAAGAATGAGACATTAGGTGTATTTGGAGTTTAGGGTTTTCTGTGAGTGAGGGTTTGAGTATACAACTCTGAATTTCTTTTTCATAGCTGACTATATAGTGGATTTGTGTTCCTCCTTTGCCCATAGACGTAGCCTATAAGCTGAATCACGTAAATCTGTATATTCTTTGTGCTTGCTTCTCTTTATCCCTATTTTGCTTTCATTTTGAACGCCATTCGAATATACTTTTATAGGGTTTGTCGCAGCGTATAGAGTCATTTGTACAATATAACACTATAGAAAAATGGGGCTATAGCTATGGTATTGTAGCTACAGTAAAAAACCGTAGCTAGTATGGGATATAACCACAAACAATTTATGTCTGTGGCTAAAAGTTGAGCTTTAACTACAAACAATTTGTCCGTGGTTAAAAGTTATTCTGTCCATGGCTATAAGTTATAAAAACAGAAGTTGAGTTTTAGTTGCGGACAATTTGTCTATGGTTAAAGTTGAGCTTTAACTATAGGCAATTTGTCCGTATTATGTCCGTGGTTAAAAGATATTTATAGCCACCGTTATAATGTATCTGTGGCTATAAGTTACAAAAGCAGAAGTTGAGCTTTAGTTATGGACAATTTGTCCGTGGTTAAAGTTTTTTTGTCTGTGGCTAAAAGATATTTATAGCCACGGTTATAATGTATCCGTAGCTATAAGTTACAAAAGCAGAAGTTGAGTTTCAGCTACAGGCAACTTGTCCGTCGTTAAAAGTTATTCTATCCGTGGCTAAAGAGCAATTTGTCACTATAACCACGGATAACTAAAATTCCGTGGCTATAATTACGAATTTAATAATCTTTAGCTACAATCGTTTTATTCTTAACTCATAAATAATAATCATATAATATTCATTTAAAATATTTATTATTTATTAATTACTTTTTTATAGTAAATTAATAATTAAGAATTTATTAAAGTAAATGAATATAATTAATAATTAACAAATTATTAGCTCATTACTACTGCATAACAATAATAATTAATGAATTATACTTAATAATAATTAAACTAGAAAATAAATTATTAATAATTTCATAAGTGCATTAATAAAAAGAAAATACTTTCTCAAATAGAAATAAATAAGTATTAATTATTATTTGATTAATTAAAACTAATCATCAAAAAATAATTTAATTATTTAAGTAAATTAATTAATTATCTATGAATGAAAATAATAATGACAATTAAACTAAATTATTTAAATTCATAAATAAATTATTAATAAAGTAATAGTTATATAGTATAGATAGATAATTATTAATTATTATTTTATTAATTAAGTAATAACTAATAATTTGTTTAATAAATTATTTCAATCACTTTACCATTTTTTGCCTCAAATTGTAATTTTTAACTTTTTTTATTTGTGAAAGATGAAAAACTAAAATAAAATATAAATAAGTCTCTATCTCTCTCTCTCTATATCTATATATCTATCTATCTATATATCTATATATATATAAATATATATATATATATTTATATATATATAGATATATATAGATATAGATATAGATATAGATATGCTACATATTTCAAAACAGCATTATTTATTCTATATATAATAAAACATATAACACTAACCAATGTTTAGAAAGTTGGATGAGACCAGCTAGTCAGATTATTATTAAACCATGATCCAACCCTTAACCAATTCAATCATACACCTAACCCTATTTACTAATGAATTGGTCTTGGGTAACTTTCTTGTTACCTATGTGTTTAAAGTACTAAAGGCACCTTACCCTACTATTTTTGCCATAAAACAAGGGTGATCATTTTAGTGAGTTGGAAGATTTCACTCTTGGACCTAGATTTTGCATTTAAGCCCTGGCCAAGACTTGGGCCCTCATTAGAGCCCCAAAATTTAGGGTTGGGCATAGGCCTAATACTTTAAACCCGCCTTGGGCTTAACTTGACCCACACATATTTAACTATATGTATATTATAGATTATATAAGTTATTTTATATTACATAGAAATAGGTTATTCAATGGGTCAGGTTTGACCTGACAAACCTAATGTTCATGAACTGATTAGGTTGGTTATGGTTCTAGGAATCGGAACCGATGATTTGACTCTGGTTTCAAATATATTGTCCCGATTATTATCGGTTTGGAATTGGTTCCACCTAAAAAAATAAAAATAGTAGGTAAAGCAACCCCAATTACAATTATTAATTAATTAAACGTTAAATATTAGTTTATTAATTAATTAATTAATAATGTTTTCTATTATGTTATAATTTTTATTTTATTGGTATTTATTAATTAATTAACTAGTTTGTTCATTAGGGGTGAGTATTCTATTTGTTCAATTAAAAAATGAACCAAATAAACTGAATTTTAAATATTTGAAGGTATTAATGTGAAAACGACATTGAATTTTTGCAAAATCAAAATTACTGAAGCAAAATTATTATTCAATTATTTCAGTTAAAACCAAATTTGTTTGTGTTTTTTAATGAACACAAAAATATTAATGTTAAATATTATTTACACATAACTATATAACATAATATTATTATAAATATAAGATAATATTCAAATATTATTATATATTACACATTTATAAATTTGTTTTATTTGATTAACTAAACTTTTAAGTGTGATTACCAAACTTCCAAAATCCAAATTTGAGGAACCAAAATTGAAAAAACCAAACTAAAGAACAAAATTGAAGCTTTGGTTTGGTTTTTCAATTTTAAACAAACTATGCTTACCCTAGGTATAATGACTAGGCCTACAAGTTGAAAATGTCGAGAAGGGTTGCATCAGGCTAACTTGCACTAGGCTACGTTATGGTTGAGCTATATATATATATATATATATATATATAGTAGGTTTATTATAATTGGGTCCATTGGGTCTGAACCAATTGTCCTAAGAACCGGTGAGTTCGGTTATAGGTCTAAAAGTTACAAATCCTATCAGGTTTGTGCCGCCCTCCCCAGTGAAAAATTTGGGGGTCGGCCTGGCATGGCCCACGGCCCAAGCCCGTGTGGAGTGTTGTGTCGTGCCATGCTGTGGGCTGAGCTGGCCCGTAGATCAGGCCTTGGACTAGGTCGGGCCATGCATTGGGCCAAACCTATTTTTTTAAAAAAAATTGACAAAAAACTTAAAATTTTAATTTTATATGAATTTTGTGTATACAATTGCTTATATATATAATAATTAAATAAATTAGTATAATAAAATTAAAAAATATATATTTATTTTATTAATTTCGTATATATTATTATATAATTATAATTTATATAATATTATATAAATATATAAATAATGTATATGGGTTGCGCCAGGCAATGCCGTGGGCTGTGCTGGGCCGTACCGGCCTACGGGCCGCGAGTGGCACGGCCCACTCGGCCATGCCGTGTTGTGCCGACCCGTGGACCTAAAACCCCAGGCCCAACACGGCCTGCATGATCGTGTCGGGCCTAGCATGGCCTACGGACCGTCGTGTCGGGTCGTGCTGGGCCGCGAGCGGCATGACCCGATTTACACCTCTAGCTGTGAAACCAATGTAACACCTTTCACCAGTCATAAAATATACGGTGAAGTACATTGCACTCAACTGTAGAAATCTAAAATTATAGTCCCCCAATAGTCTATTAGTAGTAGGGGTGTCAACGATATTCGAAAATCCGATTTTGAATAAGAGATTCAATATAATCAAATCGGATTCAGATAATTCGAATACCTAATCGGTTGAATTTGGATATCCTATTCATACCGAATAGCTAATCGGATTCGAATTCAGATATGACCTTATTCAATTCGATAAATATCTGAATTCAACTGATTATTTAATTCTTATATATAATATATAAAATATTTAAATGTCTAATATAATTTATATACTTTATATAAATAAAATATTTATTTTATATATTGATTAATTACCTAAAATAATTAATTAATCAAATCAAATGTTTGAATATTTAATCAAATTCAAATTTGGATATTAATTTTCAAAATCCATCGGATATCAAATCGAATTTGGATATCAAATTTTCTAATCGGATTCGAATTCGGATATTGCTTAATCCGATTCGAATTCGATCTGTTTACACCCCTAACTAGTAGCCCCTATAAACTGCATTTTGCCCATGGATTTGGCATCGATCCATGGTCTAGATTCATCCCACCTGTATGATGGGACTAAGAATTCTGGAATGGACTGAACAGTCATTCTCCCTAAAATATATGGGGCCTAAAATGTTGTATATCATTGATTCCACAGCCCCCTACACAGCCAAGAATGCTAGTCCTATCTCGTTATTATCGGTTAAAACTGCTGACCATCAAATTGCCGCTCCTTCCCATACCAAATACAGTCTAAATGTAACGCAATATTTTATTTCAGATTCCTAGACTAATGGTTTATGTATAATAAAGAATAAAGATATAAGTTGAGGTTATACAATCAATTTTAACATTTTTGACTTGTACCAAAACAAAACTAAGACAAGTATTATAGATGTATGCAATTAACAAGTATTTCTATTGTGGGAGGGGAGTGCTGGGTGATTTTTTTTTTCACCCCACTTTGTATTTTATGTCTGGTTTTCTTGTTTTAATTTAAGGCTCTGTTTGCTTTTTGGTAAGTTATTTATTTGGGTAAATGTATTTACTTAGGAAAGATTTATCGAGGTAAGTGTATTTACCCATGTTCTTTTATTTCCTATGTAAATAAGGTAATGAACATTTTAGCCATAAAAGTCTAATATTTAAAGGGGCATTTTTTTGTCATTCAAGTGTTGTCACCTTTCCCACAAGTAGGAAAGTTATTTTGGCACGTAAGAGATGGGTATCACTTACCCCAGTAAGTACCCCATATATCTAAAAAAAGAACGTGTTTCTTGGTTTTCCCCCTCTCAAAATCAAGAAAAAGAACACTGTATATAGAGGTTGGAATAAGAAACAGCCCCAAACAGCCCATGGGGCATCTTTCATGATTTTAATGAAGTAGAAACAGAGGAGATGTATATCATAACCTCTGGATAGAACTAATAAGTACTTCACCTTAAAATAAAGTCCAGAGACTTCTTTGTCATACAAAGGATTCCTAATCCTATAAATAAGAGACCATCTTGTAGTAAAACTTTGTAGAGAAAGGAGAGGTAGAGACCAGAGAAAAAGAATGGAGAAAGAAAAGAGGGATTATAGAGCCCATGTTTTGGGTTTCCCTTACCCATGCCAAGGCCACATCAATCCCATGCTGCAGTTCTGTAAGCGCTTAGCCTTCAAAGGTCTTAAAGCCACCCTTGTAACCACCTTCTTCATCTCCAAATCTATGCAAATGGAATTGGATTCCATTGAAGTCCAGACAATTTCTGATGGGTATGATGAAGGGGGTTTTGTCCAAGCAGAAAGTATTGAAGCCTACCTCACACGTTTTAAAGAAGTGGGTTCTCAAACCTTGACTGATCTCATCAAGAAGCAAAACTGCTCTGGCCACCCCGTCAATTGCCTTGTATATGATCCCTTCATGCCCTGGGCTTTGGATGTAGCTAAACAGTTTGGCTTACTTGGAGCTCCATTCTTCACTCAATCTTGTGCTGTTAACAGCATATACAACCATGTCCATCAGGGTGTACTCAAGGTCCCAGTTTCAGACTCAATTATCTCCATTCCTGGATTGCCACCACTGGAAGTTATGGACCGGCCATCTTTAATTTCTGTATCAGCCTCATATCCAGCGTACACCACGATGGTCTTAAACCAATTCTCTAATGTGGAGAATGCAGATTGGATTCTCGCCAACTCCTTCAACGAATTAGAGAGTGAGGTCAGTATATGTATTGTATCAAATTGCTCTACAACCTTCAAATAACACTACTTAATTTATTTCATAACAGACTAGCTCGATCGCTCAGAGAAAACAATATTATTCAATTAAAGATTGATTGATAGTTTAATTTCTAGCGTATTCACTATGTTGTTGAATTGCAATCAGGTGGTGGAGTGGATGACAAAACGCTTGCCGACGCCGTTGCTAACAATTGGACCAGCAGTACCATCCATGTACCTAGACAAAAGGGTGGCAGGTGACAAGGATTACGGTCTGAATCTCTTCAAGCCAGACAAGGGCAGTTGTATGAACTGGCTGGACAAGAGGGCTGCGAGATCAGTTGTTTATGTGTCGTTTGGCAGCATGGCAGCTCTCAGTGCGGAGCAGATTGAAGAAATAGCTTGGGGCTTGAGAAGGAGCAACACCTACTTCTTATGGGTGTTGAGATCTGATCAGGACGATAAACTTCCTGGAGAGTTTTTAATGGAGACAGCAGAGAAGGGATTGATTGTTAGATGGTGCTCCCAATTGGAGGTTTTAGCTCGCGAGGCAATAGGCTGCTTCATTACGCATTGTGGGTGGAATTCAACTCTGGAGGCACTGAGCACAGGCGTAGCAATGGTGGGGATGCCGCAGTGGACAGACCAAACCACAAATGCGAAGCTTGTCATGGATGTATGGCGCATCGGAGTCAGAGCTCGGCCTGATGATAAGGGGATTGTAAGTAGGGAAGAAGTAGAACGGTGCATAGTCGAAGTCATGGAGGGAGAAAGAGGAAAACAGATCAAGAAGAATGCCATAAAATGGAAGAATCTGGCCAGGGAAGCTGTGGATGAAGGTGGAAGTTCAGATAAGAACATTGACGGATTTATAGCTAAATTGGTGTCTTTGAAATGTGACTGCCTAAGAAAATGAGTGCAGTTTCGCATTGTTACCACTGAGTTATTGATTTCCTAAAATTAATAAAGAAACAAATAAAAGAAAGGGGAAATCAAGCTATATCAACTATAACTAATGGATCCAAATGTTAGTAAATACGTGCAACACGGCAACTGGTCGTCAGGCTCTGTCATCATTATGTCCTCGACAAACATTTAAGGCTTCTTTGTCGTATATATTGTTCTTTACATTAATGAGTAACAAAACAACAAGCAGAAAAAAAGCATCTACATTGGCATCGAAACTCGAAAGGAAAGAAGAAAACAAATAAAAGCATCTACATTGGCGAACCGCTGGCCGGGCCTGGTTCAAACCTAGGTCGCATTCCAGGTATGCACGGACATCATGCTTATAAACTCTGCGGACGTTAAAGAGCGCATTCAATCGATTTCATCATCGGGTGTCATATGACCAGCCTTAATGAGAGTCGTTGATCACCACGCGGTGAGCTATAAATAGGGGGCCAAGAGGCCCCTCTTCTTCACCAAAAATCTTATGATTGAGCTCTCTTGAGGTTACATCGGAGTCCTTTAGCTTGCCACTTCTCCCTTTGTGTTCCGAGATCATTTTCGTCTTTTTGGTGAGTTCGTCTTTTCTTCCTTATTTTGTAATCCTTTTCTGTTCTTGTTTCAATATGTCTAGTGCTAGGATAGATAGGTTCCTTAGTGACTTTAGTGGGCTTGAGGGTGCTGAGGTGCAGTCCCCGGCTCTCGCTAGCGAAGTTAGCTCCTCGCTAGATAGTTCCCCCCTCGCCCTTTAGGAGAAACCTCTTTATCCGAAGTCAGGCCATCTCGGCCTGAGGAGCCTGTAGCTCTGGAGGAGGGACTAACTTCTAGAGAGGGGGTCCCGTCTTCTTCTCGGGGTCAAAATCTAGATGACTTCGGGTCTTCCACTATGACCTCGGACAAGCTACTGTCCTTGGTAGCTCGTTACCGTCTTCCCGATAACTCAGTTTTCAATAATCCTTTGGGTCGTTACCCTTGGGTTCATGGTCACCATGAGTTCGCGGTTTTCGAAGAGCAGCTTGCGGCTGGGGTGCGCTTCCCGCTCCACCCATTCATTATAGAAATAATTAGGTTCTTTGACATCACCATCGACCAATTACACCCGAACTCCATCCGAACAATAGTAGGCACAATCTCCCTATTCCACAAGTATAATCAACCTTTGTCCTTAGACGTTTTTAGCTCGATCTGCTCAATCCAAAAGAACTCCGCTTGCCTACGCAGGGACATCTGACAGAGTTACTACATCTCTCATCGCCTTGGGTTCAAAATCCTGTTTGGTAGCCCAAACAAAATACCGGCCTGGAAGAGGAGATGCTTTTTTGTCCGGAACCCTGAGGGGTGGCCCTTCCCAACTTACTAGCGGGTGGCTATTAAAGACCCCAGGCTGAGGCTGGATGCGGAGACCAGGGTAGTCGTTAACTCCTGGAGGGACCTCAGCCTGGAGATGAGGGATTTCTTGGCTGAGGAGAAGCTTGTGCAAGTTAGGCTAGGCCCTCCTGGTAGGCCTCCACCTCGATGCTCATATTCCTTTTTACTTTGAATTTTCTTTAGTTCGCGACTAACCTTTTATTTTTTTCTTGCAATAGCTATGCTGGAGGTCGATGCAGAGAACCTTTTGAAGAGCTTTCAGAAAGGGAAAAAGAGGAAGGCCTCGAAGAAGTCTCGCAGGGAGGCCGGTCCCTCTTCCCCTATCCTGCTCGAGGTCATTGCGCCGAAGCCGATCTCGGCCGAACTTTCGAAGGAGGAGGTCCGTCCCTAGCCTCCTATCGTGGACCTGGACGAAGACAAGGACGAAGAAGCTCCGCCTCGCGAATCGGAAGCTTCCACGCCCGAACCTTAGCTCTCGAAGGAGAGAATAATGACCCCTCGGCTCGGACTCCTCAAGAGCAAGGATGCCGTATTTCGCTGTTAGCTACTGTATGGTGGTGAGTGTTTTACTTTTATACTTCATTTCCTTGTTCGCTTTTTAAGGGTACTTACCTCTGCTTTCTTTTTGCCAGGTGAACTCGGGAAGCCGAGGAGAATGCTCAAAAACTTTACCACAAGCTGGACTTAGCTCAGGGTGATGTTCTTCAGGCTAAGAAAGGAGCTCGAAGTCAATAGAAGCTGATCCTGGCACTGACTAAGGAGAAGGAGAAGCTCCAATGCGAGAACGAAAACCTCGATGCGATGATCAAAGAGCACACCGAGATTTTCGAGATTGCTATTCAAGAGGCGTGAGCTGAGGAGGAGAGCGTGCCGTCGAAAGCTTCAAGGAGTCTTCGGAGTTCCACAATCTCCAGGTCAAGTACGGATCGAGCTCTTACCAGTCTGGCTTCAAACTATGCAAATATCTGATGCGGCAGAAGTTTACCGAACTGGACCTCGGAGTTGTTTCAAGGTTTGACCTCACTCCCGAGACGGTGAAGGCTGCCAATGAAGAACCCGGCTCCTCCGAAGAGGAAAGCAATGATGAAGTCCCTGAGGCGGGCCCATCAGGTCGAGAGGATGCGGAGGAGGATCGCATGGAGACTGACTTGCCTAGTAGTTCGGATGCATGATTTTTGCCTCTTTTTTTGGACCTTTATGATGTACACCCCGAGCCTCCGAGCTCGGTTCATAGTGAAAGTTTCTCTTTTTTCTTCTCTTTTTTTTTGTACTGAAAACTTTACATCAATGAAATACAAGTATTTTGGCTATCTTTGTGCAAAAATTTTTTAAGTGTAAATAACTCCCGAACTGGCAAATTATACCAAAAATAGGAGTAAACTTTTTTAAGTGTTGGTTACCCCGAACTGTCAAGCTAATGAGCTGGACTACGGGCAGGGGTAACTTCACATGATTGTATGCCGAGGTGGGCGGACACTGTAGGTTATATACCTTACCTATCTGCACACGGCCTACTCACTCAGGTGTTGGTTATCCCTTAGTGCCGAGCCATCGGGCCTGACTTCAAAGGCGATTAACCTGTCGTTATATGCCGAGGTGGGCTAGACATAGTAGAGTTTGTACGCGAACTGTCTATGCCTTAGGCATGAGAACTGATTTGTCTATGCCAAAGAGGCGACTAGGACTTATCTACCCATGCTGAAGAGGCGACTGGGACTTATTCGCCCATGCCGAAGAGGTGGTTGTGACTTATCGTAGTGCCGAGGTCTTACGTCAGCTCGGCATTATAGCCCTTGGGCTTCTGGAAGTGACTCGTAGTCCTCTCTCCAATTCGGTGGTCATAAGTAATATCTTCTTAGGTTGCCAATGTTCCACGCTCGAGGTACTTGCTTCCCCTCCATAGTCTCGAGCTCGTATGTACCTTCCCCAAATAGCCGTCTTACTCGGTACGGACCTTTCCAATTCGGTCTGAGCTTACCGACGTCGGGCTCAGGTACCATAACCTTCCGAAGAACCAAGTCGCCGACGTGGAAGTGTCGCTTTTTGACCTGGGCATTATAGTACAAAGCTACTCTCTGTTGGTAAGTTGATGTCCGGATGTATGCTAGGTCTCGTACTTCTTCCACCATTGTGCGAAGGGCCATAGGCTAGTGAGGTATTTCAGATCGACAGCAGGTCAGTGGTGGATATTGGCATGCCTCTAACACTTGTCGCACTTCTTGACGAGCTCGAGTGCATCTGCCTTCATCGTGGGCCAGTAGTAGCCCTACCGTAATGCCTTCTATGCGAGAGCCTTGCCCCCCAAGTGTCCGCCACACAAACCTTCATGGGTGTCACGGAGTACGTACTCGGCCTCTAAGGGTCGCAAGCGGCACAAGTAGGGGAGCGTGAAGGATCTTCGTACTTAGCCGACTGGCACTCTACCCTTCAGGACACATTGCATTCTACATGGAGGGTCCCGTGAAGCAGGTAACTCATGAGTGGATCAATCTAGCTCGGTTCTGCTTGTGCTACAGGAGCGACCTCTCCTGCCCCCCCCCCAAGAATGCTATGCTGAGGTAAGTCCTCTATATACACAGTCCATATGGTGTGGTAGCTTGTGCTGGCTAATCAGAACAAGGCATTGGCCTCAACGTTCTCGGACCTCGGAATCTATCTGATTAAATTGGAAATGAAGCCGTACACGATCTCCCTAACTTTGGCCAAGTAAGCAGCCATGGTGGGGTCGCGGCCTTCATACTTGCCGCTGGCTTGGTTGACTACAAGCTGAGAGTTGCTGCATATGACGAGGTGCTTTGTTTTCATTTCCCATGCTAAGGTGAACCTGGTGACCAATGCTTTGTACTCTGCTTCATTGTTCGATGCTACTAACCCAAACCGGAGTGCGTATTCCAGCTTCACTTCGCTTGGGCTGTATAGAATTATTCCTGTGCCGCTTTCTTAATGGTTGGACGAGCCATCAACATGGAGAACCTAGGGCTCCTCGTCCCAGATTGGACCTGCTCTGATCGGGACCAGAGCCTCACTGGTTGATGCTTCCATCATCTGTTCAAGCTCGGTCAACTCGGGAGTTGCGGTACTAAATGTGCATTCTTCCACAAAGTCGGCCAAGGCTTAGGCTTTCATAGCCGTTCGAGGTTCATACCAAATGTCGTACTCAATCAGTTCAGTAGCCCACTTCGTCAATCTATCAGACACCTCAGGCTTGAGCAGGATCTGTCTCAGAGGCTTGTTGGTGAGGACGACGATGGTGTGGGCTTGGAAGTGTGGACAAAGCTTGCGAGCTGCTATGATTAGCACGTATACTAGTTCCTCGATCTCCAGGTACTTGGTTTCTGCGTCTTACAAAACTTTGCTAAAATAGTAGATGGGTCGTTGGACCTGATCTACCTCTTTGATTAGTACTGAGCTGACCACCTCGCCACTTGCGAAGAGGTACAACTTTAATACATCCCCTTCCTCGGGTTGGGTCAAAACCGGGGTGCTAGCTAAGTATCTTTTTAGCTCATCGAAGGTGAGCTAATACTCTGCAGTCCACTCGAAGTCTCTACTCCTTTTTATGGCTTTAAAAAAGGGTAGGCAGTGATCTGCCGATTTAGACATAAAATGGTTCAGGGCGGCTATCTGGCCATTTATCCTTTGAACCTCTTTTAGTTTGCGGGGTGGTCTCATATCTAAGATGGCCTTTATTTTTTCCGGGTTGGCTTCGATGCCACGTCGATTGACTATATAGCTAAAAAATTTACCCGAGGTGACCCCAAAGACACACTTGTTAGGATTTAATTTCATATTATATTTTCGTAAAATTTGAAAAACACTTTGCAAATCATCTAGAAAAAAATTGAATACTAGGTCTTCACGACCATGTCATCAACATAGCATTTGACTTTATTATCGATTAATGGCTCAAAAATTTTGTTTACAAGTCTTTGAAAGATTGCCCCGGCATTTTTTAGTCCGAAGGGCATGACCTTGTAGCAATACAACTCGAGCTCAGTTATAAAGGCAGTATTTTCTTCATCGACGGGGTCCATCCTAATCTGGTTGTAACCGGAATAGGCATTCAGGAAGTTTAGCAACTCATGCCCTGAGGTCGCGTCCACTAGGCGATCGATCTTGGGCAGCTGGAAGTTGTCTTTCAAGCAGGCTCTATTTAGGTCGGTGTAATCGACGCACATGCGCCATTTGCCGTTGGCCTTTTTTACTAGAACTAGGTTAACTACCCAGCTCAGGTAATGGACTTCCCTGATTAAGTCAGCCGCTAAGAGCTTACCGACCTCTTCATCGACTATCCTCCAGCATTCTAGGGCGAGGTTGCGCTTTTTTCTGTCTAACTGGCTTGACTAAGGGATCAATATTTAACTTGTGAGTTATAATCTTGGAATCTATTATGGGCATCTCTGTCACGGACCAAGCAAATATATCTAAATTTTGTAGTAAGAAGCTTACCAGCTGAGAGTGAAGTGGCTCCTCGATCGAATCTCCAATCTGGAGAGTCTTGGTTGGGTCACCGGTTGAGACCGGGATGTGGACCGTCTCTTCTGGTGGTGCAGCTCGCTCATTGGCATACTCTGTTGGTCGATCGAGCTCGACGTCAGCTGCTAGCTTTGCTTTCCCCTTGAGGGTGACTACGTAGCACTTGCGAGATTCGAGCCAGTCACCTTACACAACCCCTACTCCATAGTCTGTTGGGAACTTCATTGCCAGGTAGTAAATGGATACTACCGCACGTAGAGCATGCGTAATGGGTCGACCTACTATGGCATTGTAAGGAGAGTGAGTTGTGACCACCAAAAACATGTGCTTGAACCTCGTGATATTCGGCCATGTGCTGACCTCTATGGGTATTGAAACTCACCCTAGAGGTCTGACCTCCTCGTTGCTGAAGCATACCAAGGGAGTATCTATCGGCTTTAGATCGCTTTTCTAGAGCTGCAGCTTGTCGAAGGTGTCCTTGAACAATATGTCTACCGAGCTACCTGAGTCCACCAGGATGCGCTTGACTTCGAAGTCATTGAGTCTCAGTTTTATCACCAAAGCGTCATCATGAGGATATTGTATCCCATGCGCATCATCCTCTGTGAAGTAAATTGGGTCTTCAAGTCGGGATCACTTCGGTGGATTCTCCTCTTCGTTTTCTAGTTCGTGGATTGAGGTTCATCCAACTACTGAAGTACACCCTACAATGATGGACCCGCCAGTAATCATATTGATTACCCCGCGGGTCAATCTCTCCTCGGGTAACTGCCGTAGCAGCTATTCGTTCTGCTTGTTGCTGGACTCAGGGGCATTCCTTCTCTAGTCCCCCTGCCGATCTGCTTGTCGGTCTGCCTAGTTTCTTTCTTCTTGTTGTACAAATTTTTTCAAGTACTTATGGCAGATGAGCTCTTCTATCTTGTCATGGAGGTTTCTACAGTTCTCTGTACTATGCCCTTGGTCTCTGTCGAAATGATAGTAACGTTCTGATTTCTTGTTGCCACCTAACAAAGGAGGAGTCTTTGATGGCCATTAAGATTTCTCCTCGCTTAGCATTGAGAGCTGTATAGTTCATCCTTTCAATAGGTGGGGTCCTAGAGTGCCGACCTGACTTGCGAGATCGCGAAGGAGATCGGCTCCCTGACTTGTTTCCTCCCCTGCTCAAGGAGTTACTATTTCTTCTTTTGTGCTTGTCACTACCTACGTTGTCATTGTCTCTTTTTCTTTTTTCTGTCGGGTTGTTCGTCTTCCGATTCATATCCTCTTTGGTTCCAATGAACTGGTTAGCTAGCTTGAGGAATTCTGTGATGTCCTTAGATTTATTAGCCACCACATGCCATTTGAACTCTCTGTGAGTTATTCCTTCTTGGATGTCGTGAGTCTTACCGCCGAGTCTAAGTCGGGGATCTATAGGCAGGTGTCGTTGAAGCGCTTGATGTAGCTTCTAATCGACTCCCCTTCTCTCTGAACCACGTTGAAGAGGCTCTCCTACGACCTCGGGCACTTCTTGATGGTAGACCTATTCATGGGCCAGGCCAAGCCGGACTCAGGCTGGGCTTTCACTCTGTATTAACAGATTTTTCTAAGGCTTGAGCTCGAGCCCAGCCTAACCATCGGGCCTACAACTTGGGACCAAGCCCGGAACTCATAAAAAGCCTGAAGCCCGAGCCTGGGCCCGAGCTTGGGCCCGAGCCCAAAATTTAGCCCATGTTGTTACTACTAGTGAAGCGGCTGAATAGAGAGAGAAATTATAAGGAAAAGAATAAAAAATGTATATATTAAATTATAAATATATATTTTAATAAATATTATATTATTTATATATTTTATATAATATACAAAATATATATTAGATATTTTATAAAATATATAGTGCTGAGTCAGACTGGGTCGGGCTTTTTTGACAAATCCTAAGCCCAGCCCAAAACATTGTTGGGCTTACTGTGTTAGGCCCGAGGTTAGGCCTGTAGGCCTAATTACAAGACCAAGCCCGACCAGGGTGCGGACCGGGCCATCAGGCTACCCGACCCATGAATAGGTCTACTTGCTGGTGATGAAATGCAAGGTAAACAACTCTGCGAACTACGCCCAACTTTTGATCGACCTTGGCACGAGGTTCCGGTACCATGCCCAAACTACCCCTTTGAAAGTGTGGACAAAGCCACACATATGCAAGACTTGTCAGCACCAGCTAGGTGCATCTGGTACTGGAAGGAATCCACATGATCATTAGGATCAAAAGATCTGTCATATTTGTCCAGGGGAGGCATCTTGAAATCTTTGGGCATTGGGGTCCCCAAGAGCTCGGGAGATAGGGGAGACGACCCAAAAAGTAGGGGAGGATTGGCCTTTGTATCTACCGAGCTCGCCTCCTCCTTACCTTTAGCCTATCCTTCTTGTTGGTTTGGTCTCACTAGCTAGCTATTCTGAGCTGATGTACGGCATGCCTTGCAACGCCCCCGTTGCTGCTTCTTTATCGGCTCAGCATTGGTGCTGCTAATCTTGGTATGCTCTGGTACTGTTTTGCCGCGAGGTAACTTCTAGTTCCTTCTGGAATTCTTGGGCTGGCTATCATGGATGGAGAGGCCTTGCCTTCAGTTCACACCCAGAACTCCGATTCGGTTACCTACAAGTGGCCCACCTTCTTGCTGCGACCGCCGAGGAAGATTGGCCCTGTTAGGCTAAGTGTCCCCAGACCTGTTTCCGAGGTTCACTTGTGAAGCAGGTGGAGTGATCTGACCGTCTCTTCTCCCGCGAGGTGAGACTTGACTCCTGGGAGGAACTAGGACTTGGGAAGTCTCTTTGCCTCGGTGGGGAGATCGAGTGTTGCGCTGGTTCACGCGAGGTCGATTCTGGTTCTGATGGGCCCCTGGGTGCTGAGGTGGAACCAGCTGTTGGCTCTATGGAAACGAGGGGAACTACTGCTGGTACTACTGGTAGAACATGTATTATTAGTACTATTGGAATTGTTGGACTTGCTGCATTTGGACTGGTTGGCCCGCACACTGCACCAGATCGTCAAATTAGGAATGCCCAACTCCGGGGGGAACCACAGACGGCTCAGAAAATGTTGCGCCTACCACTGGGGGAAGTGGGGCATTCACCTGTGTGGTGTTTGGTGGCATGGTCAATGTTGGAACCCCAACCACAATAAACGGGATGGTGAACTGACCGATGCACACTGAAGGAAGTTGAGGTTTCTCCTCGGAGACATTCATCTCGCTACTCTGTCCGGCGTGACTGAAAGATGTCATTGATTCAGAGAAAAATTGACGATTGTAAAGAAGGATTTTTTATCGTGATTCCCATGGATGGTGCCAATTGATGTAGCGCGATCTGACTACTCCCTGCTGGAGGATGATCTAGATTCCAATCGGGCAGTGAGCTAGGTGAATCTACAAGACAACGATTCAAAGAACCCGGGGTGGCTAGCTCGGCGAGGTCGCTTCGATGCTTAAGTCAGTAAACTGTGATGCGAGCTGAAAAGTTTTGAGAGCTAGAGAGCTAGAGAGTAGAAAAATCATGCGTACCTTGTGTCATTGGGGTTGGTACATTTATATAGTTGAGCCCTCGCGGGTTTTGCGGATCAGTTCTGGGATCTTCGTCCTGACGGGATCCATTTCCACTTTAATTGGGGAGTAATGTTATCAACTAATAAAGATTATCAATTCTGCCCGATCTGGGTGGGAGAGGATTAGGCCCGCCATTTTGCAGCGTGATCCTGTGAGGTTCAGAGTTTGTTGGAGAGACTTTCGGGATTATTACGTGGTGGTCTGGGTCAGTAACCCCAAGTTGATACTTCAATCTTTTAGTTACAAACTGGATTGAATGGCGAAGTGCCTTAATACCGAGGTGACTCTCTGCCGAGGTGATTGAATACCCAAACTCAATTATTACGAACTTAGATTTGCCGGGCTAAGTTATCATCTCTTAGTCACGCTAAATCACCTTCTTAGTCACGCTAAATCACCTTTCATTATTAGTAAATACGTGCAACATGGAAACTGGTCCTCAGGCTGCGTCATCATTATGTCCTTGACAAACATTTAAGGCTTCTTTCTCGTATATATTGTTCTTTACATTGATGATTAACAAACAAAAAAGCATAAAAAAGAATCTACATTGGCAACGAAACTCGAAAGGAAAGAAGAAAACAAATAAAAGAATTTATTTTTTGCGGTGAATTCTCTCACCAGGCAAGCTAGCTTTTTCAGGATGACAAAATGAAAGATAATCAATCAAATGGATTGAGTAGTTATCTTTCTTTTCATCAATTGAACTTTTATTATTAGATTAATTTAATCTAAAGGCCCATTTGGTCAGGGGTCTGGAATTTTTTAATTTTAAATGTTTGATTGGGCAGAATCAGAATCTCATTTCCATTTCTGTTGAAATGATAATTCCCATTTGACTATTTGAGTCAATGGGTATTTCCTTTTCCCTCTCCCTTAGAATGAAATTCTATTCCAACTGATTTTAATTCCCATTTGATTCCTGTATAAATCAAACAGACTATAAACCAAACAGACCCTAAACATAAGATTACTAAACAAATAACTTTTCTTTTGATTGATAATCATTGCATATGTCTGTATGGGATTCATCCCAATTTTTGGCACACATAAAATTGAAGGAAGAGTTGATGGATCGGTCAAATGCCCAGCCAAAGAAGTTGCAGTTCCAAACGATCCATCAAAGTGTAATCAGAGTGTAATCAGAGGCTCGGTTCATGGCACAGGCCCGGGCTGTGCCATTCCATGAGCTGGATTGGCCCGTGGGCTGAGCCTTGTGTCAGGTTGGATAGTAGACTGGGCCAATTCATGAGAGGTATATTTTTTAAAAAATTTTAAAAAATAAAGAAAATTTAAAAATAGATAAAAAGATGAAATAAAAACTTAATTTCTTTTTATTTTATATGAATTTTGATGTATACAATTGTTTATATATGAAATAATAAAATGAATTTAAAAAAATTATAATACAATTGCAATAAAATAGTATAATAAAATTGAAAATAAAAATTATATATATTAATATATATATGGGTCAGGTTGGGCTGTGTCGGGCCATATCGGCATGCAGGCCACAAATGGCACAACCCACTCGGTCATGCCATGCCATGCCAGCCCATGGGTTTGGAAATCCAAGCCCGGCACGACCTATACATTTGTGTTGTTCCCCACATAGACCGCATGCCATCTTTCTAGAACATGCCAAGCTTGGACTAAAATTGTGCCTTAACCACAACATCAATTGTATGGAAAGCTCTCAAGCATGCCTTTACATCTCCATCACTTGTACGGATTTTATAGCTTAGTTTTCAGCTTATGTATATGTTAACATGTCTCTCCTTTGAGGGAAGCTATCAATTAATTTTCTCATTTTTTTGCATTTTTATTTTATTTTGTTTTAAAATATAAAAAGTAATAATTGCCTATATTAATTAGATCAATAAAGCTTCACACTATTATAATGAGAGAGAGAGACATTTGGGTTTTCAATGGCCTCTTATTTTAATGCATATCATTATTATATTTAAAAAAGACATTTAAGAGAGAGAAAGAGAAAGGGAGGGAGGGAGTAGCAATAATAATTACTATATTTTAAAATTTCCAGTATTAATAATAATTACAATATTTTTAATAATTAATAGAATTTTTATTAATTAATAGTATTAATCAAATTTGTTAAAAATAAGATATTTATTAATTAACAATATTTTAAGTCATTAACAATATTCATTCATAAACATTATTAAATAATGTATTTATTAATTAATATAACATAAGTTAAAATTTATTAAAAACAATATTAACAACTACAATTTTTACTCATTGATAGTAATTAAATAATTACAGTATTATTAATAAATTAAAATTAATTTTAATAATTACAATATTAATAACTATCAATATTTTACAGTATTTTCAATAATTTCAGTATTATTAATTACAGTATTTATTGATTAATGATGTTGCGCAATCCGGTCACTCCTAGCTGGCGGTGACTTGGCTCCTAGCTGGCGATGGACAGTACCTGAGGAGAAGAAGATGGTGAAGGATTCTCGGGGAGCTCGCCCGGCGGGAACACTCCAATGCTTAAGTTAGATCTTAGAGAAGAAAATAGAGAATGCAAGTAGCTATGAGTGCAGATAGCGCAAATACCATTACCTTCACCCCTGGGAGTTGGGGCTCTTTTATACTGGAGCTCTGTCAAATCAGGCGTAACCGCCTCTGTCAAGTCAACGTAACTGCCTCTGCCTCTCTGCCATAGCCGTTACTACCAGTGCTAAGGTGGTGCGCGCAGGCGGCCGTTGTAGGGTACGGACCTGCCAGGCGTGAGACACCTTTCAGAGATGGTAGGCACGACACCACCTGACGAGAGAAGTGGGCACAGCCTCCAGATTCGGTAGGTACTGTTGTTAGGCAGATCTTTCTTGTAGGTTGCCGAGCTACCTTACACTGAGATGCTAGGGATGCACCAAGGTACTTATGCTTGAAGCAGGCCTTAGGCAAAGTATTGAGTGTTAATGGTGCTGAATCGAAGTGTTTCCACTCCGGGATACTTAGTCGTGGGTCAGGGTGTTCCCTTCTTAGGAAGAGCTCGGGGCTCAATGGGAGGAGCTCGGGTCCCCTCGCTGGGGGGAGCTCGGCTCGCTCCACCCTTGGAGAGAATTCGGGGTGAACTGGATGTTATCTCCCGACGAGTTGCCTCGTCCGCCGAGCTGTTAGGCCGGGCTCCAGCGAGTTCATTACGTCGAGTTATGGCCAAGCTGTCACACTGAGTTGTCACTTATGCCAGGTCATGTCCATGTGTCCCCATGCTATGAGGTCGGGTCAAACCACCCTCCATCAATTGCCCCCACTCCCCGTGTTAAGGGTCCTGACCCAGTGCGGGGAGTTCACGGGATGACGGGTGGATTTGACCTGTAGCCCAGGCCGTCCAGCTAGATAACCCATTGGTCGGACCAGTTCGCTGCTCGGCTCAATCAAGGGTAACCCGAACTGTGTACAGTTCACGTGCGGACGTTAGGTGAATTATGGACTCCGCGGACGTCAAAAAATGCGCTAAACTGATTTCACCTCGGGGTCACGTAGCCGGTTTTCTCGAGAGTCGTCAGATCATCTTGATCTTGACCGTTGATGCCCGAGCATAGCGGCTATAAATAGTGGGGGTCATGGTCATTTTTCCCTTGCCATAAGTTCTCAGCATTTGTCTTGAGCTCGTGTCTAAGGTCTTCAGCTCGGGTCAATTTTCTCCAGTTCGGTTGCTTTTCCTTGGTGAGTCCCCTTAGCTTTTCTCAATTTCCATATTTCTTCTAGTTCGTTTCTCCCTTTATGTCTAGTTTTGATAGTCAACTAGATGAGCCCGAGGTGGGTACCTCAGCTCAGGGTGGCCCTACCGAAGTTCAGTCTCACGAGGTGCGAATGACCTCAGGTAATCTGGCGTCCACCTCTCACCGAGGTCGGATGTCGGATAGGTTCGGTCCTTCCATCATGATCTTGGAGAGGCTCTGACACCTCATCCAACAGTATAACTTACCTAGGGAGTGCACCTACAGTCTGCCCGCGGGTAACTTCCCGTGGGAGCACGGTCCTGACGAGATCGTGATCTTCCGGGCATAGCCGGGCTCCGCCTTCCTCTCAATCCCCTTATCGTGGTGGTTTTGAATCACTTTAATGTCACAATAGACCAGCTCCATCCGAACTCCATTCGTAATGTGGTCGGGACCATTTCCCTCTACTTTGATCACGCCCTCCCTTTAGACTTAGATATTTTTTGTTCAATTCTGTCAATAAAGAAGAGCGCTTCAAGCATTCTCCCCGAGCATAGGCGGGCCTACTACCTGTCCCCTCACCCGGGTTTCAAGCTACTACACAAGCTTCCTAGCAAAGTCCCAGCCTGGAAGCAGGACTACTTTGTAGTCCGGAACACTGCAGGGTGGCCCTTCCCCACTCATTGGAGGGCAGCTATTCAGGACCCCGGCGTCATATTGGACAAGGAGACAAGGGAGACGCTCCAGTCCTGGGCGGAGCTCGGGTTCAATTACAAAGATTATATTGCTGAGAAGAAGCTCATCCAGGCCGGCTTAAGCTCGGGTAGGTCATCTTACTTAGTACCTTAGTACCTTAGTCACTTGGCTTGTACTTTCTGAGTTTACTGATGCCGAGCTCTATTGTAGGTCCCATGGAAGCAGAAAAGCTTAAGGGGGAGAAGCTTTTTAGCCACATGAAGAGGAGGAAGAAGAAAGCTGCCAAGAGGGCTCGCGTCTAGCCTCCACAGGCCCCCACCTCGGAGCCCGAGCTTCCGCAGGCCCCTACCTCTGAGCCTGAGCTCCCCGATGTACCTCCAATCATCAACTTGGAGGAGACCTTGCCACCTTGGGAGCCCGAGACGTTGGCAGATCCTGTTCCAAAGGCAGTTGTGGAGCCCGAGGTCACCACCAAGGCCATTGATGCAGGAGCTGAAGCTCCCGCCAAGCCCATTCGCACAACCAAGACAGCAATTTCCAGCTTGGGGAGTCAAGAGGGAGCCCGGAGCATCCTGATCCCTCAGTGCAGCCTTCGAAAGAGTAAGGGGGTTGTCTACGCCGAAGAGGTCACCGACTGGGCTGACCTCACTTTTGCTCAGCTCGGAGCCCGAGCTGCCACCCACTCAATGGTGGTAAATTTTTTTTTTTTTTTGTGGCTACTACCTCTCCGGTGCTAACCAACCTCCTCTTATTAGGTGAACTCCGTTGTACATGCCCTGACCCTGCAGTCCGAGAGGCTACTCAAATGGGCTCTGGTTGCCGAGGACTTGGCTCGCGCAGCCCACACCAATTTGAGGGCAGCTCGCGGCCAAATCCATCGGCTGGAGAGCGATGTCGGGGCTTAGAAGAACGTCATTGAGGCATTGATGGCAGAGAAGGAGGAGCTGGCTAGCGAGAGGGATGAGCTAAGGGGCGAGGTGAATGCCCTTAAGGTGGAAAAGGAGGCTTTGGAGCTCGGGGTGAAACACAAGAAGGCCTTGGAGCTCGAGGTAAAAAGTCTTAAGGCAGATAAGGTGTCCCTGGAGCGCGAGGTGGTGTGCCTGAGAGATGAGGTCAAGGAGCAGACCGAGATCTTCAACCAAGCTATTGAGGACACCAAGGTCAAGGTTGTAATGGACTATGTCGAGTCAGACAAGTTTGATGTCGTGTTGGGGTGGGGGGGCTACCGCAAGGGTTTCAAACTCAGCAAGTGGCTGATAAGGCACACATATCCCGACCTCGACACAAGTGCCATCACTACCTCTCGGATCACGAATGACATAGCTCGTCAAGCCACGGAAGATCCAGACTCCGAAGAGGAGGGAGACGAGGAGGTTGATGTTGCCGACCTGACTGAAGCTTCTGAGAAAGCCCCTAGCAACGAGCCCCCAAAGTGACTTTGTACCTTGAGCCTACGAGCTCAGTCTTAGTTTTTGTTTTTTTTTTTTTTACTGAGCTCATTTGTACAAAACTTTTATCAATGAAATTTCCCTTTTTTTGCTAAGTGTTATGTTCTTTTGCCGAAGTGATTGCTTTACCCGAACTATTAAAGTTAAGTGCCCGAAGTAAGGTTTCCCAACTGTCGTCACCCCGAACTGACTCCAGTACTTAGTAGGGGTGACTTCACAACGTACACCGAGGTGAGCAACATAGTAGGGCGTATGCCCGACCTGTCTACTTCTGGGTTACTTAGATTGATGTTGGTTGTCCCTCGTGGGTCCAACCTATTGTGTATCGAGGCTAGCTATGCATTTGTAGGGTTCAAACCCAAGCTGCTTGCGCCTTTGATATTATACTTGCCTATGTTGACGAGGCGATTAGGTCTTGTATGGTGCCGAGGTCCTTAGTTAGCTCGGTATTTTGTCCCTTAGGATGAGGGAGTGACTTATAGTCCACTCCTAGAGTTCGCTCATGCCATAGAGGCGATTGGGTCTTATGGTGCCGAGGTCATTGTTAGCTCAGCACTTAGGCCCCTAGGCTCTGGGGGGCAACTTGGTTTACCCCCTTCTGGAGTTCACCCATGCCATAATGGCGACTGGGTCTTATTGTGTCGAGGTCTTTTGTTAGCTCGGCATTTTGGCCCTTAGGCTCGGAGAGCGACTTACAGTCTACTCAGCTCGGTGATTATAGGGAATATTATCTCAAGTTGACAATATTCCATGCCCGAGGTACTTGCTTCCCTTCTAGGGTTTCTAGCTCGTATGTTCTTCCCCGAGTACCCGCTTTACTCGGTAGGGTCCCTCCCAATTTGGGTCGAGCTTACCAACACTAGGCTCAGGTACCATAACTTTACGAAGAACCAGGTCTCCGACGCGGAGGTTCCGCTTCTTGACCATGGCATTATAGTACTGAGCTACCCTCTGCTGGTAGGTCGCGGTCCTTATGTATGTGAGGTCCTATACCTCATCAAGTAGGTCGAGGTTGGTGCATAGTTCATCTTCGTTTGCCTTATTGTCATATGCTTCTAGGCATAATGTGGGGACCTTGATCTTGGCTAGGATGACTGCTTCGGTGCCATATGTGAGGTTGAAGGAAGTTTCTCCTGTCGCGGTCTTCACTGTGGTCTGATAAGCCCATAATACACTAGGTAGCTTGTCTGCCCATAGTCCTCTAGCTCGGTCCAGGCGTGCCTTCAGTCCGTGGAGAATGGCTCTGTTCGTAACTTCCGCCTTACCGTTTTCTTGGGGGTGCGCTACTAAGGTGAAGTTTTGTTGTATCCCTATGTCCTTGCACTAGTTTTGGAATTTGATGTCCTCGAAATGTTTACCATTATCGGAGATCACTACTCGGGGTAGTCCGAAACGGCATACTATACTCTTCCAGAAGAAGTTCTGCACATTCCGAGTTGTGATCATTGTGAGGGGTTCAGCGTCAACCCACTTAGTAAAATAGTCGACTACCACCACTAAGAACTTTCTCTGCCCTATTGCTGGTGGGAATTGTCCGAGTATGTTGATCCCCTACTACGCGAAGGGCCACGGGCTGGTAAGATATTTCAGATCGGCGGTAGGCTAGTGGTGGATGYTGGCATGCTTCTGACACTTGCCACATCTTCTGATGAGCTCGATCGCATCTGCCTTCATCATTGGCAGTAATACCCCTATCATAGTGCTTTCTAGGCGAGAGCTCTGCCCCCCAAGTGTCCGCCGCATAGGCCCTCATGAGTATCGTGGAGGATGAGCTCAACCTCAGAGGGTCGTAGGCAACGCAGATAGGGGAGCGTGTAGGATCTTCGGTACAGCCGTCCGTCTATCATGACGTATTTGGCTGCTTGACGCTCTACCCTTCTAGCAACATTACGATCTATAGGGAGGGTTCCGTGTAGCAGGAAGCTCACGAGCGGATCGATCTAGCTCGACTCTACTTGAACGATGGGAGCGACCTCCTCTGCCCCCTTGAGAATGCTAGGCCAAGGTAAGTTCTCTATATACACGGTCCTCATGGTGTTATCACTGGTGCTGGCTAACCGGGATAGGGCATCGGCCTCAGCGTTCTCTGCTCTCAGGATTCGCTGGATGAAGTATGACCAGAAGTTGAGCAGAGCCTCTTTTACTTTGCCCAAATAAGCGATCATGGTTGGCTCGCGAGCTTCGTACTCACCCGTAACTTGGTTGACCACGAGCTAGGAATCACTACAGATGACAATATGCTTGGCTTTCACTTCCTTGGCTAGAGCCAGCCCGGCTATTAATGCCTCGTATTCTGCCTCATTGTTGGATGTCGCAAACTCGAAGCGTAGTGCGTACTCCAGTTTTGTACTGCTTGGACCATACAAAATGATTCTAGCTCTGCTGCCCTACTGGTTTGATGAGCCATTTATGTGAAGGATCCAGGGATCCTCATCCCAGTTCTCGCTTGGCCTAACTAGGAGAGATGCCGCATTGGTTGCTACTTCACGGTGCTCGAGCTCAACCGGCCTAGGAACTTCGGACTCGTCCGAGTTGGGGGCGTCGTGTTCGACCGGCCTGGGACTTCGGAGCTGAAAGTGCATTCCGCGATGAAGTCTGCTAAGGCTTGGGCCTTGATAGCTTCGCGGTTTGTATTGGAGATCATTCTTGTTGAGCTCGATGGCCCACTTTGTCAGCCTACCGGAGACCTCGGGCTTGAGCAGAACTTGCCTCAGAGGTTTGTTGGTAAGGACGATGACAGTGTGAGCTTGGAAGTACGGTCGGAGCTTCCGGGCTGCAATAACTAGTGCATAGGCCAGCTTTTCTATCTCTGGATATCTCATCTCTGCACCTTGCAACACTTTGCTAATATAGTAGATAGGTCATTCGACCCGATCTACCTCTTTTATCAGTACCGAGCTGACCACCTCGTCATTTTCCGAGAGGTACAGCTCTAAAACATCACCCTCCTCGGGCCGAGTTAAGATCGGTATACTAGCGAGGTACATTTTGAGCTCGTCGAACGCGAGCTAGTATTCTTCGGTCCATTCAAAACCCTTGCTTTTAATTGCCTTAAAGAAAGGCAGGCAGTGATCTGCCGACTTGGACATGAAGCGGCTCAGAGCGACTATTCGGCCATTCAGCCTCTGAGCATCCTTCAGTTTCCGAGGTGGTCTCATATCCAGGATGGCTTTAATTTTATCCGAGTTGGCCTCAATGCCATGCCGGTTGACGATGTACCCTAGGAATTTTCCCGAGGTGACACCAAAGACACACTTGCTCAGATTTAACTTCATATTAAACTTACACAAAATCTCAAAAATAGAGTGCAAGTCTTGTATTAATTCATGCGAAAATTGGGTTTTGACAACCTTGTCGTCTACATAACATTCTATCTTTCTACCAATCAATGGCTCAAATAATTTATTTACAAGTCTCTAAAAGGTTGCCCCGACATTTTTTAATCCAAAGGGCATGACCTTGTAATAGTACAGGCCGAGCTCGGTTATGAAGGCAGTCTTTTCTTCGTCAGCTGGGTCCATCCTGATCTGGTTGTAGCCCGAATAGGCATCTAAGAAACTCAGCAACTCATGCCCTGAGGTCGCATCCACCAGATGGTCGATCCTGGGGAGTGAGAAACAGTCCTTTGGGCAAGCTCGGTTCAGGTCGGTATAATCGACGCACATGCGCCATTTACCATTAGCCTTTTTTACTAGAACGGGGTTGCCCACTCAGCTCGGGTAATGGACTTCTCTTATAAAGTTGGCTGCGAGGAGCTTCCCGACCTCTTCGTCGACTGCTCTCCATCGCTCTGGGGCTAAGTTGCATTTCTTCTGTCTAACGGGCCTAACTACAAGATCAATATTAAGCTTGTGAGTTATGATGCTAGGGTCAGTTCACCATGCTCCTCACCGCGGATAGAGTTCCTACCTTGAGCGCACCTCAATGCATGGCACCGGTGATTGCTCCACTCCCTTCGCCGATAGAGGCAACCTTCGCAAAGCCTTCTTTCCCCCCAGTGGCTGGAACGAACCAGCTCAAAGATCTGATGAGCTGCATGCGGGCCATACAGGGTGAACTTACCAATTTAAACGGAGGGGAGCTGAAGTCGTTCTCTGGAGGTATTTCGGTTGGCACTTCATTCGGCGTTGCTAGAGGAAGCCATTGGAGTTTCTGCAGGAAGTTGCAGAGTTGAGCAAAGGAAGGCTTCTTGAAGCGTTTCCCACAGACAGCGCCAAATGATGCTGCGCAATCCTGTCACTCCTAGCTGGTGGTGACTTGGCTCCTAGCTGGTGGCGGACGGTACCTGAGGTGAAGAAGATGGTGAAGGATTCCCGGGGAGCTCGCCCGACGGGAACACTCTGATGCTTAAGTTAGATCTCTGAGAAGAAAATAGAGAATGCAAGTAGCTAAGAGTGTAGATAGCGCAAATACCATTACCTTCACCCCTAGGGGTTAGGGATCTTTTATACTGGAGCTCTATCAAATCAGGCGTAACCGCCTCTGTCAAGTCAGGCGTAACCGCCTTTGCCTCTCTGCCACAGCCATTACTGCCAGTGCTGAGGTGGTGGGTGCAAGCGGCCATTGCAGGGTATGAACCTGCCAGGCGTGAGACACCTTTCAGAGATGGCAGGCACGACACCGCCTAACGAGAGAAGTGGGCGCAACCTCCAGATTCGGTAGGTACTGTTGTCAGGCATATCTTTCCTATAGGTTGCCGAGCTACTTTGCACCGAGCTACCTTACACCGAGATGCTGGGGATGTGCCGAGGTACTTATGCTTGAAGCGGGCCTTAGGCAAAGTATGGAGTGTTAATGGTGCTGACCCGAAGTGTTTCCACTCTGGGATACTTAGCCCGTGCGTCGGGGTGTTCCCTTCTTAGGAAGAGCTCGGGGCTCAATGGGAGGAGCTCGGGTCCCCTCGCTGGGGGGAGCTTGGCTCGCTCCACCCTTGGAGAGAATTTGGGGTGAGCTGGATGTTATCTCCCGGCGAGTTGCCTCGTCCGCCGAGCTATCAGGCCGGGCTCCGGCGAGTTCGTTACGCCGAGTTATGGCCAGGCTGTCACGTTGAGTTGTCACTTATGCCAGGTCATGTCCACATGTCCTCATGCTACGAGGTCGGGCCAAATCGCCCTCCATCAGTTAACAATGTTTATTAAAATATTTTATTTATTAAAAAATATTAATATTTTTTATTAATTCATTAATTAATTTTTTTTAAATTGTTAATTAATGTAAGTATAATTTAAATTGTATTTTAAATATCATTTCAGCTATAAATAACAAAAATTACATTTAATGAATACAAATTAGCCAAGAAAATAACCAAAAAATAACATACCAACAACTTTTTCATAATTACAAAAAAATATCCAAGAAATTACCAAAAATGGATTAACATGATTTCTAATAAATATGATAAATTAGCAAAAATTAAAATATATAACCAATAAAATTACTTTTTTGAGAGAAGCTATTTATCTATTTTTTCAATTTTTTTTGCATTTCTCCTATTTTCTTTTGTTTTAAAATATAAAATTGTAATCATTGCTTATCTTGATTAGATTAATAAAGCTTCATACTATTAGAGAGAGAAACCTTTAGGTTTTCCAAGGCCTCTTATTTTAATGCATGTTATTATTACATTTAAAAAACATTTAAGAGAGAGAGAGAGGGAGGGGGAGGGAGTACTAATAATAATTACTATATTTTAAAATTTACAGTATGAATAATAATTACAATATTTTTAATAATTAACACTAATTTTATTAATTAACAGTATTTGTTCAAAATCAGTATTAAATAATGTATTTATTAATTCATATAATGTAAGATATAATTTATTAAAATATAGTATTAACAATTACAGTAGTTATTAAAAAACAGTAATTAAATAATTATAGTGATTTATTAAATAATAGTATTAACCGTACTTTTAATTAATACAGTATTTTCAGTAATTGCGGTATTATTAATTACAATATTTATTAATTAATAGTGTTTATTATTGTACTGTATTTATTAAGAAATATTAATATTTTTTATTAATTCGTTATTTAACAATTTTTTAAATTGTTAGTTAATGTAAGTTATAATTTAAATTGTATTTAAAATATTATCTAAATTATATTTGAACCTAAAAGTAATATAATTAAATTTTAAACTGTAATGAAATTTAATTATATTTAAATTATTTAATGAACAGAAATTAGCCAAGAAAGGAACCAAAATTAAATTACAAATAGTTTTGTCATAATTAAAATATTGTAATTTTCAAAGTCCTTGGACTTAATGCATCACTCAACGAGTGCCCTTTTCCACGTTAATCCATTTTTGGGGAACAATCCAAAAATGTTTTAATTGTCCAGGAGCTAGTGCCTATTCCCACGTTAAGGTGAGCCTGAATTCACCACTCAACGAGTTGGGTTTTTGGGGAACGATCCAATCCTGCAAATGAACTAGACCTGGAAATTGGGTTGGGTGGGTCGGGTTCGGGTTGGGTCAAGACCATTTGGGTTGATTTTGGGTCGGGTTGAATTTCGGGTTGGGTTATCAAATGCTAGACCCTAACCCTAAATGTTTGGGTTAGGGTTGATCCATGGGTCAATTCGAGCCAACTCAAAAAATAACTGAAATTTAAAAAAAAATAAAGAAAAACTATATAAAAATGTCAAAATTAAAAGAATTAACCTTAAAATTCCAAATATAAAATAAAAAATTTGAACATTTAACAATTGAAAGAGTAAATAATAAAGAGTAAGACTAAATAGAAAAAATTAAAGAGTAAAAACTTTTAACAATATATAAATAGTCCAAATTAGACTTGACAATCGGGTCAATAGGTTGACCGATGACCCAACCCAATTTTTTCCAGATTAGGTCGTATTGGGTCATTCTCACATTCAAGTAACTAAATATGAGACCCTAATCCTGTTTTATCAGATTGGGTTGGATCGAATTCGCGGGTTGGATCAACTTTTTGCCAGGTCTATGGAACTCTTCTTTCAGCCCGTCGATGAATATCCCTCTCAGTAGCCCATCGGGAATGCCATGGTTTGGCCATCCACTACATTCTCAAATAGTAAGCTTGGAATGATTTTCCATCGCCTTGCCTTAACTTCATCAACTCTGACGGAATTGGTCGACAGGCTTTGTTCTATGGTAGGCCTGGATGAAGGCAAATTTGATTTACTCCCAACTGAGAGACAGTTTCAGCTCGATATTAAGGTTGTACTAAAGAAAAGCCTCATTGTCGAGGGTAACAAGGAAGGTTTTCATCATCATGTAGATAAACCGTGCATTTGTTTATGTGGCTACCAAAACCAGTGGAGTTATTATCTAAATTTTTGGAAAATGGAAATTTAGGAAAATCTAAGATCTTTTAAGGAAAATAATTTGTTTTCTTGATGATTTATTGTCAAATGGGATAGAGATTCTTAGGGTTTAGGGACAAAGGTACGGTACAAGAAGGTATTAGGTATCCTATATGTGTCCAGTTAAATCAACCTCTACTTCACCAATGTTCTAAGGGATATTTAATAATTTTATAGTCTTTTTATATTAGAAATGACACACACTAAAACTAGAAATCAAAAGGAATAACAATTCTAACTATTCAACTTATTAACTAAGAAAAGGAACATGTAATAACAAAGAGATGGCAATACTAAAGAGAGAATAATTTAGTAATAAATAATGCAAGCAAGATATGATTTTCTAACAAATGAATTAATCTATTGAATTTGGAATGAATATGGGATACATGAACCTAAGTGATGTGTTTGAATGCCCTTAAATTCTTTGTTACGAACTTGCAAGAATTGATTTGATTTCCTAAAAGAGAAAAAGATGATAAACTGGATTGCCTAGACGGAAAATTTAGGCTACTGTAGATACAATTGTAATGTTAGATTTATGTATGTTATGACAAGAGGATTAGAACAAGAAATGGATGCATGGCACTATGCTTAGTACATTGAACAAAACACTTGCTGAAACGATGATAGAAAAAATGCCTAGGTGGGTGGTGGTTTTGTCAAATGGACCGGACATTCAAGTGGAATTCAGGGCTAAGAGCAAAATCTCCCTGCGAGTGGTGTGGTAAGGTTAAGTGTGGTGGTCTCTTTAAAGGACTAAGGAAGGCTGGAAGCAAGGGTAGGTTAAGAGCTTCTATCGATAGAGTCTTGCATTCGTTATGATTCATGCCTCCATTTATAAGGAAAAATCCCAGGGTCCTAAAAGGAATGAGCCAAAAGAATTTGATTCCCATTTTGAAATGATGCCTTTGATTCGGTGTTAGTTGTCAAGAGAACATTGTAAAGGGTTTGCCATGTGTCTTATGAAATCTCTCCAAGACAAAATTTTCTTTCATTTAGGAATTCTCATAATTCACGTTACTTTTTGCGGGTCTTCTGTACTGACGTGGCATGGATGATGTCAATGCTAGTATAATGTGTCCTTAATCCTACTAGGTGTCTTGTCACAAGCAATACTAGGTGGTCATTGTATTTTCATTCATCATCAATTTGTGATAGCTTTGAGCTTATCGTAGGTTCGCAATGGATTTAAGTTCATCGTAGGTTTGTGGTTACCTCGAATTTGTCATAGGTTTGTGGTGGCTTTGAACTCATCACAGGTCTATATTGGCTTTGAACTCATTGCAAATCTATGATAGCTTTGTACTCATCACAAGTTCATGCCTAATTGTAAACTCGTAGCGAGTGTCTTTGTAGTATTGTTTTAGTACCTTTATTATCATTGCAATTGTGGTAAATAACATGTCCCTACACTCCCTTAAACATTAATTAATTAATGGCTATAATACAGCTTTCTGGATGTATCCTAATGTTCTAAATGTGATTGTAATGCATAAAACCATGTGTGAATTTCTATGGAGAATCCTTATCTTAGAATAAGGTGAGGTATATTGTGAAAATGTGGAAAAGAAATTGGGCTGGATGAGTGAGTAATCAACATGTGCTTTAAATGATGCCAACAATAAAATGGTGAACAGAATTAGAGAACTGAGATCCTAATCATGGAGAGGGAATCGGACTAATGAGTTTAAGATTAACTAAATGCAACAATGTTATTATTCATTAACCAAGGAATAAGTGAATAAAAAAAATGGGAGTGCAATGGTATCAATTGATACATGGTGATGCAAGGATCATGCTGGAGATTGAAGTTAGGTGAAGGTTAAGAGAGATGGTATTATTAGAAACTAAAAATGATGATAATGCAATCTTACTTTAACTAATTAGTTTAGCATGAAAACTAACTGAAGTTAACATTATGCAAGTGAATAGCTGATATGGCTCAAATTTATAATTAGAAGTTGCTAAACGAATAGTCAGAGGATGTCCTAAAATTTTTTTCTAAAATTTCTTCTCCTCAAGCATGTGTTCTTCAACAACACCTTACTTGCTTAGAGACTCTCCTAGGCACGAACTTCAGCCCCCCTTTAGTTGTTTTCGATGATGGTATGAAGCCCGAGCAGCTGTATGGAAACTTGTTGGATGCCTTTCTAATTTTCTGCTATAGTAGTTGGACTTCAAGCAAGATTCAACCTCCTTCCTTTGACTCTAGGATCAAGATGATGGGCTTTCAAGGCTTGTGGATGAAAAGGAAATATGTTGGGGTTGTGGGTTGCAATTCCTTGGCACCTAAGACATGTGGGATGGGTGGGTTGTAACGACCTACAAGTAAACACTGACCTGTTATAAATTACAACAACATCATAGATGGCTTTGGTGAATATTTGGACATGGTAGAAGTATTTTTATGAGGTTGGGTGTGGGTAAGAGAAGGCTGGAGTTGCTTTGAACGTAAAGGGGGTAATGTCTAGGCTAATAGGTGTAGAGCTTTCTTCTTAGGCCAGAAATGTATGTTTTGTGTGAGAAATGATGGATATTTATAGAGTTTTGGGGAGGATTTTAGAAAGGAATGGATGGTTGAGATTTGAGTATGGGGAAATGAATGGTTAAAGTTTAAAATGTTTTTGGATGGAAATCAAATGTGAGAAAGGGCTGGTATGATAGCTTTGTGAGAAATCTTCTCAATCAATTAAGACAATACATGGTATGCCTTAGAAATTTGCCTAAATTGAATATTCCAACTTTAAGTGATTGATTTGATTGATTGGAGAGACTCCTTAACTGGTTAAATTTAAATTTAAAGATGGTTTTAGAGGTTGAGAATAAGATCTGGTTGTATGGGTCCCTAAGTTCAAAGTTGTAGTGAAGAAGATTCTAAACAGAGGGTCTGGATCAAGTCTCTAACTTTGGGTCTCAAGATTGAGATGTTGATGATGTTGGAATTGGGCGATCTTAATGTCATTGAACTCAGAATTTTGATCTTTATGCATCTACAGGGATGGAATAGATGTAAAATTAAGTGGCACACGGTATTAGTGATGAATGGAAAGTATATATTCACATGTTCAGGTGAAAGTGACAAGAAGAGGGGGAAAAAGTAGGGGTGTCAATTGGACTGGATGTGGTCCAATCCGATCCAGCCCAATGTGAGTCCATTACAAATGGATCAGGTTCAATCCAATCCAAAGAATATTTTGGACCATCTTGGACCGGTCCAATTCTGTCTGGACCATCCTATCTGTTCAAATTCATTTTAATTTAGATTGATTACAACCCAAACCCAGTCCATTGACACCTATATTCTTATCTTATATCAATGGACCGGATATTGACTTAATCCAATCGAATTTAATATAAATTTATTATGAATAGACCAGGCCCAATCCAATCTAATAAATATGTTGAACCGGATTAGTCCAATCCAATATATCTTGTTAGTCCTCCAATCCGTCCAAATTGATTTTGATGACACCCTTAGGAAAAAGCCACAAGGTATTAGTCATGTTGAGGTGAAACTGCCATTTGCCCTCTTAATATTTGTAAAGTCTACACGCACAAAAATTAATATGTAGATTAACAAAGAAGAAAATTGGACATAAGACCACTGTTACGGTTTATCACATCTAGCAGTAAGATATGGCCTCTTAATTATTTGGTCATACTAAGGTTTAAAAGTATTCTTTCTCTTATGATCATGGTTATTGGTTATTAAAACAAATGTTACTACTGTCAGTACTCAATTTTTGTTGGATTTACCTTTTTCATCCTTAAAAAATCCTGAAAACTAAAAGAACGCGTCAAAATTCACAGAACCCAAGATTTGATTTAAAATCCACCAAATTCCCCTATCTATACTTCAAATACCGTATTACACCAGCAGTCCTAAAATGATCGAATACTAAATGATACTGAATCTTAAATCCAAACTCTCCAATGTCTTGGTTCACTTTTTGGAAGTTATTTATTCCGATAAATACATTTATTTGGATAAGTATTTTTTGAGAAATATCTATTTAGGTAAGTGCTTTTATTTATGTTCTTCTATTTCTTAAGTAAATAAGAAAATGACTGTTTTAGCTATAAAAAGTCATTACATTAAAAGGGTAATTTTGTTCTATCCAAGTGTTGACAAGTTTCTCCCAATGTGCTAAAGTTAATTATTCCACATAGATCTAAGAAAATAACATAAGTATCTTAGTCAATTGAAACCAAAATCCTATTAAAAAAAAAGAACGACCCTAAATTTATTATTAAACTGGCCTAATCTCAATCCAATGGCCCGCCAAACACCACAAATATTTTCCTATAAAATTTCATTAAAAGTATCCATCTGATTCAACAACATTAAATCAAGTTTCTATTCTGAGATGATACAATCTATAATCTGACATGAACCACTTTTGTTCATTTTTATTAGGATAAAAAACTTGAGCCTCCCCTGATTTTTATGTTTAATACTAAGGCCTACCCTCTCTTTCTAAAATGAACTACTACCTCCCTTTTAAATGATGTCATTGGATAAAAACCTCTCTTCTGTTTGGAATCTGTTACAATCCGGTTGCATGTGACCTCACATACGGATAAACTTTTAGAAAAACTCAATATTGCCTTTGTTGGTGCTCATCTATGAAGTCATTTTCCGGGGTTATTTACAATCAGCATGATATGATCCTTAAAAGGGTTTCCAGTGAGTTGATGTTTAGTGACAGATTTTGTGGTGGTTTGAACTTAGTAGAGCAAAATTGCATTACAGCTCGCAAATATGTTAATTCAAGGTTTTCAAATTTTTTTGGTCCATGGCGGAGGTTCCAAGCCTTCACTTGTAACAAAAGGATGGAATGGCAGAGTTTGAGGACCTGGTTTCAAATCCATCTTTGCCTTTTGTTGGTAAAATAGTTGCAGCCAAAATTATAATTTAATTTTTGTAAATATTACTTTTCACATTACTTATTATAGACATTTAAATATTAAATTAAAGAATTTTTTTCTCTTAAGTGGATCAATGGTTAAGTGAGACCATGATCTTTACAACCATGACTGCTTATGCTCAAATCTTCACATTGTTATAGTATTTTGGGAATTATTTTAGAGAAAGTCCAGTTCCGAACCTGGTTCCACCAAGTTCAACCAAGGCTAGTGCCACCCAAGTTGTAGGTTATCTAGGTCAGTTCGGGTAGGGTAAACCCCCTCCCTGGAATTGGCTTGAGTGATGATTAATTCCAGGAATTTGGAACCAAACCCTTTTTATTAGCAGATTCAATAGAATTGGTTCAAGGCTAGTTCAAGATTGGTTCCATTCGGTTATGGGTAGAACCTACCCTTTTTTGGGGGGAATTATTTTAAAGAAAGTCCAATTCCAAGATTGGTTCCACCAAGGTCAACTAAGGTTAGTGCCACCCAGGCCAACTAATGCTAGTTATCTAGGTCAGTTCGGTAGGGTAAACCCCCTCCCTAGAATTCACCCGAGTGAGGATTAATTCCAAGAATTTGGAACCAAACCCTATTTATTAGCAAATTGGGTAGAGTAGAATCAATTCAAGGCTAGTTCAAGATTGATTCCATTCAGTTATGGGTAGAACCTACCCATTTGCTCACCCCTACATATATGATACTATTTATTTGAATATGTCCACAAATTTTTAAAGTATTTACATAGCATCAGAGGATGGCATAGTGGTATTTGGTTATGCACTTATGCCCAAGGATTAAAATATCAATACAATATGCCTGATACTAGGTGTATTGTATCAGTTTTGGTCATGGTTTTCGAACCATCATTGACTTGGATAGTAGAACCATTTGCCTTGGAAACTAGTTAGGAGACCGGTTCTATATTTACCCCAAACTGCTTTTTGCCCAAAATCCATTGAGTTGGTCAGCAGCCCATTGACTCGGGTGGCCAAAGCATTCGACCTGGACAATGATTTTTGGGCATTTTTATTTTAATTATATATATTTTTTATTTTTTACTTTTAAAATTGTCACAAGCTGATCCATTCAAATTGGACAATTGAACCACTGACCCAAAAACTAGTTGCCAAAATGGTTCTAATTCCTAGTCAATTTCTAAAACATTGGTATTGGTGTACTCAAATATGTTTGAATACACCAATGCAGATTTTTTTGAACATTTAAAGCATCTTAGCCCTATTCCCCAACCCCTGATTATTACAAAATAAAAAAGATAAAGAAAAAATAAAAGGTGAGGATCGATCATATCGATGCACATCAATACCCATATACCCATATTTGAGTATACGGAATATGGATATTATAATCCTTGGTACCTCTAATCTAAAAGGACCCTATTTCAATTCATGCTAAAAGCGAGATGAAATTTTGTAGACCATATTTAATAAGGCAATAAACAGAAATAAATGAATTAATATTATAATTAATGGGCTTGATTTGAAAGTGAAAAAAATGCCATAATTAATATATGATTAACTAGAAGAACTTTGACAAATCAAAATAAAAGAAAAAAAAAAAACGAAAAAGTACAGATAAGTTCAATGCAGATTTCTGATTTCCATTGCAGAGCTATAAATATTTAAAATGTTAATAATCCACACTCTATGCACCAACCCTACCCATGAATTAGCTTCAATTCTGAACTGACACCTACCCGAATAGTAATTTGGACTTACAAATTCTGACCCTGGTCTGAACCTCATTCTCCCCAAAAAAATGAGAATTTCGATAAATATCAATTTAAGACATCAGTTTTAAGACATCAGTTGATTGATCGCAAGTTTTTTAAATAAATATCATCATAGTGAGACCATTTGGCTGTATTTGTCGAATATGTAACAATTCAAATAAAAACCCACGTCGCATCACAAGTTTGAATTGAATCAATCAAGAGGCTGCTTATAACAGAATATGGTATCTATACATATCAAACCATATCATATGATACGTATCAGTCAGTTTTCAGGGTCACCGATACATAAAATACATGGAGTTTGGGATTTTTAATAATAATAATAATAATAATAACATATTTGTAAATTATCAAACTAAAAAAGAAAAAAATAAGATATGGGTATTGATCTTACAAGACATGATATATAAACTACCCGAAACGAAAAGCTTCATAAAATCCACCCACGGTTTAAAACTGGAACTTATCATAGCATTTATTCCTGCCATATTTCTTGCAGTAGCCATCATCCTTTTGTGTCCAGAAATTGTACCAAGTAGCATTTGTTTTTTGAATTGCTGATGGTAGCAAAAATTAAGTTCCAAAAACCATTTTTCACCTTATGATAAAGGATGATCAACTTTAAAATCGTATTATGTTATGTCCATAAGAAAAAGAAAAGAAAAAAAGAAAAATAGAACTTCTAAAATCATATCCATTATTTCATTTCCACCGTCAAATATCAAAACTTCAAAAGCAATATTAGAACTTGTGGCATTGTCATTTATGTATGTTTATTCTTTTCCCATGCAATAAATTTACAGCAGAAACAAAAGCTTCCTTTTCATCAACTGCAGCAAAGAATCATTAATGTTTCTCACGTGACCTGATTGCACAGCATCTGAGCTGAGTAATAAATCCCAGGTATGCTGCCATAACACCTCGAAGACTATTCATTGATACAAAGCATCCGAAGCGTCCAGGTAAAATGTAGACACTCTAGAACATCATGCAATTCTGCCTCTTAACATAATGAGTCAAAACTCAAAAATAAAGCATATACAATTTTGAATATTTTAATATCTAAGTTCTTCCTGCTTCTGTTGTATTGGCATCTTCTGCACGACTGCCTAATTTGACAATGTCTTCAACGAGAATCATTCCTTCTGTTGTGAGAGAAATTTTAGGTTACATACTTCACGAGGTAATAAGTATTGGTTGAATTCAATAAGCAAAGAAAACAAGAATGTGAAATGAGCAAATCCATCAGTCCTAGTGCAGTACCACATTTGAGCTCATGATGAAGAACCCATCATTCATGGTCTACATAAGAGATCTCATAACATAAAATTCTTACGAAAGCTTAGCCTTGAATTATTTTTATCTGCTTACCTTCTATTTATCAACATTTTAAGAAAATGCAACAAATTAGATAATTTGACTTGGCTCAAGAGATCTCTTGGTTGTAAAAAGACATACATTCAGGGAACAAGAAAAGGAATCAGATTACTGCAGGAAAGAATATTAAGTGACCAACCTCTATCTTTTGATAGGTTGTTTATAAGCTCTTCAATTCCATCCTTGCCTAACGTGTCCTTGAGGTATAAAGCTGCAGCAGCCACCTCCTCTGGAGTAACTTTCCCATCACGATCCCTGCATCATATAGATGAAGTCAATGAGATACTCCGATAAGTTTTTGTCTATATGCTGAATGTAATGAATTTCATAAGAAATAGGTGTTCATTAACACCAATTGTCTCACTATATTCAGACTTCCAAGTACATAAATTCCAACCAAATTTTATAACATCTGGACGCATTGCTCAAAAACACAAACTAAGGACCACTAAAATTTCAATATCAAAAATACATCATATTTGTAATAAATTAACTGAACCACTGATTTGATAAAGAGAAAGAACATAAAATAGAAAAGGAGAAAAGGAATAGAAAGAAATTGGTGCAGAGAAAAAAAATCAGTTTCCATATGCTGGTTGCCAACCAATTACAATATAAAATACCAGTCACTACTTGAGCAGTCGAGCTGTGTATATGTAAGCAAGGGCAAAAATACCTTTCTGCCTACACAAGGACATTCCAACATAACTTCTAATACTCCTAACCAGATCAATAATATAAAGATCAATTAATTGTGTCCCTCATATGATCAAGTTTCAAGCTGATAATTTACATGCTTTACATGATTTATGCAGTTGTTTGGACATGATAGTTATCTGATATATTACTTGGAATACCACTTGGACATTTACAAGGTGTATTGTCTATATATTACAACAAATTATACTACATATAATTTGTCAATTCTACCAGTTTAATTAAATTAGGCAGGACATCAGAACTTTAATTATTTAGTAATCAACTAGGCAAACTGCAGGAATTTTGGACCCCCTTAAAACTAGTAAAGAGGACAGAATTTAGAAGATCCCTACTAGTTTATTGACTGATATATGCTTTTGGCCTTTCAAGATACAGAATCATGTTTTTATTTGTGCAATTAATGTTCCATCCTCCATATCGTATATCCCCTCACATGTTAATAGCCCCCTATTAGCGTTTTTCTCTATTTGTGGTGTTAATTCTGTCATCATATTAAACAGGGCATTCATATCTATATGTGTAATATAGATCTCAAGAAATATAGACATGGTCAGATATAGTATAATTTAATGCAATAATGCATCTTGGAAAAAGTGGAGACCATTCAGGTACCAATGTCAATATATGCTTGCTGAGTGATATACCTCTAGAGCAATATAAACTGATAAAAATATTGGGATTTATTTTAATACCTTCAATAAATATTGCTAGTTATTGTTCATACAAACGAAACAAATGAAATCATCAAAATCCAATGTAGCATGTAAAAGACAAGGCATGGCGATTAAGCTACAAAATGAATCTCCACCTGTAAACCATGACTTCCACCAGAGGAATGAACAATAAGACTTATCAATGTGACCACTTGTGTCAACTATATTTATCCAAAGCGGCTCCTCCTGATTATAGATAGGGCCCAATAGAGGTGCACCAGTCGCCTTTTTCATGCTTATTCTCATCCGAAGTAATCATAAAATCATCCAAGGCCCACAACATTAAGCATGCTTACAGGGAACAAAAGACATTACTAGAAAATGCAAGTTTCTAAGGGAAATTGTTCCGAGCCCCGCCAATAAGTTCCAGGCCTAAGGACTAGACCTATGTTTTCATACTGGCCTACTTGAGCCCACATACAAGACAGTTTGGTCTTGAACCTAAAACTTCAAGACCAAGCCCATGATCACCCCTAGAATTTACACAAGATTAATTGACAATATATAATTGGGAGGGGGGAAATGGCTCAGATGATGATGATGATGATGATATGACCACAATGATGTCAGACCGTGCACGTCTCTTCTAGAAGGTTGTATAATCTTTCTACTAGAATTCTTATTTCTTTACGGAACTGAAACTATGGTAAAAGAAGATAATACCTTATATTAGATTATTATTGATTTTAGATTCCCATACCAGCCCTGAATGAGAAACCAAAGGGGCCATTGTTTAGGCCTATAAATTGGTTAAAAGTCTTGAGGGTGGGCCTTGGTGCAACGGTTGGGTTGCTCCATTGCGATCTGGGTGACCAGGGTTCAAGTCTTGGAAATAGCATCTCTATATGTGCAGGGGTAAGACTGTGTACATCTGTCCTCCCCAGACCCCGCATTAACAGGAGTCTCGTGTACTGGCTGCCCTTTATAGGTTAAAGTCTTGTTCAAGTCTATCATTAAGCCCATAACTAGGTGTGAGAGAGTGGAGTCAGTCTTGTTCCTGGAAGACCTGCATGGCGTGAGCCCCTGATTAAGACCTTCATGCAGCAGAAACATGGAGACCAGGGAAATCATGTGGGATAGACCTCGTATCTCTGGACACATGTCTCTACCAGGATGACTCCCAAGAACGTCTGCAATTGGTACAGTGGTCCCCCAGACAACCTTTTTCCTTTACTGAGGAAAGTGGGATGCGTTTCCCACTTGCTCACAAAGTAGAGAATGTTCTAGAACAGTTTCAGCTGTGCATGGTAGCATGGAGTGCTTCCTCTATAAATAGAGGACTTGGGCTCCTGCTGAAGGACTTTTGGGAGGCTTATTTGGGGGGCAGGGGATTGAACTTCTGCTGCTCTTCTCTGATCAAGCAATGTTGTGAAAATCATAATCATATCATAAATTGTAGAGAAACTTGAATCCAATCAAGCCATGCATCATATTATAAATCATATGATTGTTTCTGTATGTTACAGACATTGGAACCATGTCCATACTACACCCAAGATCATGAATAGTACCATTATCCAAACTATATCCAAACAAATACCCATAAATTATTTCCATACCTAGATCAGTAACTCATTTTTCGAATTCGTAAACCTTGAAATCATTAATTAGGAAGTGAATGTACTGTAGTGTTGGTGTTTTGGTATTAGAAATGTAGGTAAGGCATATTTCTTGGAATTAAAACAAGGAATGGAGAAAGACAGCATTAATTCAAAGTGAACATGCGGTCAAGTACATGGCCACAAAGAAATGTACGGAAAGTTGTAGTTTTTTAGGAATATTAGTTAAGAAGTAAAAGTTGAGCTCTAATACTAGTTTCCTTGTGGCAAGATTGGTCTATAATGTGAACTTGCTCGTTTTCTGTGATCAATTGAGTGAATGACAATTGTTCTTAGCACTTTGTTCCTTGATGATGTCACTCCAACTATCTCAAGATGTATGATATGTGAAGAAACTCCCTGATGTACCATTTTATTGTAGTCCTTATTGTATTGCCCTAGAAGGGTCTCTTTGTAATTTCTGTAACTTTCACTTTCTATATAAAAGACCCTTGGGGTAGGGTCGAAACATCCATTCTTCATCCCAGAATTTTGTATTCTGCTCTGGGTCTGTTGACATGGTATCAAAGCAGGCTGCTCTGTAATCAGCTCTTGCTTTATGCTCTCTCTCTGATATCTCAAAGGCTGCTGGCATCTGGGTGCTTTGTCTGAAGATAGGGCTGTTCTGATCAACCCTAATCCTTGCTCTCTGTTCTGAGATTTCTGCAAGAGAGGTCTTCCTGGAACTCTCTTGGAATGCCTCTATTTGTAAAGAAACCTGATTGATTGTGTTGTCCTGGTCTGTTCCTCTAACTCAGAAGCTTTCTTCGAGATTGGTCAAGCTTTGGAGGAGTTCTGGTCTTCTCTCTAGGGCGGCAGCAGTTTTCTTCTTCTTCTGGTCTTCTCTGAAGGGCGGCAGCAGTTTTCCCTTGGACTGCTGTATTCTCAGGCCTTCTCAAAACTTCGAACATTTTGTTCTTGACTACTGGTGCTTCAGATTGAAGGGTTTCAACAGACCTCTTCATTCCCTTTCAATCTGCTTATCCGAATCCTATTGGTGGCTGATTTTAACTGCACACATCAGGTTGGTGAATCTCTCTTGCAACCCTAGTTTTCTTTGTGCTGTCCTAGGGCTACTTGGTAGGAGCTGTGTTCAGTACTGAGGGCATTCAGTCCTCTCCTTAGTTCAACAGTCCTGGAACCATCAGGTTGGACTGTCAACACAACTAGTTGGAGTTGTTCTGGATAAATTTCTTGGAGGATTTTGATTCCTCTACAGGGTGGCAAATCAGTATTGAAGATATTTGACTATATTTCTCTTCCAGACCAGATTTATTGCTGTTTGTCTGAACTGCTTGCTGCAACCTTGATTGAACTGTTGACTTAAACTGCTATTGAATTAAGTGAAGTGGTTAACATCCCTGAACTTCGAATTTCAGTGCTACTACTTTTCTTCCTGGGTTGCCTTTATTTATTCTTGATGGCTGACAAAGTAGATTTTCTCCCTGTAAAATTTGATGGAACTAATTACAATATGTAGAAGTTCCATTTTGATTTCTATGTTGAGGGAAAGGGACTTGAAGGTTACTTGAATGGGACTGTAAGTACACCTGATGAGGATGAGGCTGATAGTAAAGCCTATACACAATGGAAGCTTGACAACAGAAAGTTAGTCTCATGGATTTTGAGCTCCAATGCACCTCACATTAGTGTTCCTATGAGAAGACTAAGGACTGCCTATGAGATGTATGCCTACTTGAAAAAGGTGTATTATCAGTCCAATATGTCACGGCAATACCAGATTGAATCTGAAATCTTTGCTTATTGCTGGGGGGACAAAAAGATTCAAGAATACTATTCAGGCTTTATTGATCTTTGGGCTGAATATGAACTTGTTCATACTGAACCCTCTGATCCCGTTGAATGTGTCAAGTATTTTCAAAAACATTTTGAAAATAGGAAAGTTAACCAACTTCTCCTTGAGGCTGAGACCTAAGTATGAAATAATCAGGTCAAATATTTTGAGTAGAGGAACTCTTCCAGACTTAGACTCTGTAATGGGAGAATTGTTGAGGAAAGAAACTAGACTCCTAACTACTGCAAACATAGAAGGGAAACATCCTGATTCAAGGAGGTCTTTCTTGCACGAAGGAATAAGAAATTTGGTGGAAATGACCCTTCTAAAACTCGATGCTATGAATGCAAAGGAAATGGACATATATCCTCTCATTGCAAAAAGAAGAATGTCTACACATATTACAAACAACATGGACATATCATTCTAGATTGCCCAATTCGTCCACCCAAGGGACACATGAAGAAGAATCGGCTACACGCTTATCAAGCGTCTGGTTCGATACCCCCATTGCCAAGGGAGAATCCTCTGCTTCCATGAATAAAGAAGAGATACAACAACTGGTATCTTCTGCCATCTCATCTGCCTTTTCTGCTATCGGCCTATCTGGTGAGTTTTTCGGTTATTGCTATTCTCTCGTTTGGATAATTGATTCTACTGCTACAAATCATATACCGGGGCTTATCCTGAACCTTCAAACAGATTGTCTGAAACCAACCATAGACACATTGTCACTGCTAATGGTGAGAAACTTGACATCATTGGGAGTGATGACTTGTGTATCAAACTTTCTCCCTCAAATTCCTTTTCCCTTGCTAAAACCTTCCTTGTTCCTAATCTTACTGCCAACCTTATTTCAGTTGGTCAATTAGTTGATGAAGGTCATATTTTAACCTTTTCTTCTTGTAGAGAACACTGATGTGGGCCCCACAGCTACGGTCCCACTGTGTTCGTAGGGTAGAAGGTGTTCTAGTCTTTCTAGGGTTAGCTGGTGGTCAGTTAGTTATGTCAGTTGTTATTTATTTCAGTCTTATTTTATTCTATTTGTTATGTAAATACTAAGGGCAGATCTGTCCTTTCCATGTAATGAGCATAACCTATAAATACTAAATAAAGTGGCGGCGGCAGAACATTATGCTTCTGTTCCTCCTTTCAACTCTTGTGTTCTACTGCTCTCTCTTCTCTCTTTCTCCTCTCTTCTCTATACTTTTTCCTTCTATTTTCGAACCTGAAATCCATTAGGGTTCAAGACTGATAGCAGTCCTGAACGTCTACTTGGTATCAGAGCTAGGGTTTCTCATGTGAGTCTAGTCCAGCCGACCACATGAGAACCATCTAAGGCTGGAAGCTGAGAAAGTAGAGTTCGTTGACTGATTCTTGGAGATCGCYAGAGGGTTTAGCAGCTGTTTGAAGATTTGCAGAGTGTTGGTGATCAGGAAGAATCAAGCAGCGAACAGCATTCTCTTGTAAGTTTTTTATTTTCTGAGAGAAGTACTATCAGAGAAGATAGGCTGGACCTATCTAGAAAGGGCGGCCGAACCACTCTAGGGTTTTCTTCCTTCTATTCTCTAGGGTTTTGTCTTAACCCTGCGGCAAACCCTAATACTGGGCTGAACCTTGTGATCTATTTGTGAAACTTTTCTTAAGTGTGATCAGTTTTAGGGTTTCATATTAACCCTACTACAAGTGTGATCCGTACGATACTGTCTGGAGTGTGGCTGAGAATTTGCTTTTAAGGACTGGTTAAAACCCTAATTCTGCTTCAGCATATCAGATTATTCTCCAAGCTGTTTTCAGATTTCTTTTGGGGGGACTTCGAACTCTTCTAAGGGGTGAAAACTGTATGGACTGTTGCTGTTGTGTTTGATAATTGGTTTCAGATCAGACTTATACCTGTTTCATGCATATTTGCCATGAAAACAGATTGGTTTTATACTGATTTGGTGATTGTGGTTGATAGTCCAAGTGCAGTTTTTCTTTACTGTAGTAACCCTAATTTTGAGACTACTGGTTCTTGACTGAAATGGAGTTTAAGAATCAGGCAGAAGGCAGTTTTGGGAACAGCAGTTATGGTGGTGTTTCTGAGA
>NW_010729239.1:670238-697063 GCF_000365185.1 Nelumbo nucifera | reverse complement strand
TTTATAAAGGAGAAACTTGAAGAAGGAATAATTTGCACTCCGTTTGTACCAACCACTCAGCAAGTTGCAGATGTTTTGACTAAGGGCTTGTTGAGACAACCATTTGAACTTCAAGTTAGCAAGTTGGGCATGATAGATATCTTTGCACCAACTTGAGGGGGAGTGTTGACAAGATATGATTTGCGGCAAATTAAGAAAGATATGATTTGCTGCAAATTTAGAAAGATTTGATTTGATTCATTACAAATTTGATTGATTACAGATTTGAATGAATTTAGGAAAGATTAGATTTGAATAAAATTAGGAAAGTCCCCTAATTGAGATAGATTCTAGGAGTAATTGAGAGAGATCCTAGGAGTTTGTCTCTCCTATCTTTTCTTATTTAAGTTGTATGCTCAACATGTTTTATCAACACATTATCAATACAGAAGTATTTCTTTTCACTCCCTCTTCATTTCTTCTTCTCTTCCTCTTTATTTTTCCACAAATCTCAGCATCAGGAAAGAGGACTCCAAAGAGAGATTTTAACCCCAAGACTCGAGAAAGCATGCAGTTAATAAGGTATGTAGCTGTTAAAACTACATAACCTCAAAACTTCACATGAACATGGGTAGCAAAAAGATTACTCCTTGCAACTTCCACGATGTGTCTATTTTTCCTCTCCGCTACTCCATTTTGTTGTGGAGTGTGGGCACAAGAACTCTGATGAATAACCGCAAACATATCAGATAGGAGGTAAGGTCCTTCTCAAAATATTCCTTAGCATTGTCTAACCAGAATATTTTGATGCGAGTATTAAACTGAGTGAGTATGTGTTCATGGAACTGTTGCACAAGTTTAGGCACTTCAGCCCGAGAGCGCATAAGGTAAATCCAAGAATATCATGAAAAATCATCAATAAACAAGATGAAATATTTATACCCACCCATACATGGTAAATGGTAAGGCCCCCACACATCAGAGTGAGCAATATTAAAAGGAAAAGTTGATCTTTATTACTTGAAGGATAAGTGCTCTTACAATGCTTTGAGAACTCACAAGACTCACAATGAAGACTCGATAGAATAATTCCTTTAAAAAACTCTGGAAACAAGTGACTCAATGTCGAAAATGACAAATGACCCAAACGACTATGACATAACATAATACGACTAGTGGGCTCAGAAACAAATGCAATTCTCTTAGGTTGTACTTGGCTCTACTCAGGCATGTCTAATAGATAGATACCATTCGCCTCATGACCACTCCCAATCAACTTTTGAGATTCCATGTCCTAAAACCCACAATATGAAGGAAAAAAGGTGACACTGCAATTCAGGGATTGTCAAATTACTAACTAAAAGAAAATTAGTATTAAGTTTAGGTACATGAAGAACATATGATAAGGTCAGGGCATTAGAGGTCTTAATGTTTCCCTTTCCTGGAATAGGGGCTAGGGAGCCATTAGCAAGGGATATCTTATCCTGACCAGAAAGAAGTTGGTAAGAGGTGAATAACTGTGAAACACTAGTCATATGGTCAGAAGCACCAGAATCAATTATTCAAGGGGTTTTATGAGTACCTGAGATAGAAGCATGATGTACAGTGGCACGAATACCTGAGTGAGCATATGCAGAGGAAGGAACAGTCTCTGAAGGAGCTGTAGCAATGGACTCCAAGTGACTGATGATTCGTCCATACTTCTCATATTCAGCCCTGGCGGCTGCAAGCTGTTCTCCCACTAACTTCTCTCCACCCTATCCTTGTTCACCTTGTGAAGAGGTGGCTACATTTGCATTTCCACCTTTTCTAGTTTCAACCCTTTTTTCACCATTTTCTTTCTTGAATCTAGTAGGAACAAGCTCTGGATGCAGCTTTCAACATGTGTCTTTAGTGTGTTTAGGCTTCTTGTAGTATTTACAAATAACATCTTTCTTCCCAATGCTAACCTTCGGCTTCATCCCAACATTAGCATAGTGATCAACCTACGGCTCAACAGACTGAACCTATCTTCTACTCTCCTCACTGCTCACCGTAGCATATGCCTAAGACAAAGTCACCTAATCCTTTTCTAAAACATTTTGCCTCACAATATCATACTCCTAGTTGAGTCCGGTGAGGAACTCAAAGACCCAATTTCTCTCCACCAACCTCTTGTATGTTTTTGCATCCTTTGTGCAACCCCAAACAACAGTCTCCATCAAATCAATCTCTTGCCAAAGAGATTTTAGCATAGAGAAATAAACTGCCAAGGGCTTCTCCCCCTCTCTAAGATTATTCACATCATTCTTCAATTTGTAGGCCCAAGCAACATTAAGCTTTTGGGAATAGGTCTCTGTGACACTATCCCGCACTTCTTTTGCAGTTTCCATCCATAGGTAATGTTGAGTAATGTGTGGTTGCATAGAATTCACTAACCAACCCACTATTCTGTAGTTTTCCTACATCCACCTTTCATAGGTAGGATCATCCTCCTCTAGTTTCTTCTTTCTCCCGGTAATATAACCCCATTTTCCTCTACTACACAGATGTATCTTAATAGATTGAGGCCAAGCTAAATAATTGGTTCCATCTAGCTTCACAATGGTCACAGCCCCAAAAAGATTCTCTGCTGACCCCCCATATCCAAACCTAGAATTTGCGAAATATTTGGTCTCTCCTCCAGTTTTCTCCATTGAGTAAATTGGATGCAAATGAAAATCAAATTAGGGCTTTACTAAGTTGGATTTACTGTTCTAAGCAAAGAACAACCTTTCAACCCCCAAAATTAGGGTTTCACAGGGTCCTACGGAATGGGGAGAAAGAGAGAAACTTCAATCGCCCCTTCCAGAGGTTCCAAAATTTAATCCACCCAAAACTGCCCCTAATAGAAATCAAAAGGCTTATCTCTGATCCCCAAGTGCCTAGTTCAAATTGTCTCTACAACCTATAACAAGGTTTCTCCAGTTATCCAGGGTTTTCAGGAAAAATCTCCAAGAACCTGCCTTGGGCTTCAACTAAGGATGAAAAACCTCCACAAAACTCTCCAAAAACCTTCCTAACCGGGATGCATATGTAGCTGATTGATCAACCAATCAGTTCTCCATACACAGTATGTATGGGCAAAGAAAGGAGAAAAAAGTCGAAAGTGAACCCGCTCTGATACCAAGTTGAAAATTACACTTACAATAATTCAGATAATGCAAGAAAAGAAGAAAAGAGAGAAAGAGAATGAAGAAAAAAGAAGTTTCAGCAATAGGCTGTGGAAGAAGAAAAGAAGGGAAGAGAGAAAAGAAGAATTTGAACCTCTCTTCTAGCCCCCTTTCATCACTTTTATTAATAATTCTAAGTCTGAGTACAATTACTTGGATGCCCTTAATGGGGCGGCCAGCACTAAAGAAACAATTAAAGAAAATAAAAGAAGGCCCATAACTAAGAAACATAACTTTTAAATACTACCTAAAGAAATAAAGAACACTAAGGCCCATTCGGCCCATTCTCACTACAAAAGGGTTTGAGGTAGTGCCCAAATCTGAAATTGTGGTCCATATATAAAGGGGTTTGTTTTGTGATTTTTGTCATAATTCATTCTATTTTAGGATTAGGTATCAGATATTAGTTGCATTATTGTTTCTTCATTGGAAATTTTGCTATTTGAGATATTATTTGTAAGAAATAAGATTTCATGTATTTAAAAAAATTTTTATTTTAGTTTATTTTGAAAGTTAATAGAGCATTACTAGTGTACAAATAACAGAATTTAGAATTTGTTAAGCCCTTCCATAGGTGTGAAACACATAAGAATCTACAAAACATAAGAGCTCCAAATTCCAGCTATGGGGCCTTTCTCCCCAAAACCAAGCCACTTTCCAGCCAACATATCCAGGAACCCTTGAAGGATTATCAATGCTACACAAGAAGGCCAACTATCACTATACCTATATTTAAAATATTTCAGATGATAGACATAATAATATCATTGAAATCATTCCCACAACGTAAATTATATGGAATGATTGCAATTTGAAATTCGTTAATGAGAAAAAGGATAAGTAAATAAAGTTTAAGCTCAAAGAAAAACCTGTTGGTGCATTTCTTCAGTGGACAGCATTCCAAGTAAGCCTCGATCCCTACAAGCCTGACGAAGTTCAGCTTCTGAAAGGGACTCAATACCCTCTGCTCGAATCATTCTATCATCATTCTTGATCCTAATAACACAAAAATAAATCCCCTTATAATGAATAATATACAACCAACATGCAACTCGATTACATAGATGTTCAGATATGATAAAGTCAAAAAAATCTAAAGCAGTCATAACGTGATTCTATGAACTTTTGCCAAGGAGATTCTACATTGTTTGGTTGTCCACATGCATTTAAAGAAAGAGCCACCAAAAGAAAAGTAATTGAGAGAGAGAGAGAGGATCAACACATTAATAGGGTTTAGAAAATTATATTGAAGTAATGAACAACAGAAATGTAAATGGATGTCTAAATCTTTGGTTTTCCTGTTAGCTTCATGCTTCATGAATTCATAGGAATAATCAAAATTTGGGGAGAAAAAAAGGAAAAAGATGGAGACTTAGAGAAATTCCATTCTCTATGACATACATATCAAAATTTTAATAGGTCCCAAGGTGAGGACCTTCTGTTTAAAAGTATACCACTTGGAAATTAACACTTATGAGACACTTCAAAGAAAAACACCAGGTTGGTGTTTATCTCCTCACATCCACATCCTTTTTTAGTTTTTGATCAGTAACAATCAAGGATTTTATTAATACCTATAAAACAGAAATTCTAAAGAGGAAATTCTTGTAAACTAATAACCACTATCTATCCCAATTAATCCTTATATCAGGCTCCCCTCAAAACTTCACCCTGAAATAATTTTGCTCCATTTACCCCTTGTCTTGCTAAGGCATCAGCTATGCTGTTAGCACATCTAGGAACCCATGAAAGTTGAAATTGTAGATCCCACATACAATAATCTGAAATAAAATAGAAAATAGAAGGGAAGAAGAAGATTGAAGAAGATGGAAGAGAAAGAAACAATGGAGGAAGAATATTGAAGAAAGGGAAGAAGGAAGAGAGTAGTTGGATGCACTCTCCTGTCCCCAAAGTTATCTTTTATTCTTTAATTGTAATATGAGCACAATTACATGAATACTATAGTAGGGCGGCCAGCACTAAAAACAGTTATAAAAAAGATGGAAACAGACCCATAACTAAGGCCCACTACTCATAAACATAAAACATAAACATAACTAAATAAAAGAAAGAAACTAAGGCCCATTCAGCCCATTATCTATATACTCCTCCTCAAGCTCAGCATAGATACCAATCATGCCCAGTTTGCTTACATAGTGTTGTAACTTTCCCTTAGGGACATCCTTGGTTATAACATCTGCTAATTGTTGCTTTGAGACAATGAAAACAAACTTCTCCGGAAGCCACCCTTTCTCTTATGAAATGCTGGTCTACTTCAATATGCTTTGTTCTATCATGTTAAACTGAATTGTGAGCTATGTTAATTGCAGCCTGGTTATCACAGTACAACATTTAGGGTTTATTATATGCAATACCATCTCCTCTAGAAGTGACCTGAGACATAACAACCTTGAAACTCCATGTCCCATTGCCCTGTACTCTACCTCATCTAAAGATCTGACTACTGCTACTAGCCCAATCGACATCTATATAAGCCTCTAGCTTTCATATGTCCATGCCTAAAGAAGAGAATACCCTTTCTCAAACCCTAATGGTTGCTCCATGTAAACTTCTTCTAAAAGATCACCATATAGAAGTACATTTTTAATGTCATGCTGAAACAATACACAATCATGCATAGTTGCTATTGACATCGAAATACGAATTGAACTAATCTTAGCAATAGGAGAGAAGGTTTTCATATAGTATACTCCATACATTTAAGAATAACCCTTAGCAACCAAGCAGGCTTTTAATCGCCCCACCCTACCACCTGGTAAGTATTTAACAATATACACCCATTTACAACCTACAACATGCTTACCTAGAGGAAGAATGATGAACTCCCACGTATAATTGTGTTTAAGAGCAGAGAGTTTCTCTTCCATAACTTGACACCACCCTAGTTAGGTAAGAGCTTCTTGGATATACTTAGGTACCTTATAAATATAGAGAACAAGAGAGAAACATACCGGTGATGTCAAGTAGAAATGTGAGAAACAAAAACAAAATTGGATATGGGATGTAAAGTACAACTACGTTTACCTTTCTGCAATGCAATGGGAAGGTCGAGCTTAGAAAAAGGCAACATTGGGGTAGGAACAAGTATGGGATCCACAAACGAAGTAGAAGCCGGAGGGGCCGGTGTCTATCGATGAGTATACACTTGTCGGATCAGTGATCATTCAGTACGAATCTACACTAGAGGTAAGACTCAGTCACAATAGGAACAACCAAATGGGATCGTCAACTGGAATTGGAAGAGGGACCACTAGAGAAGAGTATTATTGAAATGAAGTAAGAAAGTATTCTCTTCCATTATCTGAACGAAAAACTTTTATTTGAACACCAAATTGCATTCATATTTCAGCATGAAATTTTTGGAAAATAGAGAATAATTTACTTCTTTCTTTCATTAAATAAATCCAAGTCATCCTTGAACAATCATCAACAAAAAATGACAAAATACTTGTAATTATTATAGGCCTCAATTCTACTCGGACAAACATCTAAATGGACTAAAGCAAAAGGACTCAACATACAAATATTAACACTAGGACTAAAGGAAACCCGATGGTGTTTCCCATACTGGCACGACTCACACTACAAAGACGAAAGACAACTTAATGAAGGGACAAGTAGCTTGAGAGCCTTGAGAGATAGACGACCAAGCCTGCAATGCCGCTGGAGAGGAGTCAAAGGGGTTTGAAGTGGTACTATAGAGACACCACCATCAAGATACTTGAAGTTACTGCTGTTAGCAGAACTTCTGTGTACAAAACAAAACAGAAAGCAAAGAAGAAAAGAGAGAAGAAGAGAAGAAAAGAAGAGGAGGAAGGAAAGGAGAAAGGAGAACAAAGGAAGAGCAAGAGAGTGATGGGCAAAAATCACTTATTGCCGCCCAAGGTAGTATTATTTATATGTTCAACATAACATTAGGTAAAAGGACAAAAATGCCCTGCTACCTACAATAGTACAAGTAAGCAAGCATAAAGGGCAAAAATGACCTGCTACCTACAATAAGAAATAAAAACTGAACTTATGGGACTACATAAACAAGGAACATCATGTCTGGTCCATTGTATCACTACACTCCCCCTCAAGTTGGGAATATCTATTCATCATTCCCAACTTGTACAAGTCTGGTTCCAATTTGACTTTGGTGACTGCTTTGGTGAAGAGATCAGCAAACTGCATATCAAAGGCGACATAGGGAAAACAAACATCTTGAGAAGCAACTTTCTCACGGATGAAATGATGGTCAACCTCAATATGTTTAGTTTTGTCATGCTGGATGGGATTATGAGCAATATTGATAGCAGCTTCGTTATTACAATACAACCTCAACGGTTTCTCATACTCAATCCCTAGTTCCTCGAGAAGAGATCTCAGCCATAACACTTCAGCCACACCATGGGCCATGGACCTGTATTCTGCCTCAGCACTTGAACGGGCAACAACATTTTGCTTCTTACTACGCCATGACACAAAGTTACCTCCAACAAAAGCACAATATCCTGAAGTCAATCTTCTATCATCAACACATTCAGTCTAATCAGCATCAGTATACACCTTGATTTTCATATGACCATTATTTTTAAAGAGTATTCCCCAACCTGGACATTTCTTTAAGTAAGCAATGATTCTTTCCACAACCAATAGATGAGTGGTTCTAGGAAAATGCATGTATTGGCTGACAACACTAACAGCATAAGAAATAGCGTAGACCACCAAGGTCTTTCACTTCAAATTTTGCATGAAGGAATTGTTTGAAATAATCAATTTCATCAGGATCACAACCAGTCACAACAATGTCCTCAACATACACTACAAGAAGGTGAGAGAAGCACCATTTGTCTTAATGAAAAGAGTATGATTAGAGTGGGCCTGTACATAGCCAAACCTTTCAAGAGCCAATCTAAATCTGTCAAACCAGGCTCTTGGAGATTGCTTTAAACCATAATAAAGCCTTTTTCAATTTGCAAACTTTCTTTCCTATAGCAGCATCATAAAAACCAGGAGGTAGTTCCATATACACCTCTTCCTGCAAGTCTCCATTAAGGAAAGCATTCTTGACATCAAGTTGGAACAGAGGCCATGAGAAATTTGCTGCAAGGGATAATAGAACTCTAATGGTATTCATCTTGGCAACAGGTGCAAAGGTTTCTAGGTTTCTAGGTAGTCAATGCCATAAGTCTAAGTATACCCCTTTGCCACCAATCGAGCTTTATACCTTCCAACTGAGCCATCTGCATTATACTTCACAGTGAACACCCATCTGCACCCAACTGGTTTTTTTTTTTCCTTCTGGCTTGTCAATTAGCTCCCAAGGTCTTATTTTTAATGAGAGCACCCATCTCTTCTTCCATTGCATTCTTCCACTCAAGTACTGCAAGAGCTTACTGTAGAAACCTAGGAATAGGTATAGCAGAGATAGATGCCAAGAAGGACCTATAGGATGGTGAAAGATGATCATAGGTGATAAACTGATATATGCAATGAGCAGTAGATGAAGTGCACGACGCTTTCCCTTACAGACTGCAATGGGAAGATCAATATCATCTGGAGGGGGTAGAGGATCAAAAGATGAGGGTAATGTATCAACAGGCAAGGAGGAAGAAGTACCTGAATCTGGAATTGCAGAGGAGAGAGGAACTAGCCGGGACTGATTATGAGCACCAAAATCAACTTGCCTCCACCTCTTGTGGTAAACTCTCAACTCCTTACACTTCTAACAAGCACCCTCATTACAACACTCTCCTTTAAGAATAGGGATAGGTAGAGGAACTCCAAGACAATGACAATCCTTCTCATTATTCTCCCCCTAAGAAGAAACACCTGGGTAATAGGGGACATCCTCAAAAAAGGTAACATCCATGGATACAAATCAAGAACCAAAACTAGGATTATAGCAGCAATATCCCTTTTGATTCTGTGCATAGCCAAGGAATATACATTTAGTAGCTTTAGGATCAAACTTAGAACGATGGGGTCCTAGAATTTGAACAAAACAAGTGCACCCAAAAACTTTAAGAGGGATGGTGTACAAATCTTTCTCAGGATACAATAATGAAAAAGGAGTTTTCATATCCAGAATACGGAAAGGGATTCGGTTGATGAGGTACACGGCTGTATTAATAACATCCCCCAAAAACGAAAGGGAATATGAGAATTCAACATAATACTTCTTGCAACTTTCAGGATATGCTTATTTTTTCTCTCAGCTACCCCATTTTGCTGAGGCGTATAAGGACATGTACTCTGACGAACAACCCCATACTCAAGAAGATATGAATTCAAATGTTTAGTGAAATATTCTTTGGCATTATCAAATCTGAAAATTTTGATTCTGATTTCAAATTGAGTGAGAACCATTTGATGGAAGACACGGGTTAAGGTAGGAATCTCATCTCGAAAACACATAAGATAAACCCATGAGAAACGGGAGTAATCATCAACAAACATAAGAAATACTTGTACCCCCCCCCCCCATAGCAAGAATATGATATGGCCCCCATACATCAATATGCACAATTTCAAAAGGAGTATTGCTTCTTTTATTACTCAAAAAATAGGAAGATCTACAATGTTTTACAAGTTCACAACTCTTACACTTCAAAAAAGACATCCAAACTGACTTAAACAAAGTAGGAAACAAGTTTTTCAAAGACCCAAAAGACAAATGACCTAAACGATTATGCCAAAGCATAATGTGACTCATAGACTAAGAAACAAAAGACTTCGCAACTCCTTTATCACTTCTAGGGGGTGCTCAAACAGGTAGATTCCATTCATCTAATGGCCAGTCCTAATCACCTTCCTTGTCACCAGATCCTGGAAAATACAATGGTCAAGAAAGAATGTTATTGAGCAATTTTGGCTTTTTGTAAGGCTACTAACTGAAAATAGATTAGTGCTAAGCTTAGGTACATACAAAGTTGAGGATAAAGTAATGGCATCAGAGATTCTGATGTTTCCCTTGTCAGAAATGGGAACAAGGGAGTCATCAGCTATGGACACTTTATCCCTGCCTGAAGACAAGTTGTAAGAAGTAAATAATGAAGACGAACTTGTCATATGATCTGATGCACCAGAGTATATAATCCAAGTAGGGTTAGTGTTACCTAGAATAGAGGCATGAAAAGTAGTGGCTCATGTACCTAAGTGGGCAAATGCTGATGTGGAGGAAGGAGGTGCAGTAGTAGTAGAGATAGACTGAGATGATTCTACAAGCCTAGCTTCATTCAACAACTGAGTCAATGCTGCCCTGAATGCAGCTATGGCCTCCAAAGAAGTGGATCGAGACCCCTGAAGGGAAGAACCATTTGATGTAATAGCAACATTTGCATTTCCTTTTGTTAGTGTCGAGTATGTAGGGGTATTTCTGTCTTCATACTTATGTTGAGGTTGCTGATGTAATATTATGTTAGAACTAGTGTCCCTCACTTAAGTAGGGGCACATGTGTCTTTTCAATTATGTTAGTAATATAAAACATATCTGGCTGAATGGGAGAGGTAATTTTTCTCTCATTCGAACCAGACTTTTCTGCTCTCCTTTTCTCCTCCTTTCTCTCTCTCTTTCTTTCTTCTTTCTTCTTCTCTCTTCTTGGTTGTTATCAGACTAACGAAACTCAAGGGTAGGCCGAATCATAATATGGTATCAAAGCACAACTAAGCAACTCGGATCTGCCCAGATTTCTGTTTTCTGCGCACCCAGTTTAGGGTTTTCTCTTGGTTTCTTTGCCATCGGTTGGAAATAAGGGAAAGGGCTGAAAAGGAGTGGTTGCCCTCTTCCCTTGGAGGTCTCTATGCCTCCAGTTGTGCTATTCGTGGTTGGTTGTTGTGGCTTCTAAGAAGCCCTCCCCTAATCGATGAAGAGAAGAAGGTTGATTCGTGCGGTGCAGTGAGTGTCTTGTGTGGTCTGATTTTTGTGTGGTTTGATTTTCGAGTGATGAGGTAAGAGATTTCTATGCGTTTTTTTTTTTTTTGTTATGAATCAAACAAGAAGTATGTTTCAGATCGTATGGTGGGATTTTAGACTGTAGTGTGCTAGGGTTTATGCTGTTTTCAGTGTGATTTGAAGGGGGAGTGGTCCTCATATAGTGTGGTGAGATTTCAGATAGTTATGGGGTAGGGTTTGTGGTGTAAAGAGTGCAATCTTCAGCAATAACAAGTGCTGAAACCAGTGTGATCAGTGTGTGGTGTAGTCTAGTGTGCAGTGTGCCGAATTCAGCAATAACAGAATTCAGCAATGGGAGATAGTAGTGATAGCAAATCTAATGTGATGATACCTACTGACTACCTGAATGTTCAAATAACTTCCATTAAACTGAATGGAGAGAATTATGTACCTTGGGCTAAATCTGTAAAAATTTTTCTAAAGGCAAAGAAGAAGGTGAAACACAAAAGGGAGGAAAAACCCTCCATTGATTCTCATGAGTATGATGACTGGGAACAAGAGGATGCACAGATTATCACGTGGTTATGGAACAATATGGAACCCAAGATTAGTGTAAATTTCATGTTTCTTGACACTACCAAAGATGTGTGGGACCATGCTAAGAAGTTGTATTCTGGTCAAGACAATACAACTAGAGTATATCAACTGTATCAGGAATACTTTAATCYGCAACAGRGCAATCARAGTCTTGAGGAGTACTATGCTAGTATGAGAAACATTCGTAATGAGTTGAATGTTTATCACCCCCTCACTTTTGATGTCAAAATTCAGCAACAGCAGAGAAAACTGCTTGATGTGACTCGATTTTTGGTGGGGCTGAAATCTGAGTAGGAACCAATGCGGGCTCAGATACTAGGAGGGTCAGCTCTCCCTTCCTTAGAAGAGGTGTTTGCTCGACTTTGGAGGATTTCCATTGGATCTACAAAGAACTCTAATGTTTCTGATAGATCAGCCTTTGCAGTATCGAGGGGTCGTGGTGTTAGAGGTGGAGCTCAAGGAGCTCAGTCTAGCCGTAGTAGTAGCAATGGTCTGGTATATGGCCGGAGTGGTGGTGGTGGACCTACATATAACCGTGGTGGTGGTCGTACTGGAGGTAGAGATTCAAGGGGAGCCCATGGAAGAGGACGTGGTTCGGGTCCGAGGAAGTGTACTCATTGTGGTATGGATGGACATACCATTAATTATTGCTATGACTTGCATGGTCCACCCTCAACTTGGGCCAATCATGCCATGACTAGTGACAACAATTTCAGATAGGAGAGTGAATTGTTTACCATCTTCCAAAAATTTTATGCTAAGAATCGCAACCAATTTGGTGTTAACATTAAAATTTTTCGTTCCGATAATGGCCGCGAATATTTCTCTTCATCATTCCAAGAATACTTGGACCAACATGGCATTATACATCAGACCTCATGTACCTACACCCGACAACAAAATGGGGTGACTGAGAGAAAGAATCATCATCTTTTGGAAACAACTCGATCCCTCATGCATCACATGAATGTTCCCAAACCCTTTTGGAGTGATGCGGTGCTTACTTCTTGCTTCTTGATTAATTGGATGCCCACATCTATCCTTGGTGGTCATTCCCCATTCACTACCTTGTTTCCCATCTTGTCTCCATTTCCTCTTTCTCCTCAGGTTTTTGGGTGTGTCTGCTTCGTCCATAACCTGAGCCCTAGGAAGGACAAGTTAGATGTACGATCCATTAAGTGCATCTTCCTTGGCTATTCTCGGACCAAGAAAGGGTATAAGTGTTATCATCCTAGTTCTCAACGTTCCTTTGTGTGTGCTAATGTTACCTTCTTTGAGTCTACTCCGTTTTTCTTGGGGTCCGGTGATGTTTCTTCCTCCTCATCACCTCTTCCTCTTCCTCTTCCAGTTGCAGATTCTATTCCTCTTGTTCCAGCTGTGACCAAGTCCTTGCCTCCAGTGCCACCACCTGTTGAACGGCCACCTATCCGTCAAGTGTATACACATCGCCCACATGTACCGGCTGCTCCTCCTCCAGCTCCATCAACATCAACAGATCCGGCAGTTGTCCCCACACCAGCCACAAACCCAGTATCTGATCTTGATCTTCCCATTGCCTTGCAGAAAGGTAAACGCACTTGTACCCTTCATCCTATTTCTAATTATGTTTCACTCACTCACATTTTCGCTTCCCATCACTAGTTTATCTCTTTGTTATCCTCTGTTGTTGTCCCTAAGGATGTCCAGGAAGCCCTTGCCTCTCCAGGATGGTGTCGTGCAATGGAAGAAGAACTCTCAGCTCTAATTCATAATCATACTTGGGACCTCACCACTCTTCTTCCTGGGAAGCAGGCTGTTGGTTCTAAGTGGGGAGATCTACCACAGGTTATTGCACTTTTCTTAGGGGTAATCTGGTGACATGGAAAAGTAAAAAGCAAACAATCGTGGCGAGAAGCAGTGCAGAGGCAGAATATAGAGCTATGGCACATACTACTTGTGAATTAGTGTGGCTAAGGAACCTTCTACAAGAGATAGGATACAATGTTAACACTCCAATGAAACTCTACTATGACAATCAGGTTGTAGTTCATATTTCTTCTAATCTGGTGTTTCATGAAAGAACCAAGCACATAGAGGTTGACTACCACTTTGTGAGAGAGAAGGTGCTGAGTGGAGTGACAGACACTGCATATGTTAACACAGGGAACCAGTGGGCAGACTTATTTACTAAAAGGGTTGAGTCGGGGAAGAGTGGACTACATATGTAACAAGCTAGGATTATATGATATATACTCACCAGCTTGAGGGGGAGTGTTAGTGTCGAGTATGTAGGGGTATTTTTGTCTTTATACTTATGTTGAGGTTGTTGATGTGTAATATTATGTGAGAACTAGTGTCCCTCACTTAAGTAGGGGCACATGTGTCTTTTCCATTAATATAAAACATATCTGGCCGAATGGGAGAGGTAATTTTTCTCTCATTCAAACCATACATTTCTTCTCTCCTTTTCTCTTCCTTTCTCTCTCTCTTTCTTTCTTCTTTCTTCTTCTCTCTTCTTGGCTGTTATCAAACTAATAGAACTCAAGGGCAGGCCGAATCATAATACCTTTCTTATTCCTGAGTCTTTCCGGTACAAGATTCGGGCGAAGCTTCCAACAGGTGTCTTTTGTATGCCTAGGTTTCTTGCAATACTCACAAAACACACCCTTCATTCCTTCATTCTCATCTCTTTCTCCCTCTCACCACTATACTTGTGTCTTGCAGCTGCTAATGCCACTTCCATCTGAGAATTTTGAAGCATAACCTTCCTCGTACTCTCTTCACTATGTACTAGAGAGTAGGCTTGAGACAAGGTAACATTTTCCCTAGTGAGAAATTGTTGTCTAACAATGTCAACATCAGAATTCAGACCCGCAAGAAATTCAAAAACTCTATTTCTTTCAACCAACTTGTTAAAGGTTGTTGCATCTTTATTACTCTCCCACTCCATTGTTTCAAGATGATCTATCTCATGCCATAGGGATTTCATAGTGGAGTAATAAACCGATACGGGTTTCTCCCCCTGCTTCAAATTGTTAACTTCAATTTTCAACTCAAAAGCCCTAGTCACATCAAGTGGTTGGGAATAAGTCTCTTTCATATTGTCCCAAATATCCTTGGCAGTCTTTTCCCAATGATAATTTCTGCTAATATGGGGCTGCATCGAATTGCACAACCATGTCATCACAAGATAATTTTCTTGAACCCATTTGGCATAGGAAGAGTAATCCTTGGCTGGTTCCTTAGTGTCTCCAATCACATAGCCTAACTTTCCCCTTCCTCCAATTGCCATCATGGCAAATTGAGCCCACTTCAAATAGTAAGAACCATCAAACCTGATTGTGGTACTTGAAAAGGGTTGTTATCAGTCATACTAACAGCCCTTTCAGCACCCTCTCCAGCAGGTTTTTCACCCCCAAAGAACTCCATGCTGAAACCAACACAAAGAAGAAAATAACCACACTCGGCTCCCCTTTTGAAACAAAAGTAGATAGAACAAAGGAGAAGCAACTATTCGGTCCAGAAAAAAATTCAGAAAAATGGGCACATTGCTCAGAAATATCAGAAACCCTAATCAGTCCAGTAAACTCCAAAAAGCAGATGCACCTCTCAGAGGTTTCAGAAAAGAACAACCTTCAGTAATAGTCTTTTGGAGGGTTAAGGAGAAAAACTACCCAGAAATTTCTGGGCGGCACCTTCAATCTGAGATTTAAACCCTAAACATCACCTCAAAAACTTTTCTCTGATTCTTCCTAACTGCTGGGCAAACTCCAAGAACAGAAACATCCTAGGCAAGGCTTTGAACTCCAAGAATCAGGCCACGAACAGAACTAGAACTCCGGCCCTATTAAACTCTCATGTAGCCGGTTAGGAAGAGCCTACATGAGATTTACGAGCAGACCTAAACCTGCTCCAACACCAACTTGAAGTTACTGCTGTTAGCAGAACTTCTGGGTACAAAACAAGACAGAAATCAAAGAAGAAAAAGAGAGAAGAGAAGAAGAGAAGAGGAAGGAAAGGAGAAAAGAGAGCAAAGGAAGAGCAAGAGAGTGATGGGCAAAAATCATTTACCGCCGCCCAAGGCAGTATTATTTATATGTTCAACATAACATTAGGTAAAAGGACAAAAATGCCCTGCTACCTACAATAAGAAATAAAAACTAAACTTATGGGACCACATAAACAAGGAACATCATGTCTGGTCCACTGTATCTCTACAAAGATAATATAATGCACCAGCTTCATGCCCTCCACCAATCTTCTCCTCCGTCTTAAGATCCCAAAAAACACAAGATGAAGGGTAAAAAGTGATAGAATAATTAAGGGACTTGCCGACTTGGTTAATTTGCCAGCAGACATAAGATTGAATGGAAATTTTGATATATATAAAATAGATTTTAAAAAAAGAGAAGCAATATCAACATTACCAACACCACAAATAGGAGAGGTAGAACAATTGGCTAAGGTAACACTTTGTGATATGGAGGATTAAGAAAGGGAAGAAAACACACCTGAAGTCCTAGTCATGTGATCAGAGGCTCTAGAATTGATAATCCAATGGGAAGGTTTGGATGCCAGACAAGCCATACCTGAATGAGCACTTGTAGTAGTATCTGTTGTAAGGGTGTTTGATCAATCTACTGGTTATTAGCCACTTCACCACCAACAATAACAGCATGATTAGCCCATGTGGAAGGTGGTCCATGTAGATCATAACAGAAGTTAACTGTATGTCCCTTCATTCCACAATAAGAACACTTCCTAGGAGTGCTACCTCATCCTCTACCATGGCCTCCCCCTGAATCACAACCTCCACTACTTCAACTACCACGATCAAACATGGTGGTACCACGACTTCCTTGAACTCCATGACCTCCACCTCTATTCCCACAGCACCCTCTTGCTACAACAAACATTGATCTGTCAGAAGTAGTAGTACTCTTTGTAGGTCCTAGAGAAATCCTACAGGGTCGAGCAAACACTTACTCAAGAGTAGGAAGGGAAGATCCACCCAATATTTGTGCTCTGACTGGTTCAAACTCTGACTTTAACCCCACCAAGAACCTAGTTACATCAAGTTGTTCCCTCATTTATTGCTGAATTTTGACATCTAAAGTTAAGGGATGATAGACATTGAGTTCATTCCTAAGATTTCTCATACTGGATTAGTACTGTTCAAGGGTCTGATTTCCCTACTACAAACTAAAAAACTCCTAGTAGAGCTAATATACTCATGTAGTGTTGTCTTGTCCAGAGTAAAGTTTCTTAGCAAGATCTCATATTTCCTTGGTTGTATCTAAGAACATAAAGTTTACATTTATCTTGGGTTCCATATTATTCCATAGCCATGTCATAATTTGAGCATCCTCTTTCTCCTAATCACTAAACCTTGGAGATTTATATCTTTTTCTCCTCCTTCATTTGTTAGCTTGTACTGCATCACAAATCCAATATCTTTTTCTCCAAAACCAAAACAGAAAAAAAAAAGTATAACTACATATGGAGATTTATATTTGTAAAAGCACTAAAATTATAATAAGATGATAAAATTAAAAGAAATCAGAGAATAAATGAATTAATATACTTAGAATGTACATATAGATCATACCAACGAAGTCTCTTACGTAGCATGTAACGTAGGTATGCATCTGTTCCATAAGGGTTGATTCCCATATATTTGCACATGTTTACCAGTCGGGACCTAAAAGCAACAGTGTTACCTTGAATGCAAATAGTGATGTTAAATCAATGCGAATGGCTAGATGAGCAAAGATGCATCAAAATGGTAATTTCTTTTATAAAAATAGAGGTAATAATATCAATTCCAACCTGCTGACATTATCCAATGTAAGCTCATCATTAAACAATTTAGCAAATCCCAAAATCTCCTCATTAGAAACACGACCTCCAGTCCTAACCTATTTGAAGGTACAAGTACATATTCAATAAAAAAATTAACAATGTATATTAAATAGAAATATCAATCTAAAGGAAGAAAAGGAACTACCAGCTTCAAAAAAATAAAAAAAAAAAAGAAAAAAGAAAGGAAAAAAATAGAAACTACTTAAAAAATACAGCAACAAAAAGTACCTTGTTTAAAAATTCATCAAGATCTTCAGCTGTTTTCTTAATTTCTCCACTTCGTGAGTTCTGGACTTCCTTGGCCATTTCTTTAACTGTGTCTTGAAGAAACTTTGCATACTGTATTCTCACAATAAGCCTCCTTTTCAATGCTTCCTAGAAGTCAAATATCTGAAGTAAGAGAATCAAAGAAACTGCAAGGGGGAATCATCACCTAAGCATATAAACACAATGATACTGAATACCCAAAACAAATAAATGAATGAACACAAAGATGCTAGAGGTGCCAATAGTATAGGATCTAATTTTTGCAACCCACTGTTGACCAAGCCAGTCAGATTGTTCAATACTAATCAGATAAAAAAAATGTTTGTTTGACCACCCAAACTTAGAAATCTTTGTTGAGTTATTGGGCCGATGTTAAGTTATTAGGCCCAGCTTTGTTTTATTTTTATTTACTTTATTTAGTTAGGAAGTTATTGGGCCTTAGGCCCATCAGTTTATGTTAGTTTAAGTTATGTCTTTTCAACTACTTACTAGTAGCCGACCTACTAAGGGTATTCTTGTATTTGTACATTCTTTTTTTTATAAAGTATATAAATCAAAGGAAGGGGGCAGCAGAACCAATTCTTTTTGGCTACCTCTCATTCTCTTCTACTTCTCTTCTCTTTCTTTCTTTCTAGCAGAAACCTTTCAGTATCTTCTTCTTTTCTTCACAAAGTTTACATTAAAAACAACTATCAGTTTATGTTAGTTTAAGTTTTGTCTTTTCAGCTACTTACTAGTAGCCAACCTACTAAGGGTATTCTTGTATTTGTGCAATCCTTCTTTTTTATAAATTATATAAATCAAAGGAAGGGGGCGGCCAGAACTAATTCTTTTTTGCTACCTCTCATTCTCTTCTACTTCTCTTTCTTTCTTTCTAGCTGAAACCTTTCAGCATCTTCTTTTCTTCACAAAGTTTACATTAAAAACAACTCAGCTTTTCTACTATCTTTAAAAAAACATTGAAAAATTAGTAAATAGAGAGAAAACTGAGAAATTAGAGAGAAAAAGAGATCCAGCCAATAGCATAAGGGGAGAGAAAAAAAATAGAGAGATCTAGTTAGTTAACAGCATGGGAGCAATGGTATTTTGTTGGCATGCCAACAACATAGAGAAAGGAGGAGGGACATACTTATGAATTGGACAAAAAAAAGAAAAAAACTGATAGCAACATAGGACAGCAATGGTGGTAGGTCCCACCACTTCTTCTCTGGTCTCTCTTTCTTTGTACGAACTAAATAACCAAAGGTATAAAATATTTAAAATAAACTTAATAATCCTATCCAGGGACCAAAATAGATTAATGGTCTGACCCATTCTAGATAGTCAAACCAATGAACTGTCACCAAAACAGAAAACCAGTTCAACCAGACAACCTGTAGATCTTAGTTAAAGAAAAAAGAAAAGAAAACTGTTTGAATCCAGATATACTGAATTACCAATACCTGAGTAGGCTGGCCAGGTCCATGCCATAGGAGACTCGAGCCCAACCCACCAAATAAAAATTCCCATATAAGGTAAATGGTATTGATGAACACTTGTAAAATAAAAAATAAAAGAAATATGAAACCTGAATTCTTAGTAGCCAATTAGTCATGTAAAAGGAGAAAAAATATGCAAAGTTTAGTGATAATATCATTTACCCAGGTTCAAAGTGTCACTGCAGTTTGAAACAGATAAACTGAACAGATTTGTGGTGTCTAACTGAATAGACCACACCAAGAGAAAGATATTTATATTAATGAAGAGTAAAAGGACAAATATGTCCCTAGTATACAAGATGTATAATAGACAGTGAAAGAATAAAGAAATATGTACAACAACAAATAAACTTACAAAATTAACCCTCATTGTCCCTGTCTCTACACTCCCCCTAAAGTTGATGTAGAATAACATCGGTTTGCTCATAAGAAAGGAATACCTTGCTCTAGTCATAGCTTTGGTGAGGATGTCCACCAGTTGAAGATTGGAAGATACATGAGGAAGTGAGATGCGGCGAAAAGTGTGAAGATCCCTAATAAAGTGACAATCCACTTCAATATGCTTCGTTCTTTCATGGAAAACGAAATTGGAAGCAATCTTGATTGCACTAAGGTTGTCAGCAAATAGGGGCACTGGAGATGACTGATCAAGATGGAGATCGTGTAGGAGAGATTGAAGCCAAATGATTTCACTGCATGCTGAGCACATGGCTCAATATTCTGCCTCTGTGGATGATTTAGAAACTATCTATTGCTTCTTACATTTCCAGGAGATGAGAGACTCCCCCATAAAGATTCACCATCCTGTAGTGGACCGTCTAGTATTTAGACAACCAGCCCAGTTGGCATCAGCATAGACTGACAACTGAAGAAGTGAGGAGGAAGGAAAGAATACGCCATAAGAAGCAGTCTTCCTAGCATAACGAATGATATGGTGTACAGCTGTCATATGAGATTGGTGAGGAGCCAAAACAAACTGGCTGATCATTTGGAAAGCATAAGAGATATCTAGGTGAGTCATTGTGAGGTAAACAAAACTCCCCACAAGTTGACGGTAGAAAGTGGCATCCTCTAAGAGTGGACCGTCATCCTTACTCAACTTCAAATTGAGTTCCAACGGTGTATAAACTGTCTTGGTGTCAATAAGATGAGCAAGCTTGACCAAGTCAATGGCATATTTCTGTTGATTAAGAAAGTAGCCACTAGAATTGTGGTGCACTTCCAATTCTAGAAAGTATGTAGCTGGTCCAAGATCATTCATTTTGAAGGATTAACTAAGGATTGACTAAGGTGCACTTCCAATTCTCATCCCAGTGAAGAGAATATCAACATGAAGTAGCAACAGTGTGATACCTTGAGGGCCCTATGAGGTGAAAAGAGAGTAGTCTGAGGAGCTTTGAGTGAATCCAGCATCAGTAATAATAGATCTAAATCTATCAAACTAGGCACAGAAAGCCTGTTTGAGAGCATAAAGGGACTTGAGTTGCCAAACAAGATGTGGATCATCACAGTAGCTTGGAGGGGGTTTCATACAAACTGTCTCCTTCAAATATCCATGTAGGAAAGCATTTTTGACATCCATCTTATGGATAACCCAACCTTTCATAGCTGAAATAGAAAGGAGAAGACAAATTGTGGTCATCTTGGCAACTATAGCAAATGTTCTTCATGTTCAATTCCATACTCTTGCTTGTACACCTATGCAACCAATCTAGCCTTATATTTGTCCAAGCTACTATCAAACTTCAATTTAACTGAATACACCCACTGACTTCCAATAACTAAAGCATCAGGCGGAGAGACTAACTCCCAAGTATCATTCTCTAAGAGAGGATCAATCTCAAAGTCCATGACACCTCTCCAATGTGTGTGAGCAATGGCTTGCTGGTAGGATCTAGGAATATCTATGACAGACAACACAGTAGAGAAAGAACTATTGTTTGAAGGAAAACCACAACGATTAGGAGGTTTGGAAACTCTAGTAGAACGGTGTAAGGTAAGAACATCAGTAAATGGAGAAGTTGTTGTAACAAAAGGAGATGGCATACTTACAAGAGCTGGAGTGGATGAAGAACCATGCTTTGGAAGAGGCAGAGAGGTTAGGAGCGTAGGAACTGGAACAGCTACTTACTTTCGGAAATAAGTTTGGCACAACAACTGAAGAAGAGATGGTGCTTCTAAAGGACATGCAGGCTTAACGTATTGCAAAATGGACACTAAAGGAGAAGGAAATTTGATAATATGCTGAAATAGAGATTTTTAAGAAAAATTACATTTTAAGAAATTCTAGTCCAACGGAATTTAGGATCATTGTAGATAAATCCCTCATGATCAAAACTATATCCCAAAAATGCACATAACACAGACTGAGCAAATAGCTTAGTACGCTCATGAGGAGGGAGGTGTACAAAGCAAATACTTCTGAACACACGAAGCATAGAAAGATCAAGAGGTGTTTTAAAAAGGGATTGATGTGGGGATAGGTTACCAAGAACAAAGGATAAAAGAAGGTTGATAAGATGTACAGAAATGCTGGTCGCCTCCATCCAAAACGTGGGGGAGCATGGGAATCCAAAAGGAGGGTTCTCACAACACTCAACATGTGGCCATTCTTGCTTTCAGCAACTCCGTTTTGTTGAGGAGTTCCAGGACAGGATCTCTAGGTCTATATTCCATGATGCTGCAAATAGGTAAGAAACTCCCCATCCATGTACTCTCCCCTTGAATCCAAACATAAGGTACGAATGTAGCATTGAACTATGTGATAACCTTAGCATGAAAGAGTTTAAACACAAAAAAGGCATCTGCCTTTTCATAGAGAAAATATATCCAAGTATATTGAGTATGATCATCAATGAAGGTAATGAAATATCTAAATCCCATTTTGGATATCACAGGAGATGACCAAACCGCATTCTCAATCAATCTCACTTCTCCTTCTTCCACCACTCTTTCCACCTTACCCTCTTTAATCCCCTTCACAACTTCCTCCTCTTCCTCCCTCAAACCAATCCCCATTTCCTCACAATCTTCCCCTATGGCCTTACAAAACAGCTTGCTAGAGTTACAGTCGCCTTCTTGAACAAAAACGGCTTCAGACCCCTTATCTTCCTCTACTTCTAAGGATACCACCAAGTCATCCACCATAGATCGCAACAAACCAAGGCACAACCAATATCAGAGTCAATTCGCGACAAACCAACATACAATCTTTGTTCGAACCAGTCTTCTTCCCATTCTAAACATACTTGAAAATCTCCCAAACCCATCTTTCTTTCTTCCCTTTTTGCTTGTTGCTCAATTTTCTTCTCCTCAACTTCCTTTGCTTTTGGCATTTGAAGCCACATAAGTATCTTTTGTTAGCCTTTAAGCATGTAGCAGACTCCAAATCTCTCTCTTCTCTTCTCTCCTCTCTTCCTCTTCTCTTCTCCTCTGTTCGGCTGTTAATATGGTATCAGAGCGGTTCTGCTAGGCCTGTGAGCAGATCGAACAAGCTTCAACCTGCTGTCTTCTTCAACTGAGATAAAAAAAGTGCAGACCTACGACTGGTATAGATTTTTTTGTGTTTTTTTCCTTTTCCTTGGTCGTGTACCAAGAAGAAACTATATGACTCCAGACTGCTGAATGTTTTCTGAGAAGCTGTGAGGTTCGAACCTCTTTTTTTATGGATCGTGCAATCCCATGTCTGAGAATTCAGATCTGTAGGTCGTGGATGACCTTATCTTTTAACTCTTGTGGTGTAACCATACTGGTTTATGACCCCTCCTAGCAGTCGATGTGTTTGGGGTGTCTAGAAGTTGGAGTGTGACTGATAGGTCAGATCAGCTCTAAGATCACCCTAAAATCTTGCCTTTTTTGGACAATCTAGGCTGGTTTGTGGTCAGATTGTGTCCAAATTGCAGTGTGTGCATGTGGGTTTCATCCTTGGTGTTTCTAGGACTATTTGTTTGGTGATAGGAGGGATCATAAGGTGTGTGTAAGGTCTGAAAGATGTTTGAATCATGTCCTCTGAGAATTCTTCAACTTCAGGAATTTCAGGAGGTCAAAATGGAATGAGTGGGGGGATGGATATGAGTTTCCCCATGGCTGCAATCCCCTTTGATGGACTAAACTATCTTGAATGGTCTATGGGAATTAAACTTTATATTACTGCTAGAGGAAAAATTGGGTATACTAATGGTAAATCAAGGAACCAAAGATTGGTAGTGCTGAACATGACAGATGGGACCAAGAAAATAGCATGGTGATGTCATGGCTCTTGGTTTCCATGCTGCCACAAGTAAGGAAGACCTTTATGTGGGTCAAAACAGGTTGTGAAATATGGGAACAAGCAAAATCTACCTATTCAAAACAGAGGCACTATGCAAAGATATATCAATTACAAGCAGAATCCTCCACATGCAAGCAAGGGGAGAGGAGTCTCTCGGTGGACTATTCAGGCTTGACATCAATTTGGAAGGAACTGGATCATTATCAAAATGTGAATTGGAAGTGCGATGAGGATGCAAAGGCCTACAAATCACTTGTTTCCCAGCAACGGGTATTTGCCTTTCTTTTGGGGCTGAATCCTACATATGAATCCATGAGGGTACAAATCTTAGGAAGTAAGAACCTACTTTCAGTCCAAGAAGTTTATGCCCTAGTTCAGTCTGAAGAGAGCAGAAGAAGTGTGATGAATTGTACAGAAGGGGAATCGATTGCACTAGCTGTCCGAGGGGGTACAAGTTCAAATGTTAGAAGTTCTTTTAAAAAGGGAGATTCACAAAAGAGAGTGGATGACAAAGACAAACTTTGGTGCACTCACTGTCAAAAGTCCAGGCACACTAGAGACACGTGTTGGGATCTTCATGGCAAGCCGAAATGGGCTCAGGAATTGAGTAAGAAGCCTGATCTGAGTAAGAAGCCGACCCAGTAGAGTCAGAAGAAATATAACTCAGCAAATGTGGCATCTCAAGAGACTAGTCCCATGGTACCCCAAGAGCGACACTCTAGTTCTGACCCCAAGGAAGAGATCATCAACTCCTTTCGTGACCACTTGTAATTATATGGTAGGACACTTCGCCAAATAAATTCTGGCCCTACTCCTACCTCCTTTGCATCTACATCAGGTAACACTGCCACTCCCTTTCATGTGTCATCTCATACATCTGATTCCCCTTGGATAATTGACTCTAGAGCCTCAAACCACATGACTGGTAAGTCAAATTTATTTCAAGCATATAACTTCCTCTCTGGGAGAGATAAGGTAAGGCCGGTTGATGGGTCTTATTCCACCATAGCCGGTCAAGGAACCATCTCCCTTCCTCTTGGTCTTACCCTCTCTAATGTGTTGCATGTTCCTAAATTACCTATCAATTTACTTTCCATTAGCAGTATTACTCATTCCTTGAATTGTTCAGTGACCTTCTTTCCTTCTTCGTGTGTGTTTCAAGATTTGACCTTGGGGGAGACGATTGGTAGAGGAAGCATGGTRGATGGYCTCTACRTGTTGGAGAATAAAGCTGGTCTTGTGGCTACGGAGTTTTTAAGTTCTTCTAGTGAGAGTCATGCCTACTTGTGGCATAATTGTCTTGGTCACCTTTCGTTTGGGTCTTTAAAACTTATGTTTCCTGAGTTGTTTAAGTCTTTGTTAGTTAGTAAATTGCAGTGTCATACGTGCCAATTGAGCAAACATTGTAGAAATTCCTTTCCTTTAAGAAATAAAATATCTGAATTTCCTTTTCATATTGTCTATTTTGATGTTTGGGGACCTATTTCCCTACCTACTGAGACTGGATATAAATATTTCATTACTTTGATCGATGACTACTCTAGATATACTTGGGTGTATCCTATGTGATCTAGAGATGAAGTGCCAAAGATTGTAAAAAACTTTCAACGAATGGTTTTCACTCAATTTCAAACTAAAATTCACATTTTCCAGTCGGACAATGCAAAAGAGTACTCCCATAGTGATCTCACGGAGTTCTTTTCTTCGTGTGGATCTCTTCATCGAAGCTCTTGTGCCAGGATACCTCAACAAAACGGTGTTGCTGAAAGGAAAAATCATCATCTACTTGAGGTAGCTTGTGGTTTTATTACTTTATATGAATGTTCCGAAACGTTTTTGGATGGATGATGTTATGTGTGCTGCATATATCATCAACCGTATGCCATCTCGGTTACTAGAGTATAAGGCCCCACATCAACTCTTGTTTCCTACAGCTCCGTTGTCCCCCATTCCAATGCATGTCTTTGGGTGTCGTTGCTTCGTTCATGACTTGTCTCCTACTCGCGGTAAACTGGATCCCCATGCCACACCTTGTGTTTTTCTTGGTTATCCGTTATCTCAAAAGGGTTACCACTGCTATGATCCTGCTTCACGCAAGTATTATATCTCCATGGATGTATCATTCTTTAAGAGTCAACCTTTCTTCTCGGTTTCTCCTCAGGGGGAGAGTAGGGTTGAGGAGAAACACACTCAGGTTCAACTACCTCCTCTTCCCGACCCTTCTCCATTTTGGGTCTTTCTTCACCGCCATAAGAGCCAGCAGAGTTCAAGAGCCGTGGAACCTAAAACTATGCAACCAATATCATCGGACTCTCTAGAAGTAGATCCTCCTCATCAGCTAGGTACACTTGTTCCCATTGATATGACTGAATCTCTTAACATTGATCCTCCTGTTGTTAATGATCTTGATGTTCCTATTGCTAAGAGAAAGGGTGTTAGGCCTTGTACTACTAATCATTGTATCTCTCACTTTGTGTCCTATGATCATATTTCACCTTCATATTGTGCATTCCTTTCCTCTATTGGCAATGTCTCTGTTCCTAAGAATGTCACAGAAGCTTTATCCAAACCTGAATAGACAGATGCAATGAACGAAGAAATTAGTGCCTTACACAAAAATGGCACCTGTCAGTTGGCGGATCTTCCTGAAGGGAAGGAACCAGTGGGTTGCAAGTGGGTATTCACAGCAAAACATAGAGTTGATGGTTCAGTAGAAAGATACAAAGCTAGATTAGTGGCCAAAGGATTTACACAAGTGTATGAAGTAGACTATGTAGAGACCTTTGCTCCAGTAACCAAGATGAATTCAATCAGAATCCTCCTCTCACTGGCAGCTAACCTTGATTGGGAACTTCATCAATTGGATATCAAGAATGCATTCTTGAATGGTGACCTAGAGGAAGAGGTTTACATGACTCAACCTCTAGGTTTCTGTGCCAAAGGTAGTGAGTAAAAGGTGTGCAAGTTAAAGGAATCTTTATATAGGTTGAAGCAATCACCTCGGGCCTGGTTTAGTGGGTTTCATTTAGCAGTGCAACAGATGGGATTCAAACAATGCCAGTCAAATCATACTTTATTTGTGAAAAAAGGTGAAGGGAAAATTGCAGCTTTAGTTGTAGATGTAAATCAGTCCTCAAATATTAGGTGTAAATTTGAAGATTAGAGGGAAAAAAAAGGAAGAAGAGAAGTAAAAGCAGCAGAACAAGAGAAGAAGATGGCAAAAAGAGAAGGAAGAAGAAGAAGATTCGAATTATCTTCCCTTTCTCCTCTAATCCTTTTTTATTAAGAATTAATGTTAGAGT
>NW_010729239.1:606174-653057 GCF_000365185.1 Nelumbo nucifera | reverse complement strand
CAAGGGCCCCTCTGTAATATTTCAAAGATTAAGTTAATAAAATGATTTAGAGTGTTAGAGAGAGGTTAAGTTCGAACCTCTTACTCTCTAACACTCATTGCCGCCAGCTCTCTTCCTCTCTCAACTTCTTAAGCTTCTCTTGTTCTTTTTCTGGTTTTGTATCTAATCTCAAGTTGTTTTAGACTACAAGAGGGTTGTTTTCAACTGTGTTGATTGGACAACATTTTATATTCTTCCTTACTTATTGGTTCAGGTTTCAAAGTCTTTGAGGGTTCAATACATGAATATTTTAGTTTAGCAAAATTAGTAAAGGAAAAGAAGAAAATGTTCAGGTTTAGCAATGCTTGTGTTGATTAAACCCTAACAAATAACAAAATAACAAAAAGAAATTAGTATATAAACACACAATATGAATATTTTAGTTTAAAAGTGTTTGTTTTATAATTATAACCTAAAAAATTAAGAATATAAATGTTGTTTTTATAACACACTATAGAAAACGGTTTGGTGATTAGGCGAGGCGAGCCTCCAAGGATGCCTTGTCGCCTAGGCATCGCCTTCACAACTATGCTTGGGAATTGTATTTTTTTCCTTGTTTATCTTTGGGTGACTGGACACCCACTCTACTGTAATTTTGTTTCTACATTTTAATTCAAATAATATTATTTTTCTGATCAAAAAAAAAAGTGAAGGTCAATGGATATATAGAATATAATGAGGGAGATAAAAGATTGGCGGTTGAGATGAATGTAACTTTTACATGGACAACAGGTCAGCTAATTGTATGACTAAAAGGCTGGCAAGACAAGGGGGGAGGCACAGCACATACCTATACACTTTTCTCTTTTTTCTCTTTCTTGGTAATGTGCTACACAACAGGGGGTAGCCCTCCTCCACACCCTGAAAGCCCCCCCCCCCCAACCCAGGTGAAGGTGGAACTTGATCCCAGGTCTGCGCTACAACCAGCTAGAGACTTTACCAGCAGGCTAGCTCGCACCTTTGTACATATCTGTACATAGTCCATTCTTTCTCTCAAGTAATAAAGTGACCAGCTTGTTATCAAAAAATGGCATTATTTAAGCTCAAAATCCAGTAATCTACAACACTTCTCTCTTAAGCCATGATACCAGATACCTGCACAAGGGTGCCATATCATGTTGACTTTAAGTGTAAATTCGAAATTTACTACCGTCCAGCTGCGTCTTTGCTGTAGCTAAGTAACATTTTTTTTCTTTTGAATCTGTAAGGTAATAGAAATGGAAATATGATTCAAGTAGATGTTTACAAAAATAGGTGCTATATCGAGAAATTAAATCTTTTTTATAGGAAACAGTAACTTTCATTGATAACTATAATTAAAGATTACAACTGTCATCATCCAAAGGCTGGATGGAACACCCTTAGGCAAAGTCATTCTTACAAACAGGCCCAAAAACAATTCCTGCCTGTTGACTCCTTGCTTAGCTAGAGAATCAGCCGTTCCATTTGCTTATCTTCTTGCCCACCTAAACTGCACCCCAAGCTCCCTTGCTAGGTTCAAGATTTCTCTTAGCTGTTGTCTGAAAGGCCACATGCCCAAACTTCCTGCTTGCATCCAACCCATTACCATCTTGGAATCTCCTTCCACTTCTAACTAATGCATTAGCATTGCTTTGCTAGTCTGAGACCTTGGAGTAAAGAAAAAACTTCTTCCCTTGAGGAGTCTCCCACCCCTATTGGACCTTAGTAAAGGACCACCACTCTTCCCTCCTCATTTCTGAAAACACCCCCAATTCCTAAGGGGCCTCAGTTACCTAGAGATTCCATCAAAGTTCAATTTCAGTCTAAAGCAAGGCAGCGGGGACCAACTTTCCTTAACTATAGTATAAGAAGATGAGGAACCAGCTATAGAAGCCCACCCTCTAAAGAAGTCAGTAACAGAGAAGCCCTTGAAAAGTTCCAAAGCTTTCAGACAATGAATAATCATGATGGTAATGCCCTCAACAAGTGCTTCCTTAGATTTTTCTTGCCCTTGGAATATTTTGTTATTTCTCTCCTCCCACACCGGCAAATGACAGCTACTCTTATTGTTTTTCACATCACCCTACCCCTCTTCTTTGGTTGTTCGAAGAAGCTAGAGTCAAAAAGGTTCTGCACAAACGAAAGAGGATTTCACCTGCAACCAAAGAGAGAGGAGAACCAATCCCAAATATAAGAAACATAAGCACAGGAGATAAACCAACCAATGTAGATATGCCAAGCAAACTTAATTTTATTTCCACATACTCTCCTTCCAATGTGACCAGGTCTGCTACCCACAAAGAAAGATGCTACAGCCGCACATCTGGAATATGTTTCAGACTTGAATGTTGTCATTGATGGGGATTGGGGACTGATTCCCAATGTGCGTCTGTAGCTTCTTGTGGGTAGAGTGTAGGTAGTGTCTTTTTGGTAGCAGATTCAGATTCGATTCCACCAGTAACTGAACCTGTAAGGCTGTAGCCATTACTTCTTGCAATCAAATCTTCAATCAGGCATTACAACAAAAGTGATCAATCAATTCCTGGAATAGGAAATCCAACAAACCAAACCTGATGATAAGGCATTAACAGATCTAGGAAACCACATGCACGAGCAATCAATCCTAAAAGGATGCTAATGCCTTAGCTTCTCCAAGGGAAAATGAGAGGGGCCAAGGACAGCTTCCTCTGAAAACAACCAATTTTTCACCATTCGGTAGTCTCCCTCAATCAACAAGCTGCCCAAACCTGAAGAAGACCAGATATAGTCATTGTAATAGTGTCAATAGTACAACACCAGAAGAATTTTCCTCCCCAATAAATCTAGAGTAACTCATAAGATCATTCCCAATTTCATAACTCAGCAAAATTACTTAGAACAACCATCAAAGTTAAATCTGATTATCCAACTTTCCAGGGAAGCCCAAGCTCAGATCATTCTCTGCTTAGCATCCTTAATTGTAATGAGATCAACATAAGATCTAAAGAACCAGGACCCTTACATTGTTATAACCTACTAAGCAACCCTGACTGCAATGAGATCAACAATGGAACTGACTTCTTATACTTTGCCCTTTAAGATTCAATCATTCATTCATTCCAACCATTCCATAGAGTAACTGCTCTTATACATCTCCACAAGATCTTCCTTCTTTCGGTACTTATGAGGAAACCAGACTTGAACAAGTTCAAGATGTTATTTGGAGGCACCACGAAGCTCCAAAGAGAGGGAGAAAACAGTTCCAGATATTATCTAGGAGCACAAGTGCAAGACAGGAATATTCTCTCCACTATTCAAGGAAAGGGTGCACAATTGAGGGGAAAAAACCAAGTTTTTCACCTAATTTCGAGCATCTCACTAGTATTAATAATCTTCAAAATGGCTTCCCTTTGGAATGCTTTGATAATGGGAGGAGTCAGGAGCAGGGCTATCTCATAAGGCCTTAATTAGGAAAGGAAAACCTGACAAAGAGATGCATCAAGAAATTTAAAAAACTAGGAGCAAGAAAATCAACCCAAAGACTCCAAACTCCAAAACCATACAGGAAATTTAAAAGAGACAATGCCTCATCACATTCATGGTTCCAAAGACCCCTTCTAAAACCAAAATCTAAATCCAAACCCGGAGGAGAATGAATAACCAACTCAGAAATGTTTTGTTCTCCCCACCATCAGTCTTCCAAAACTTGATTATTTCTTTTGGTTTTTGTTTTCTTTTTCTTTTTTTTTTTTGAAAGGTAAAATATCCATCTGGTAGAACTTGACTTTATTATTAGAAAGAAGGAAATAATCAAACTAACCACCTCCTCCACAGTCACTAAATCAGAATTGTCCCTATATTCCAAACTCAACCCTCATCTCCAACACTAGTTCCCTCACCATCTCAAATGAATTTCGACGCTGCTTGGCATAGAAGGCGCACTTTGCCACAGGTAAACCAAACCACAGGGTCTCTAATAGAGGAGCTCCACCAAAAAGAACATAGGCGTCCTCCAACTGCTAGGTGGACCAGGAATTCCACTTCTGGGACCCACTGATAGATTAAACCTTTCCTTGCCATCTGTTAAAAGAACCTATCTGGTAAAACTTCTTGTGGATTTGTGCACAATCACTGAACAGCGCCAACATAAATTTGGGCAATTGACAATGCAACCAGGAGAACCAATAGCCACATCATTCAATTCCAGGTAACACAATAAGTTGAGAAAGGGGTTTGAAAAAATACCCATGTTGTTAGGAAAATCATATAATATCTTGGTTCTGAACAGATTTTATTCCCTTTCCAAGTTTGGCCAGCAATATAATGGATTCCACTAGGATAGGTGTAAACCTGTGAATAAGGATTTTACATTATATCTAGCACTGATTTCAAATCTTTGGATGTTGCCTTGCTATCCGGTATCTCTGACATAACTTTGTCATTGAAAGAAAATGATTGAAAATATTCCCCTGGTGGGAGATCTAAGCTCTTTGATGCAATTAGCACTGCCCTTGCACAGAGACAATGGAGACAGCTTCTTCTGACAGAAAAGTTCCTCAAAGACCAAAAACAAAAACATGATGGCAACTTGAGGAAATAAATAAAATGAGTATGTGTGAGCATGGTTCACTGAAGGAATAGTATATTATGCTGATATTAAGATAATATTCAACCGGCAAGCATGCACTAATAGCCTAAGTAATTTCAGTCTCCAAAGTACTACGGGAAACTCTCTCAAGGGTAAAATCTTTCAAATTCAAAAGGAAAGGTGAAATGAAATCCAATTTACAGCTTACGCAGTTCATTTCCAGTGAAGCAGCAACCATATTATGACAACAGCCATCACGATCTGTACCTGTTCTTTCATCTTGTCCTGGAACGTAGATGGTAACATGTTGGGAAATAATTTCAGGAATACCGGCAGCAAGAACTCCATGAATGGAACTATGACAAAAACTGCAAAAGGAACTAGCCTGAAAATATCAGCCGTAGTGCGTGTAAGTTGTTGCTTCTCCCTCCTAGAGAGATTCTTTCCACCAGAAAGCTTTAGTAGTAATCTTGAACTGATCCTAACATCAGCCCAGAGTAGCTTGGTACCCAGCCAATAATGTTGCATAGTTGCCTTAAAGTCATCTTTCCAATGACAGAGTTTTTTGGCCCAATCCTCCCTGAAAAATAGAAAACAAAATGTAAGGGAATGCCTATACATGAAACCGTGTTGACAAATTACACAAGAAAGACGACTGGTTTCTAACCTGCTCATAGAAGCAACTACTCTCAAAGCCGGACCAATCCCCAAAATCATAGTCCATACTCTTTGTAGCATGGACTTTTCACTCTTTTGGGGTTCTTGTAACTGCTTAGCTTTAGCTTTAGCCTTTGCCGAACTCAAACCTTCAACAACCTGATCACATTCCTCAGGAGATGCCTCCTTTATCTGTTTAGCAATTTCTTCATCCCTACAGCTCAATTCAGGTTGCCTAGCTGTGGCTGTGGATGCATTAAGAATTGATTGTGACATCCACCTAATCGCCAAAGGGGACATAAACTCTGGTCTTCCATTTTGACAACCCAATATTGAAATTCCAAATGAATTACACTTAATGAATCGTGCTTCTGAAAAGCTAAATAATTCATATTTGCCTACCCAACCTACATTCTCCTCCTTTCTATGGTTAAAATCTGCACATGGATTATATGACACCCGACTTGAAACCCATGAATCCAAACATTGGGTTGATCGGCCATGTCCAAAACTCGACAATCCTTGAATTGAGCGAGACGGAGAGTTCAAGTAATCAAAAAGAAATCTTTTCCTTCTGAGAAGTGCTCTACAAGCCATTGTTGATATTTTCTCCCTTCCCAAGGAGAACTATGGTCATATCTCTCACAACCCTACCCAATTAATCTGATAAGCATAAAAGAAATAGAATAAATGAGTTCAAAGTAAAAACAGAATATAATTAGCAATGAAGCCCACAACATAGAAAAGAACCAAACCACCAAGACCCTATCAAAGTGCAACCGACTTGCTTCTACCAAGTCTCATGTTCCTTTTAACCCGAATGCTATATTTCTTTATAGAAACAAGAATAAAGGCAATGAAGCAAAAAAAAAAAACAATTAAAAAAGAAATGTCATGTTTCGGACAACTGGAAAGTTTCTGAGCAGTTCATTCTGTGTATAAAATGTATGTTTCCCCGCAAAGGAATAAAAAATTCTAGAAGAACATAAAAATAAACAAAATAAGTTGAAGAAGAAAATGCAGAATAAAATAGACAATAACCTGTATTCGCAGAGACGTCTTCAATCTTCTTTTTCAACATTTACAACTCGTACAGAAAATTTATCAAATCCTTAGAAAGAAATATGCCATTTATATAGACAGCACACGCCGTGAATAACAGTAATAAGCTTCTACAACTCACTGTTTTTTAGTGGAAACACATCAAATGATTGAACTACGAATTAAATAGACCTACTCCAAATTTCGTTTCAACAAAAATCTTATCAGAAAGCTACCAGAGATACTGACCTCAGATGATGGAGCAACTTGCTTATTTCCCTGAACCAAGAATGATCACTAATCAATAGCAAATGAAATTAACCAATTACAGAAAGCGACATTAAAAGGATCCTGGAGAAGCGATAGCAAAACAAACAAAAAATTCGGAGAGAGAGAGAGAGAGAAGCGATAGCAAAACAAACAAAAAATTCGGGTCTCCCGAGTCGTCGCGAGACGAGAGCTTTCAGGGTCTGAGCGAACCATTTTTGGAACGTTGGCTATATGCACTTGATTCTGCCACGTTGATCGTTAAAACGAGTTACCGGTTTAAGCAATCCCTTTGGCTCTGGTCGTAAACCAGGCGAGCTTTACCGATTTAATCGATCCCCTTTGCCCCTGCGTTGGGTTTGGGTTAGCCCGGAATTCAAATTGATTCACGTGGTCGGAATAAGAATTGAAAACGATGTGAAAAATAAATAAGACCACGTGTGATTATGGAATATTGGGATAGACAGTTAGGCACTGATTCATGGACCCCATAGTATGTGAAAACTGAAAAGATCAAGCGATCAGTCATCGCCACCTGGAAGGAATGAGGTAGGTGAACGGCCCAGCTTAAAATCGTAAACCCACACGCCTGGACCTGGAGGGGATAATGTAGACGACCACAGCACAACATTATTTTTGGTGGTCAACCAGCTTTCACCACAGAGGGACATTCTTCATTCACGTCTGACTCCTATCTCGCCTGCCATGGAATGTTTCCCAATCGCTTGATTACTTTAAGGGTCCGTTTGGTTCGTATTGAAATCTGAATCAGGATCAGAATCGAAATTCTCTAGAATTGGAATTGGAATGGTCCATTCCTATAGTCTGTTTGGTTGAGACAGGAATGGGAATGAAAATTAAAATCAGCTGGGAATGGCCATTCCCTCAAATGGGGTATTGCCATTCTAGTAGAAATAGGAATGGGATTCTGATTCCGTCCAACCAAATAGTTGGAATTAGAATAGCCCATTCCGATTCTGATTCTAGACCCCTATTCTTGCAAACCAAAGGGACCCTAAATTGGAAAAAGTTTTGAACAAATGTTTTAAAAACGATCCAAAACCAGAATCACTTTGGCCACCGATTTCTGGGTTAATAATCCAACCATCCAATCTAAAAGGATAGTCCATTGTAATTTAAAAGAAAATTGAAAAAAATAATCAAAAATTGTTGCTCGGGGCAAATGGTCAACAGTTCGGCCACCTAGGTCATTGGGTTGCTGATCAAGTTAATGGTTTTGTGGCAAATGAACGATTCAGTGTTGAAATGGAATATGTTGCCTGGATAGTTGTTGGGCCGAACGGTATGACCATTTGAGTCAATGTCTCAATGACAATTTGAAAATCTATGTTTTGAACCAATTTATGCATTTATAATTTTTTTATGTACATTAAATTAAAATTTTAACCAATCACATTGTGAGTGGTGTGGTAAGGTTATGTACGGGGATCTCTTTGAAGGACGAAGGAAGGTTGAGGGCAAAGGATAGGCTAAAGGCTCTAAGTGACAGAATGGTAGAATGATGTTCTCGTTATGAACTAGACCTCTATTTGTAAGGAGAGATCCCGATGTCTCAAAAGGGAGGAGCTAAAAAAGGGTTTGATTCCCACTAGGAAAGGGAATCCTTGATTCGGTATCAGTTGTCAGGGAGCACCACTAGGGTTTTGCCATGTTTCTTATGAGATATCTCAATTACAAGGTTTCCATTCGTCTAAGGATTCTCATAATACACATATATCACTTTCTTTTGCAAATCTCCTAGACTGACATGGCACGGATGACATTGCTACTAATCTTACATGTATTTTCTAATCCTACTAGGCGTTCTATCACACGCAGCACTGATGAAGCACGTGTTTCTTTGCTCGTCTCTGACCTGCGGTGGACTCGAGCTCATTGCAAATGAGTAGGTTTGTGATGGCTCTGAGACTCACAATGGCTTTGATCTCATCGCGCATATGCAATGGATCTAAGCTCACTGCAACCTCGCGATGGCTTTATGTTCGTCGTAGGTTTGCGATGGCTCTGAGATTGTCTTTGGTATTACGGTTGTGGGTTTGTTGCAGATTTGTGGTGACCTTGAGCTCATCACAAACTTGTTTTAGGCTCTGAATTCATCACAAGCTTGTGTAGGTTCAGAATTCATCACAGATTCATACCGAATCTTGAACTCATCACGAGTATCTTTGTGGCATTGATTTAGCACCCTTTGTGCTATTACAATTGTGGTAACCAACATATACCTACACACGTTAAAGATGCCATATTGTTCATTTATATATGTAATTCATGTAGCATACATGTTACCTTCAAGAGGAAATGGATAAAAAATTTTCGTTTGACTGTATATTTACATTCCTTAATATGAAAAAATTTTTCTTGCTATCTACATCATCATCATCATATCCCAACTATATATGAATCTTATTTGTTCATTTTGTTTGTCTTGTCATTTACATCAAGGGAAAAAATTCATAGGGAAAAGAACAGAAATAATAATTCAAATATTTTAATATGGAAATAGAAGTTATTGTTATTTTGGAAAATAGAAGTTATTTGAAATATGATCGTAAATTAAGTCATTTGAAAGAATTTATGAATAGATCCAATAGGTGATATAATGAAAGAAAGTAAATTAAGATGAAAAGGGGTAAGGGTAAATCAAAAAGACATGGGTCAAAGTGGTTAGAAATGATTTTGGTACTTATAATTTAATAACATATTAGACTTTGAATAGAACATCCAATAGAATATGTCCAATATTCAAATTCAATTTGAATCAGATAGGATATGCAAGACCTAAGTTCGAATTGGATTCAACAAATAAGCGAATATCCGCTAACAAATCTAATTCAATTAAAATATCTTGACAAAACAAATCCGAAACCAAAAATAAGAGAAAATTAGAAGAAAAAAAAAATAAGGTTAGAACAAAATCATGGAAAGAAGAAGGCATGTGTGTACCAGAGATAACATATTTGAAGTTTGAAAATGGTGGTTTCTACTCATATCTGTCTTGGATCTCAGCCTCCTTTCAGTGTCGAGGGAGCCATCTGTTTGAGATGAGAGATTTATAATTGTGCTTTCTTGAAAATGAGTAGATCTAGAGAGTGAGAGATATCTAGTTTCATAGGAGTGAGCAAGATGAAAACCAAGAACCAGAGGGGACTCATAAGAGAAGAGAGAGAGAGAGAGATTTGTTTTAGTGATTATCTCTGATTGTGCTTCCTTAAAGACAAACAAAAAGAGAGATATCTAGTTCCAATATTTCCAAGGAATGAAAACGGGTTTGAGTAACAGGACCAAAAGAAAGTGGATAGTAAGATTAGGTGAATAGGTCCTGTCTTCATTTAATTGAATATTTATTTGAATATATAATGTATAATATACATAATTAAATCAAATCAGATTTTTCTCGTATCAAATCATGTTATATCCAAATTCAATTTAATTATTATTAAACGGATTGAGGCCATGTTTGGGAGTGCTTATTTAAAAATAAGTGCTTAAAAACAAGTGATTATTCGAATAAGCAGTTATTTGCATTTGGGACCTAGCTTTTTCTAGTGTATTATATATTGGACTTTTGGTGGTCTTTTTCTCCAATAAGGACTTGTAGCTCTTTTGTCCTTCATTTTCTTTCAAACTTTCAAAATATCTAATCCAAAGAGAATGAATAAAAGTATTTTGATAGAACTTCCATAAAAGTGCTTTCATAAAAGTACATTCACAAAAGTGCTTTTGTATTCATAAAAGTTTTTTTATAAAGTACTTCAGTAAAAGTACCTTTATAAAAGTACTTCCGTAAAAGTGCTTTTGTAAGAGTACTTTTATAAAAAATGTTTTTTGTAAAAGTACTTTTATAAAAAAAGTACTTTTGTAAAAGTGCTTTCCTAAAAGTACTTTCATAAAAGTTCTTTCGTGAAAGTACTTTTATATAAGTGTATTTATAAAAGTATGTTATAAAAGTGCTTTTGTAAAAGTAATTTTATAAAACAGCTTTCAAAAGTACTCTACTTTCCTAAAAGTAACAATATTAATTGTTGCTAAAAGTAACAATATTGAAAGGGTATAATTGGTATTCTAAAAATTTATCAAGGACAATTTTGAGAGAAAAATTTGAATAAATTCTTATTGTATGAGAACTTAAAAAAAGCTGGAAATTTAGGCTTAAAAAATAAGCCATTATTTTTAAAATAAGCACTTATTTTAGGCTTATTTCCCAAACACCAATAAGTGGTTAATGGTGTGGTCCTAGCCCGAATAAGCACTTATTTCAAATAACCACTCCCAAACATGGCCTAAGTTATTTACCGATTTGATCCATTTACGCTTAATTTGGAAAGAGTACAAATACAAATATATATGGTACAAATACATATAAAATAATACAAAATATAAGGTTTTGCACTCTACATATTTGCATTTATACTCTTTCCTAACTGAGCATAAATGAATATCTAAATAGGGTTTAATCAGATTGGATTTGAATTTGAATCGAACCAAAACCCAATTCATTTACAGCCTTCCTAGTGAAAAGGTGGTGGTTGCAATTGACACTATTAAAAATGAAAATGGAACGAGTTTTGCTGGAAAGTTTTTCTCTATCAATAATGGATCCACCAGGTAACTCTACATCTAAAAATTCAGATTTGATCAACCCCCACTTAAGTTGGGTCTTGCAAAAGTTTGGTGATGCATGTAAAATGAGTAAAGAGAGCTATTTCTACCTTGAATGCATAACATCAAAATACCACGTACTCAAGCTGGAAAGTGGGCTCCTTTGTGTATGCTCATACAAATACCGTTACTAATATGCTCAAGATTGGTGTAATAAGGCTAAGCTGGAAAGTGGGCTCCTTTGCGCTAGTCCATACTTGCTACTCATTATGCTCCTAGTAAAGAAACATTGATGAGCTTTTGATGAGTTCAATGACTTAACTTTTCGATCTAGTTTCAAATGCATTAAGTGGACATACCTAAATTGGGTTTCAAGACCCACCAAAAGGCATTGTGAGTTTATGGTAATGCCTTTTCGGACTCATTGATGCACCATCGACATTCCTAACAAATAGAGGAAAACAAGTATTTGGGAAAAGGTGAATGACTCTGTTTAGGTATATCTGTAAAGATATAGTTGCGATATACAATAGAATACAAACATAGTACAAATAGATGAGAACTAGATGGCTAGGAATGATAAGGTTGGATAGAGTTTGAGTTGAGATACTTCTCAAGTTCTTGAAGTCTCGATGAGCTGTGGTAGCTATTTGCGTGGTTTTTGACTCTTATCCTTATCCTTAGCGCCCCGGGGAACCACACCACTATCAACTTGGAAGTTAAAGAGGCCGAAATCAAGGGGTGGATAGTGGTTTGGTTAAAACATTTTGCCACTTGGTCATTAGGGGAGATAAATTTAACACTAAAACGCTTCTTGATAACTTGTTCACGTATGAAGTGGAAGTCGACTTCTATGTGGTTATTACATGCATGGAATATAGGATTTGAAGTAAGGAACATGGCCCCTAGATGTTAGATTGTGTATGCCCTTAGCTCCAATCAGATTGATGTATAAATATATTTAATGTAAATGAATGAGAGTACATTATTGTTTCATTTTATTATTAGTATGTTTCTATAAAATTATCCATTAAATTGGACATTTATGAGACTTGTGTTAGTTTAGAATGTTCTCAATCATTTGATATACTTGGAGAGTTTATCCTACCAAAGCTAATACTAATGTACTGCCAAAAAAGTTTGAATAATTTGTCTTACGTGTTAGATTAGACCTGAAGCAACCCATACGGGTACGAATAAAGTATGGTATTAGTCTAAACCCAACCCTCCCCGACTCACATATTGTTATAGAAAGCATATAAATTCTATGTATTAGGTGTTGAATTAATTTAGTAATATATTGAATTTTATGTGAAGGATAATCAATAGTTTATGTGTTTTTCACATGTTTTAATCAAATAAGTGATGATTTTGTTATTTGTTTGAATATGATCCATTAATATAAGATTTAATGAAAGAATGAGAATTAATATCTTAAATATAAGATTTAATTAGAGGGAATTGAATGAAGATAAATGTAGAATTTTAAATTACATTTTATGTCCTCACAAAATCACAATTAGAGAAAGACCAAATTCAAAAATAGAGATATTTTAGTCAAGAATAGGATTCAATAAATGTCGATGGGAGTTAATACCTTAAATATAAGACTTAATGAGAGGGATATGAATGATGATAAAAGTCATTATTGAATTACATTTTTATTTATGAGTGAGGGATCAAATTCAAAAATTAGAGTATTTTAGTTAAACAAAAGTTCTGCACTTAGATTCACACTTTTAATAGTTGTATGTATAGATTGTCCCAAACCCCCAACCTATATATATATATTACTATACTAGCTATACTGTATTAATTATGTGATAAAAGAATCTATAAAATCCCCTTAATATTGTGTTCTTCATGCAATCTGCATCATCAAAAACTTGTAAATTTTCATGGTGTTTGGAAGCGTGGATACTTTTTGGGACCGATTTTCAAGAAAAAACACCCATGCTTCTAAGACCCGTTTTTCATAAGAAAAAACACTTCTGTCACATAGGCAGTGAGCAACACTATGCTGTTTGGTAAGGTGATTTTCGTCACCGTTTTTCATGTATGTACTGATAGGTAAGCACCACATAGAATACACATCAATCAACCATTGAGGGAATTGGTTCACCGATGCATGAAACGTCAAATTCGGTGGATCCCAATTTTTGAGGCATGCCCGATTTTTTAATAATCAGCTGAACCAAACAATAAGATACATGAACATTTGTTGAAACGCCTATGTAAATCTAACGTAACACCATTTTTTTGAAAAACGGCCACGATTCCAAACATCCCCTTTAATAACTTGGGTTGGGTGAAATGGGTCGAACCAAAATGGTTGAAATGCTTCAAATCGGGTAACTTTGGTTTTGGTCCAGTCCAATTAATTTGGTAGTGGGGCCCAATTAATTTGTGTTTAGGAAACCGGGCTCCACAGCTAAAGAGTGACTGACATACTTATACTGTGCCAATGGGCCACGTGGCGAGACTGAACGCGTTGGGCGGTATCTTCCTGTCTGCACTTTACCCGAACATTGTCACGTGCTCAACACGTGTTAAATGGAATTGTCGTTAATTTTCACCTGAAGGTGCATGTGCAGTGCCGGATTAATCATTCGTGAAATAACACAAGATCTTTCTCGAATCTCTCTACCCTATCAATAATTTCACTCAATTACACAGAACAAACCATGGTTAATGAATTCCTGAAAATTAACTTCTCTCATGGCGTGATTTATAAACGCCAAGCGAGATGCTGAGCTCCAAAAAATGGAGAGAAGGCAGATGAAGGCAGAAGGAATACGTTATGTTCTGCTCATGGTCGTCTTACTCGACTATGACTAAGACTAACCGTTGGTTTCGTGCGATACTCGGCTCCTTCTTTCTTCGTCATTTCGGGGACTACTTGGTCGGCATTAATTTGATTGGTGTTTGCCTTCTTTCTTTAATCTGTAAATTGTTCTCTGCTGCTGGTTCTACACTGTTTTCTTTACTTCTAAGATTTAAGATATCTTTTCGTGTTTCCAGCGGAGTTCTATGAGCAGTGTCTTGTTTCATGGAAGGAGAGGAAGTAGAAGGAAGCTTGGGGTTAGGAGAAGAAACTAAACAAACGATCACCGTCCATCACATCTTGAGCAATGAAGGTCCATCTCGTTCTGGTAAGACATTTCTCCTTCTGTGCATCTCATATTGCTTGATCTGTTTCAAACTACAACCCAAAGTCCTGTCATGATGAAGTGATAATAAAAAGTCTTGTCCACCATTTACTTAGAATGCAGGGCCACTAACACTGTTGGCCTTGTAATAGTGATACAAATGGCGTTTTGAGAGGACAATGCAGGATCCATTAGAGAAAAATAAGGCATCGCGTCTGCACCAGGTCATATAAGCAGTTTATCTGGGTCGGGATGTAGTAAGCACGTTAGGTAAGCATAACGAGTGAGTACGTAATAGTTGTGTGATATATATCTCTTTCATTCAAACGTTTTTGTTTTGTTACACAGAAATTATTCATTATTTTATTATTTTTGTCAAAATAATTAAAAATAAAAACAATGAAAAAGGAAAACCTAAACATATTGGGAATTGAGACTCATTTATGTTTTCTTTTTTCATTATTTTTAATTTTTAATTAATTACTTTTACAAAGATAATAAAATAATGGACAATTTTTGTTTAACGAAGCAAAAATGTTTGGATGAAAAGCATATTAACTGAGATATGTGTCACACAGTTATTACGTGCTCACTCATTGTGCTTACCTAACGTGCTTACCATATCCAGACCCAATTTATCTTATTTTTCTTTTGTATGACATGAACTTCATGCAATAATAATGGTGTTGAAAGCCTACTATATCCGGATCTCCTGCAAGTAAAAACTCTTCGCACACTATGTAAAGTACAACATCTAACTGCACATTGTGAATATCTGGTACAGAACTAGTTCTACCAAGGTTTTTAAAATCGAATCGGACAATAAACTGGTTAGGGGTCTGGTTCCCGGGTCGAATGACCAAAACCGTTGGACAGTTCAAGTGCCCAAATCAACAGTTTATAGACCAAATCAACGGGTTTTTTTTTTTTTGTGACAAAATAACGAGTCTAGGGTAAAATGAAACTGACTACCTGACCGATTCCCGGTTTTTCTAATCTGACCGTCCTATCTTGTCCAGTTTTGAAAACCATAAATTCTACACATTAACTTATTGGGGTAGGGGATTGAATCCACTTTAATCAGTCTGACCCAATCCCATCCATTGACAGCAGTACTTTAGAGGCATGGTTGCTAACTAGAATTTTAATCCCTAGAGTCTTTGCCTTGGCTGACATGTAGAAAGGAAGGAGAGAGAGCTTGTGATGATTGACATGAACGAGATCCCAAGAGAAAGCAACTATAGTCCCAACAATGATAATGAAAAGACTAGAGGCGGAGCAAGGAAAAAAGAGGGCTTGGCGATGATGAAGAGAAGAAAGCATCGACTGACTGCTCATCAGACGGCCATTCTGGAAAACTTTTTCAAGCAGCAAAACACACTCGATCAGGTATATGAAGTTTTAATTTTAGGAAAAATGTATGATGATGGAAAGATATAATATTGGAAAGGTTTTGATAAATCAATCTTCTATAAATATAGGTGAAAACCCAGTTGATTGATTCCTACCTTTATGACACCGATTGATTGGCTATAAATTTTCCCAGTATCATGTCTTTCCAGCAGCATAGTTGAACCTTAATTTTAAATGGAAAATAGTTTATAAACTGTCAGACTGAGGAATGGGCCGGCCCCCTATCTTTCAAATCACTCTTGCTATGACAGACAGTGTCGATCGATAGTCTTGTAGTGCTGCTATTGTGTTGAGATAACAAAATCAAAACCAAAGCCTTTGGTGTATTCATATAGCTCCACGAAGTAGCTTGAATTTGGATTTCCTCTTTGCATGCAGAATGGTCTTCATACCCATTTTACAGCATGTTGCGACTGCACATCAGCTATCAGTAACATCTGTATGTTTTAATTTGTGGGAGATATTTTCAATAATCAATACAAGGCTAAAAGTGTTGTAAGGTGGGTGGGAGAATATTAAGCGAGGAAATCCAGATTCGATAGTACTGTTCCCTATCTATTCAGCATGACATAGAGGAAAGAACATTTTCTTGCTTTTGATGCAGTCCTTGTACATCTCACAACCAACAATGGATGAATAAGGCAAGAGGGGTGGCTCACAAAGTTATGTCTAGAATAATATTGGTGATCTATCATCCAAAAATAAAGATAAAGATGGTTATCCTTTTTCTGGGTTTTACTTAATTATTGTAGCTACTTTTTAGGTAGGCCGGCAAGACGGGTGGCTCACAAAGCTACTTACTGTAGACTCATCTCTGGAACCATCCATGAGACATAGAACCTCTCCAATTTTGGCTACAAGACGACATGAAATGATATATAGACCGGTATTACATAATACACAACATAATGGGCAGAAATGCAAGGCCCACTGGTCATATATACCAGCCTCACGAATGGGGCGGAATAATACACAACATCCATGAACAAAATATATATTTGCCTTTTAGAGCAAACTCAAATTATTGACAAGGTAGATTTTATAATTTATTAGAGATAGCTATATAAATAATATAGAGAAATGTCCTCACGCCGGTCATAAAATACATGGGACCCACAATGAAAGATGGGATGATTGTGGGCCCCACATATTTTATGACTGGTGAGGGGCATTATCATTAGTTCTACAGCCCGATAACTAAACAGCCATTGCATTCAGCTAGGGGTGTCAACTGGACTGGATTTGGTCCAATCCTATCGTGTTCAATGTGAGTCCATTATAAATGGACCAGGTCCAATCCAGTTCAATGATCATTTTGGATCGGTCCAATTTAATGTCTGGACCGTCCAATCTGTTCAAATTCGTTTTGATTTAGATTGGTTTCAATTCAAACATGGTCCATTTACGCTTATATTCTTGTCTTATATCAATGGACCAGATATTGGCTTAGTCCAATCCAATCCATAATATAAATTTATTACGAATAGACCAGGTCCAATCCAATCTAATAAATATTTTAGGTCAGATTAGTCCAATCCAATATGTCTTGTTGGTCCATCCAATCTGTCTAAATTGATTTTGGACTGGACGGGTCCAATCCAAAACCGAGTCCATTGACACCCTTACATTCATAATGTAACTGTGTGATTTGATATGGATCCCACCTAGGTGGTTGATTTCACAAAACATCGGCATAAAATGTCCTTCCAAAAATGTTCTGTTGACATTGGCCATTGCCGATAGGGCTGTCAATGGGTTGGTTCTGTTTGACTGTCAAACCTAACTGCAATGATTTTTGGTTCTATGATTTTGTTCCGATTAATAATTGGGTCAATCCAAATTTTTACTTGATAGATAATATTATAAGATATTATTAATTAAATATGCATATAAATAATTTAGTATTTTACTATCATCTACTAAGATTATATTATCAAAACTTATGTTTTTAATTGTTATTTAAATAAATAAATATATTTTCAATACAATTGAGACAGTGCTGGGTCTTTGATTTTGTCTTAATTAATAATCAGTTTGCGACTGAGACATTCCTGTCCCAACCCAGACCCGATCCATTGAACAGCCTTACAGCCCTAATTGTTTATGATTGTTTATGGGAAAGAAGAAATAGCATCGAGTAGAATACCTTAATTTACAATATTCACGTCTGACTGAAGTTCATTTCTTATTTATTTGGTGAAGCAGAAGGAGAAAACCGAACTAGCAAAAGGACTTAATCTTAAGCCTCGGCAAATTGAGGTCTGGTTCCAAAATCGAAGAGCAAGGTTAGAGAGACCTCAAATTATCTAATTTGTCTCAATCTAGTTACATTTATATATTGATTTTAAGGTTATAGAATTGTAGTTAGTAAAATTTCCTCCACATTCAGTAAAGTTAGGGGTTAACAGAAAAAGGATTTAATGTTCCTGATACATATTAATAGACTAAGAAAATAATCAAATATTAAGCTTTTCATGATGTGTTGAGCGAACTCAGTCCACTTTCTTAAGTTTCTTAATTCGAGCTATTTGACTAATAATCTGATTAAGTTTGGAGTCAGAAAAAAATTGAACCAAATCATTCTAGTTAGCTAACTAGGAACACCTAACATTGAGGATTTAGGCATATTTTTTTGATCAATAATCTAAATTGTTCACTAAAATCAATATATTACAGATATAACCTTGTTGGCCATGAAATTGCTGATCTTAGATTGAAGTCAGGGGCCATGTAATGATGAAATTTTGGACTGGCAAGCATGAGAATGTGGGCCTAAATATGAGGGTGGCCACTTATGCCCAAGGTTAGGGTTTTGCCTAATATTCCATCCCTATGAAGACCGAGATAGATCGGACCAACATTGGTTAATGGTATTTCTTTATTAACATTTGAACAAACTTTCATTAGTAGATACAATATAAATTTATTTATATATAATCAAACTGGATTACTAGTCGAGGGGTGGCTAGTTGGTATATTAGATGGTTCTCTCGAGTATTGACACTGAATCAATTCTTGCAACCACTAATTTGGGGAAAAGGACTTAATCCAAGTTGTGCATTATCAATTTTTAAATTTTATTGGATTTTTTATATTAATTATTAGGTAAAATTATAAGAGAACCTCCTCTTATAACAATCTTATAAACCACCCTTGACTTTTGACCCGAACAAAAACCTCCCCTATAGTTTTGAAAATAAGAAGTGAAAATACCTCCTTTCTTTCATCTTTTCAGTAAGAAAGACGCCAAAATTACCAAAATATCTTTATTACTGTTAAGACACTACCATACACAATTTAAAGTTTCAGCTTTACCTTCAACTAATTTATTTTGAGGAAATTTTGAGTTTAGTCCACCTCATGGACTTTTATTAGTTTTTTTGGTTTTATTTACCAACACCACCTATGATTCATTACCCCCTTGAATTTTCATTCATTCCTCCACTTGCCACTATTCCAACTGTACAAATTGTACTAATAATCATTGTTATCTTATTCAAATAAAATTATTTTTACTATGGTTAATTAATTTTCAATATTTTCAAATGGAATATAAATGGATTATTCAATGTTTTCAACCTATGGTTGACTTGGATGGTTAAACCATTCAAACCATCACTTGACCTTATTTTTATTCCTAGTTTCCTAAAACCGGCTTTTTTTTGTCAAAAACCATTGGTTTGGTCAAAACCCTTTTGACTTGGGCAATTGAACCATTGACCATTTTGACCTAATCATTGGGTCATGGGTTACAATTTACAATGTATTAAAAACTTAGGGGGGGACTTAACTTTGTGATCGGTTATTGATTGGGGTGATTTTTATTTTCTTTTGGGTAACTTTTCGTGATCTTTGAGCCCCACTATGTAAAAAAACTCAATTTTTGCTTCAAATTTCAATTTTGGATCCTTATTTATAAAAAAGTTAAAAACTAAAATAAAAGTAATTAGGCCTAAAATAATATACACACATGTAAAATGCAATTATATTATACATATCTGTTTGGATGTTTCCCAATTTGACTCATCCAACATGAACAGTTGAACCGTTGACCTGTGACATAGAGGAAAAAAGTTATTCAACCTCCAAGTCAGTTTTTAAAACACAGGTTTTATTTGTTGAATAAGTAAATAATATTTATATATGTTGAAATGCATATTACTTGATTAATTAACTTAAAAATTAACTATCTTTTAAATGAAATTAGATTATTTAGCCTAATAATATATTATTGAATATCTCTGTTTCAATATAATTAATTTTTATTAATAATTATAATTTAATATAAATACATCTAATGTATATAAAAATATAGTTAAATTGAAATAGATATAGATATAGGTAAAGTTAATGAAATTTAGGCAATTTAATGGAGTAATTAGGAGAGAGAGAGAGAGAGAGAGAGAGAGAGAGAGAGAGAGAGAATTAGTGTCATGAGCTTTTAAAAGAGATAGTTAATGGCATAATTAATGAGAGATAATTTAAGGAGTTAATGAGAAAGAGGAAATAGAATAAGTTAATGAGGAGAGATAAAAGTCTTAAAAGTGATTGCCCAAGTTGTTTTTATTTAATTTTAAAATTAGAAAAATTCAAAAAACTAGAAAAAATCTAAGTGCTATTTCAAAAAGAAATAGAAAGTAAGAAAGTGCCAACTTGGCACATTCTGTTTAGGGTTTGACTAGGATATTAGAAAGACATGATGCCAGAATAACTCATATCCAATCAACCGGTATCACAAAAGTGGTAACCAATCAGGTGGTATTCATCAAAATTCACAAGAGGTTTCCATTGGTCAAAGCGCTACTGGTATCATACCTTTCTAGCATCATAGATTTATCCTATTTTATGTCATATAATAATATAATATAAATATAACAGATATTAAAAAATATGTTTAAAATTGTAGGTTCAAAAGCCCAGATATGCCCAGTTTGGGCCCTAATAGGGTCTAATATGAGCTTATGTTTAAGGTTTGGGGTGTAATCCTGGCCCAGAAAAATGATCAAACGTAGTCCCAGCTTGTGCAGGCCAAACCAAACCCAAGCATTTTCACAAGATGGACATAGAATTTTATGGTTCAAACTACACATAACTTGTAAAATTAGGCCTGACCTGGTTCATTCAGTTTGCCTCTCTTTTGGTTTATTTCCAATTGGACTGATAGAATTTTATCTGTAGTTAAATCTATCTCTTTCGTAAAGTTTGTGTATAAATCAAGAATTTATACAAGGGCTGCTCATGTTATTGCTCAAAAGATAAATATAGCAATGGTGTTAAGAGGTGGGATTCATCACCTGAATGGCTGGAACCAAGGTTTAAAGTATCGACTACTGGCGTATCTACTTGTATCGGTACCTTTATTATGTTTTATTTATTTTCTTTTCAAAATCATCTCAGAGGGGTTGGTTTAAGTCCCGACTATCCTCTAAACCATGGCTTGACCCGATACAACCCCTATAGGGGCATATCGAGAAGCCACCGGCATGATACGTATCGGCCAATACAAGTCGATACGTATCGATATTTTGAACCTTGGTTGTAACCTCATATTTGTAAAACTAGTGGGGACTCGTGAGATGCACAGGATTTATTAAGCAAAAAGAAATGGTCATTTAATAAAATACCCTTTATAGTTTCATGGATTTACTAAAATCTACCATATAGTTAGAATTTTACTAAAATGTCACTTATAATTTGCAATGGATTTAATCAATCTTCCATTAGATGACAATGGAAAATGATAGTGTTGACCCTAATGTTCATTAAAATAAATTTAATCAAAAGAAAATATCAATCAAATACCATTTTTTCCTTAATAAGACACAGGCAACCACTCTATTGGATATATTTGGTCAATTTTGTTTTTTGTACAAAAAAGTGCTAAGGGTATTTTTGGAATAAAAAATCATGGGCCTAATGGCAAAACACACACACACACACTCCTTAATGAAAGGTTAATTAAGTAAATAAGTTGTAAAATATATGGGATATTTTAGTAAAATGAAAACTATAAGGTAGGTTTAAGTAAATATATAAAACTATAAGGTGTGTTCTAGTAAATAACCTTAATAGAAACACATAAGAGTATACAATTGTTTTATATTTTCAACTTTTAAATAATTAATAATTATTCATATTTTATATTCTATTTTTAATAAATTTTTATATTACAAAAAAACAATAATTAATTTCAATTAGGTTTATTTATCAAATTGATGAAATCGACCAACCCGATCAACTCGACCCGAGTTGGTTGATTTTCTAGTATTTTAGGTTGGCTTTGGTTAAAAAATTTCCCAATTTGACCAAGTTGGATCAGTCTCACTTTGGCCATTTCTAAACTGATCAAAATCAAACGACCTAAGCATGGATATCCTTTAATATTTTATATTTTAAATATAATTTTTAATATGGAAAAGTGAGAAATTTCCCATATTTTATAGTCTAAAATGTTTTATATCATAAATCTAAGTTTTAAATTTATTTTTTAATAATAGCACTATAATTTTTAAAATTGAATTTAACTTTTAAGTTTAAATCTTTTGAACCGATTGACCAAACCATAAAATCGACCCAAACAAATAACTTGAGTGGGCCGATTTTCACAAAAGGTCAGTCGGTTTTAGTTGACCAACTCCCCAACCTGACCAGGTCAATTTGGTTGGCCAAATAGCCTATAACCGAACAGAACCAATTCATGAACACTCATAATTTTAGCTAAATTAATAGTCTCATCTCTGATAAATAATAATAGTTTAATCTCTAATAATTATTGAAAATTTATAGTGAAAAATATACAATTATTGAAAATATATTGATAATGAGAGAAATGCAATAATTACAAAAATACAATAAGTACTAAAAATATATTAACTTAGTTAATAAATAGTACAATCACAAATACTAGTTTAATCTCTAATAAATATTAATCATTAATTTATAACAAAAATACAATAAATTAAATTTAAAATTTTCAATAATAGTAGTTTAACCTCCAATAATTATTGAAAGTTTTCTATTAAATAACAAAACAAAATAAATTTATACATAATCATTGAAAATACATTTATCACAAGAAACAATAAATAATTACTGAAATACAATAAATATTAATTTTAGTATATGTAATTATATAATGAATATAGATTAAGAGTTTAAAATTATTATTAATAAATATTATTTTTTTAATTTGTTTTCTCGAATTATTAGTTGATATAAGTGAAATTAGTTATTTAATTATTTTTCTACTGTTCAGATTTTTTTAAAATTTACTACATAATTTCTTTATTTTAACTATTTAAAATCTAGTTACCTTAAATATTTTGTTATTTAAATACTTAAATAATGTGTAAAATATTTAAATTTTAAAATATCAATTATTTATTGGATTTAATTATTCATAAAATCATAATTTATACAATTATTACATAATTTCATTATTAATTTTGTAATATATTAAATCATTATTAATTTCAATATTATGTTATAATTATTTTTCTACTTTGAGGATTTTTTTAAATTTATTGCTTAATTTCGTTATTTTAACTATTTAAAATCTAGTTATGATAAATATTTAGTTATTTAAATATTTTAAAAAATTTTCTTATTTGAATTTTATTTATTTAAATTTATTACACTCTATTAAATATTTGAAAAACATTTAAATTGATAATCGGAAAACATAACTTAAATTGTTAGCACATAATTTGGTGATATATTTTGTAAAAATATAAAATTATTTTTTGCGTTTTTAATAAATATTTTAAATATATTATATAATTTTTTTAGAATATTTAAATAATTCTTCAATTTTTCTAATCCAAACATTCTTTAGATAGATGTAGATAAAAGTAGGAGAGAGGATAAATAGGAATTAGAGATAATATTATAGGAGAGAAATTCTCTACTAAATTAGAGATAATTTTGGAGAAAGTGAGGGATAGTGAGGGAGGTAGTTTAGGAGAGATTTTAGGAGAAGAGATTATTTAGTTTATTGGGAAATAGCATTTCATTGGTTATTTCAAAAATTACAGAATTAAAAAATAATTCTAGACTTCCTTGTTTTAATATATGTATAGATTGTCGATCCTCAATGAATAGTATTTTATTTGTCTAAAAAACAAAAACCATGTTCTAATGACAACTTTAAGACATGGGCCATCTGATGTGGCTTGAGTTTGACTATGATAATCAATCAACTGGTATTCATCAAAATTGGCATGGCAGAGATGGGGAGGTCCTGATTGGTCAAAGTTTTTCCATTATCATACCCTTCCATCATAGAAAATGCCCCTCTCGTATTTGTTGTATGAAGGATCATTTCCTCCTTTTTTCAAAAAAAAAAACCTCTCTCAACGCTTATGCCTTGATGAGGGCGGATTTGACCCTCCAGAGAAATTGTGACACCTGGCACCTCATGCCAACCAAGTGCAACCTCTTGACAACTGGGCAGCTCGGGCAGCTCAGCAGAGCTTGCCATGGGCAGCTTGCCACTTACAGACAGTTCGGCATAGCTCGCCACAGGCAGCTCGACAGAGCTTGCCACAGCTCGCCACAGGCATCTCGGTAGAGCTCGCCACAAGCAGCTCGACATAGCTCTCCCCCACAACTCGCCATAGGCAGCTCACCACTTGCAGGGTAGCTCGGTACAAGGTAGAGCAGTTTGACATATCGTAGGAAGATCTCGTGCCTGACAACCGTACCTGACAGATCCGGTGACCTGCACCCACGTCTTTCACCAGGCGGCGTCGTGCTTGCCAGCCCTGAGAGTTGTCCCTTGCCTAGCAAAGCCGTACTCTGCAACAACTGCCTGCACCCGCCACCTCAGCTCTGGCAGTAACGACTGCGGCAGATAGACAGAGGCGGTTATGACTGACTTGATAGAGGCGGTTATGACTGACTTGACAGAGGCGGTTACGCCTGATTTGACAGGACACCACTATATAAGGACTCCGACCCCCAAAGAAAAGGGATGGAAAAAATGGAGGTAATCCCTGCTCTCTAGCTCTCTCATCTCTCTAATATCATCTTCAAGCTCTCTACAATCAGAGTGCTAACTTAAGCATCAGAGAGTCCCCGCTGGGTAAATACCCTCGGGTCCTCTGATTCAGTTCTCACAGGTTCCTCAGCTCCCGCCGCCTACAAAGGAGAGAAGATCACCTCATGCAGAGGTCAGTCGGGTTGCGCTACACCAGGGAGCTCCACCATCCTCTGAGTTATAGGCCGCCTAGGAGTAGGTCAAATGGCGAGTCCACCAAGACAGTTCGCCACCATGGAGTTAGGCATAGCTCTCCCCTAAGCAGTTCGCCACCAGGGAGCTAGGCATAGCTCTCCCCCAGGAAGTTCGCCATCAGGGAGCTAGGCATAGCTCTCCCCTTGGCAGTTTGCCATCAAAGAACTCGACATAGCTCTCCCCCAGGCAGTTTGCCATCAGAGAGCTTGGCATAGCTCTCCCCCAGGCAGTTCGCCATCAGGGAGCTCGTCATAGCTCTCCCCCAGACAGTTTCCAACAGGGAGCTCCACCATCCTCTCTTGGGAGCAGGTCAAATGACGAGGTACTTAGCAAAAAATAAAAAAAATGGTACGTGACCAAAACCGGTTACATCATGCCTCATGCCTATTCACACATCTATATCTAATAGTAAACATGTATGTGCATTTGCACGTGACAGTATCTCTAATACAAAACTATTTATAATTCATGGATAATTTTTGAACAGTTATAAGTGGACAGTTTCTGGACAGTTATATAAGTGGGCGGTTTCTAAAATGAGAGTAAATGACATATATGCCCTCTTTATGCCCATTGTATGTTTAGACAAGGGGGATAGAAAACGTCTAATGAAAATTCTAGAAAGAAGGGGTATTCGCTCTTTTATAGTTAGTATGTATATATTAAAATTGAGGGTAAATATATGATGTTGGAAAGGTATGATATTGGAATTGTTTTGACGAATTGAAACCCTTCATGAATTTTGGTGAACACCAGTTGACCTTTTATGATACCAGTTGATTGGATATGACTTATTCTGGTGTCGTATAAAAAAACATATATGTTATATATATATATATATATAGAGCCAGGCATTGTCCACATGTTTATGGGCCTACGCTGGGCCTGGATGCATAACCTAGACTCAGTCCGGAAATTTGTAGGTATATATAGATAGATAGATAGAGCCAGGCTTGTCCACATGTTTATGGGCCTACGCTGGGCCTGGATGCATAACCTAGACTCAGTCCTGGAAATTTGTAGGCTGGACTAGAAAGGATCACCACTAATTGAATCCTTATGTATAAAAGTTTTCAAATGCTATCAGCTCGGCTCAACTCATTTTTGAGGTCAGTTTCCATGCTAGATGAATCCCCATGTTTTCATTATTTTAGGTTTCTTTTTAGGATAATTTACGAAGACCCCCGTACTATGGGGTCAATGGCATTTACTCCCTGAACTTTCATTTGTAACGGAACCCTCTAAACTTTCATTTTGTGACAAATTCCCCCTCTGTTAGATTCCATCATTTAACTTCAAAAAAATATTCTTATTCAGCTGTTTAATTAGTTTATTTATGATTTGATTAGTTTTATAAATATAACATTGTAGTCCTTTTGATTGCTTTAATAAATCCTTGTAGATTTCTAGCTGAATCCAATATTTAGATGAAATGGTAGAAGTTTCTTTCTAGCTAATAGATATAAATTTAAGGTTTTGTTTGGTTTTTCTTTATTGGAGAAATGAGTAGATAATTTTTATAACTTAAGATGATGAGAGACGTTCATATCAGTGAAATGAAATAAGAATTTAAACTAACAAACTTGTTTTGCTATTGTTATTTTAACTGGTTTTATTTGGAGAAAATAAAAGTATTTTTTGAGTCAAGAGCGAAAAAAAAATTCAGAGGTAAATATCATTGACACATAATACAATGGAGTATTTGTAATTTACCCTTATTTTTATTTTCTTTTTTGGGATATATAAGTCTAGGTAAATTCCTCCTGTATTAGAGCTGAAGTCTACAGAATTTTATCACTGCTCATAATTTTCAGAGTTGCTTGACACTTTTTTTTGTCCTTTTCTTTGTTGTGATGATCGACGATAATAGAACCAAATCTAAGCAAACAGAAGTTGGCTTAGAATATTTTAAACAATGCTGTGAAATTTTATCGGAAGAGAATCGGAGGCTGCGAAGACAGTTGGTGGAGCTACGTGCACTGAGCCGGCCATCTCAAATGTATATGCAGGTTCCAGCTACAAATCTTGTCGTGTGTTCCTCATGCGAGAGAGGGGTTTGCCCAAGTAAGAAGGAAGATGGTTTTGTATCCAAGCTCCCTGGAACTGGAAGGCTCCTTTCAATGTGTCCTAGTCTAAAAGAAAAAGGCTGAAAAAGAAAATAGAGAAAAGAAAGCAAATTGGGGCTCCTTTCACATAGGTTTTGCTTTTGAACTTTGGGCTGTAAGAAACAAAAATAAGTCAAATAGCGTTTTGAGTGTTTGGTAAAACATGCTTTGGAAAATATAATAATCTAACGTTAAAACACTTTCAAGTCCTAATGCACAAAGCCTGAAACTGGGGCTTTTAGGGTTGCAAGTTCGGCTGGTTAGCCTCAACATGAAAAAGTTGCGATGAAGTTAGGGTTAGGGTTAGGGTTGACCCAACCTAACTCGACTTAAATTCCTATTTGTTTGTATAAATATTATAGAAACATGTATTTTCATATGTTTGTATGCAAGTATGCAAATATAGTTATATAGATGTATGTATGCATCTATTTATATATGCATGTATCTATATATCTAGCTATATGTATGTATGCAACAATTTTAAAGGCAATTATTTTCTAAAGCATGATAACCATTTGCTTTTATTTATAACTAGTAAATGTGCATGTGTGAGGAACATTGTAATTTCAAATGATGATGATGATGATGATGATAATAATATTAACAATAACAAAAATAATAATTTCATTGTTCTCATCAAAACCCATATAACAAAGATAAGTAATTGAAGTGCGAGGTACTAGTGGATTTGTTACCTTTCAACCTAAAGTTTTATTTTCAAATTTTATTATAATTTATAATAATGGTCAAATTGATTAATCTATCACTCGAACAAATTTTTGAGTATTTTCCAACCAAGCCAGTTTATTGCAAAAAACCAACAATCAGATGGCCTTATTGTTCAATTGTTGGCCAATTTTGATTGGTTAAGTAGTCACCTGATTGGGATACTAGGTTCATTTACTATCAAATTGTTTGCTTGCAAAAATCTATTGACTTGGTCAACAACATGGTGACCTAGATAATCGTACCATTGAATTGTTTGACTTAGTGAGTAGGGTGATGGGTTAGAGATTAATTCTCTTTTTTCTTAATTTTTGTATTCCACTTCCATCACGAATACAAGTAATTCTTATTTATAATGCTTATTTTTTTAATATGATAAATATAATATTATTAGAGATATGTCTACATTTTTTATATATTTTTCTATATTTTTACAACCTTTTGCATTTCTATCTATTTTTTTAAATTTTTATTATTTAATTATAACATCATGGGTTGACCCGCTTGACCTATATGGTTGAATCATGGACCTAGCATTTGGATGGAAAAACCATTTTGCTTTTGGAAAAATTTGAATTATTTTATTTTCAATTTTATCATTAATAAAAATAATGCTTATTTTTCACACCTATTTTTGTTTAATATGATGAATATATAACATTAGAGATGTGTGTAAATGTTCTATTTTACAAAATTTCTGTACTTCTCTGTATTTTTTGTGTTTATATTTTCTTTAAATATTTATTGTTTAATTATAACATCGTGAATTGACCCATTTCATTGTGAAGTTTAGACTGCCATACACCACAAAGATAGTTGTTCCCATTTTTTATAATTTTTGGTTTTTCGTAATTCTTTATACTTTTCTATTTTTTTTAAATTTTATTATTTAACTATAATATCAAGGGTTGGCCCATTTGACTCAAAGTATTGAACCACTGGCCCACCACCCAAGCAAAAAAATGGTAACCATAATCAGGTGGATTTTCATAAAAATTCATGAGGGGTTTCTATTGGTCAAAGTCATTTTGATAACATGTCTTTCTGGCATCATAGATTTTTTTTTTCTTAAAGTTATTGTGTATGGATTTAACATATGAAATTTAAAGATGAAAAACAAAATTATCTTAAATATAGGATTCGATTTGAGAGAATGGTAGCTGATACCTTAAATGTGGGACTTGATTAGAGGGAAAAGAATGAGCTCAACCCTCAAAATAGAGAGGGGCCAAAATTCAAAAGAGAGGTGTTCTAGTCAAGAAAAAGTCCAAAAATCTAAGTTCTAATTTTCCTACTTTCTATAGTATTATAGATACAGATATAAATATAACTATAGATAATGATAAACCAACCAACCTCAACTATTAAGTTTAGGAAATAAGAACATTTGGAGAAAGGAAGTAGAGAAGTTGGGGCAACCTGAAATTGACCAATCTCAACCCAACACGAAGTTTTTGGGTTAGGTTATGGTTCAATAGCTCAGGTTGGTTACAATTGACCTCAACCCAACCTGACATGACCCAAATTGCACCCCTAGGTAGGGGTATAATCGAGTCAAGTAAAGCTGAGTATTAGGCTGCTTGAGCTCGAGATTGACTCAAATACATAAAGCTCTAAATTCATGTTTTTGGCTAAAAGTTGACTCTTGTCAGTACATGTAAGCTACTTGAGCTCGACTCGATTTGAGTTGATTATAAATAAGTTAGTAGTAAAAATTATAAATACATTAGTATTAAGCATATTAAATATATTAAAAAGTTATAGATAAATTAATATTATAATTACTATAAATAAAAATATATAATGAAAATCAATTACAAATTTATTAATTTATATTATAAGGAAAGTTCCAGTTTAGTACCCTGTGCTTTAGGGGTAGTGTCAAGTTAGTACCCAAATTTCAAATCATGTCACTATAGTATTTAAACTTTCAAAAACTATCAATTTAGTCCCTACCGTTAGCAGTCCACCAGTTAACTTATAATGTGAAGACATTTGCAACTTAAATTTTTTAAAAATGTCAAAACTACCATTCAAAAAGAAGACATTGCTCCTTGTCTTCTGTCTTAAGATTGAACCATATTGTTCATTGCCTTCTACCATAAGTGTCCTGTGAGAGCAATGACTTGGGTTTTGATGCTACTTAATCACGTCGGTCTTGATCCCCTCCGTCAATTTTGATGGTCTCTTCTTTAGTTGGTGAGTCTCTTGTTTTATAGATACAAGTTGACCATTTGCTATAAGTGCCTCTGCATGAATAGTTGTCGCAGTGCACTCCATGTGGCCATTACAAACAGGGCATCTGCCTAGCGCCCATTGCAGGGAACATGAGGATAGAGAGCCACAAGGAGAGAAAGGCTACGTGCTCCAATTCATCCCCATGACCCATAAAGTAGTTAATCCAGTCCGAGTGGGTGGGTTTCTTTGCTTTTGTTTTCAAAAATTTCTTGCACTCTTTCTTCATTTCTTCTCCTATCCCTACAAGCTCTTCCGACAAGCTACCTGTTACGAGTCCACCTAGAATCAAGAATCCTCCAAGAACAAAAACGTACGTCCTCCAATGTAATGGTTGTTTCTCCCCAAGGGAAGACAAATGTGTTTGTCTCTGAGCACTAGAACTCGACTAGCCAAAGTATGAGTTCACCATCGCTTCAAATTTGACATGCAGAACTCCTGATTGCTTTATGTATACCGACATCATTCCAAATGTCTCTGTAATGTGGATGCAAATGCTTGTTCCATTCTTTCCATTTCTATGGACTTCTCCACCTCCACCCTTTGAAAGTAATCTTTATAGGCCATTTTGGGAGCCAAGAAGCCGTTGTGTCAAATAAGAGGGAAACTGAGGGGAATTGAACGACTTCACCAGGATAGCCTGTACTGGGTTTGAGGAATTTGACCATCCTCAACATTGGCTGTCCTGCTGTAAGGGACACCATTGTTTCCTTTCTCTTGTCAGCAATGGCGTCGCTGCCTAATGGCTCTATGTATTTCACTCTTGCCATTGTTGAATCAATAAGACATGTGGAAGGAGAGAAGTGGAGAATGTTGCAAGTAATTTGTTACCTCCATGGGTAGAATTAAGAAATTAAAAGCACTACAATCTCATTATCTAAAACATTAACAAAATAGATTGAGGGTAATTAGCTATTGCTCCATCAATGAGAATCTAAACACCCTTCTTGTGTAATCGTATTCTTCTTAGAAAAGCATCCACATTTATTGTGTGTGGCGAATCTCTATGCTCATTTGAATTTAAACATCCGTTTTCTACTGATGCAGTTCGAAAGATATCAAGACACTCTCTATGTCCACTCTAATAGACAATTTTATAGAGAATGTGATATATATGGTACCATTGATTTCATATTTGGGAATATAGTTGTTGTCTTCCAGAACAATAACATGTTTGCTAGGAATTGTGCCACAGGTGAATTGTGCCACCAGGAACTAGAACTTATTCCCATTGATGTCTGCCAGGAGGTTGAGGTGTTGACGAAGCATTTTATGTGAGTATGGTAGATAAAGAAAATTAGATGATAGGTGAAGGGCATTTTTGTCCTTTTATATGATACTTAAACGCATATTAACGGTTTTAGACCAAATTGATAGTTTTTAGAAGTTTAGGTACTACATTGACATGATTTGAAGTTCGGATACTAACTAGGGGTGTCCATGAAAAACCGAACCAAACCAAGAAAACCGAACTAGAAAATGCGGTTAACCGAACCAATCGGTTCAGTTTTGGTTTGGTATTTTTGAAAAACCGAAGGACCGGTTTGGTTTTCGGTTACCCTAGAAAAAATCGACGGTTAACTGAACCGACCGGTATATATATTTTAAATATGTCACATATTTTCAATATTTTATATATAAATATATATACATTATATATTTTTATAACATTTATAATATATGATATATCATTTATTATTTATAATATAATATTATACATATATTTATATAATATATATTATGAACTAAAAAAACCGAAAGCCAAAGAACCGAACCGATCAAAAACCGAAACTGATGGACCGGTTAACCGGTGGTACCGGTTCAGTTTCAGTTTGGAGAAAATGAAAAACTGGTAGGACCAGTTCAATTTACAAAAAATGTCCATGGTTTGATTAACCCCCTTACTAACTTGACACTACCGCTAAGGTACAGGTTACTGATATTGAGGAGCTTAATTAGGCTCGTGAGCCACTCTCCGAATTTAGCTCTACCAAATACTTGAATTGAGTAAAGCTCAACTCGAACTCAATAGCTTTGAGCCAAAGTTTGAGTATTTGGTGAGCCAAGCCCAAGTAACTCATGAATAGGCTCGACTCACTTACACCCTACCCATAGGGGCTTTATGCATTTGTGCTTTGAAAAAATAAATCCTAAAGCTTATCCAAATGCAAAGTTAATTAATAGAAAGTGACTTCATGTAATAGAGTGGAGTTGGTACCACTAGAAACTTTACAATACTTTGAAGGAAATCCTATTTAGTCATCCATCAAGGTGGCAGTGATGGTAGTACATAATGAAGGGGAGAATGGCGTTTGACAAAATGCCTCTATAAAGCCTAAGGATGGTAAGGATTTGCAAGAATATTACTATATACTTAATTAATTAATAATTGTTATTAAGTTTGCTTTTTCCACTATTTTCTTTTTTGCAGCCAAACAATGGAACATGAAAAATTTTTATAAATTCTCCCTTTTCTCATCCCACCAAAATCTTCCCACAAATCAAACGCATCCTAATGGGTTTATTGAGGAGGAAATCTATATAAAGCAGCCCAAGGGATTTGAATATCCCCAATTCCTCAATTATGTGTGTGGTTTGCATAAGGCCTTGTATGGACTCAGACAAAGAACCATGGGTTTCTATAATTCGAAGTTTGAACCATTATTGGTCATACATTGTTCTGCTTACGTTTATATCCTAATTTATGTTGATGATCGGCTGGTAACAAGCCAGTCAACTACATTGATGCAATCAGTTATCATCACTTTAGCTTATGAGGTTTCATTGAAGGACCTAGGTTCATTGCATTTCTTGGGGTGTCCTACCTAGTGGAGCAAAAACCTCAAATACGGGACTGGTTTAAAGCTAATTTTGCCAACCAGGTGAAGGATCATTCATTCCTCTCGGGATGTCATTTGTTCCGAACCGGATACAGAAGTGGAGATAGATAGCTCGTGGTCGGGACCATTCTTCTGAACCTCTCGCGATGTCATTTAATTTGCCGGTTGCTGATCTTCCTTCCCGAGGGGGAGGGCGAGGAGTAGAAGAAGCAGATGCAATAGCACAACTCGATCGGTTCGTTAGAGTAGCTGTCTTCCTACTATACATTCCCATGTCTTCCGCTGTGTTTTTGCTTTTTGGCCATCGAAGTTAGGTTGATCGAGGCCTTGGTTTTGGTTATCTCGTGTGTTGTCTCAGGCCCTTGAGTGGGTGTGCTTGGGATGGGAGTGGTTGTTTTGGGGTCAGATCTACCATGCTTGTTTCCTTTTTATATACTTTCTTTCTTTGTTTTTTTTTCAATAAAAGCTACCTTCTCTTTTTCAAAAAACAAAACAATGGAAAAGGAAAAAAAAAAAAAAAAAAAAGAAAACAGAAGAAAGAACCACAAAAGGAGCAAAACTCCTGCATGTCGAAGAAAAAAAATCTCCACACCCTAACAAAGGAAGAACCACCCACACCCAGCTGCTGCACCAGACAAACCCAGAAAAACTAAACAAAACCTGCCAAAGCATTCAAAGAAAACATCTGGATCCGTGCTCTCTACTTGGGCACCCTTATTATGGTGTGACAATGTGGGTGCCATCTACCTGACCTCTCATCCTGTATATTTCATTTTCAGGTTCATACACGCCATGTGGAGGTAGATTCTCACTTCCTACGGGAAATGATTCTTCGAAAAGAGTTAGATGTTCGGTACCTTGCTACTGTTGATCAATGGGCAGACCTGTTCACTAAGTTGTGTTTCAAGCTTCCTGTCTTCCATGGCCAGTTCAGCTTAAGGGGGCGTATTGAGGAATCTATCCACGTCAGCAATTCTTCTCATAACACAACACATGTTTGTTGTGAATACTGAATAGATATAAACGCACTCTGTAATCCGATATCCTTTCATTTCATGTATTTGTATTTCACCCAAACACTGCCCTCTGCATTCTCATCCATCAAACCAAACCAGCGTTCAGGCAATCTGAAAGGATCAGATTTCTAAAGTAGAGAGAAGGAGGGGGAGGGCGGCAAAGATCTCCACCCGCCTGTGCACGCGCCTCTCTAACTTCGATCTCTTTCCCCAATGCTTCTCCTTTTCTTCTTCGTCGCCTCACTTTAATCGAAAACGTTACCGATCTCATCTAGATCGACAAAACCAGATTCTCTTCTACACGAGAGGTACCAAGAACGAACGGCCACTGATTTCTACTTGCGGAGCCTGTGCAATCGTGTCTCTGCTCTCGAGCTGGGATTTGATCGGTTCCCCGGAGAAAAGTGGCCTCGATTGGAAGTATAAGTGGACATCGGAGATTAAGGGAGGAAAATCCAAAACGGTGTGCTAGAAGCTGTAGAAAAGAATTTCAAGTGGACGGCTGAGATTAAAGGGCCGGGAAAATACTCTTCCATCTCTCACACTTATATGTTCAAAGCATCAACATCTCCTGCCGGTGCCGGAGAGTACAGTGGTGATTCCTCCAAGCCTAAGAACGAAGGCGCTAAACATTTGCCCTCCATACGTGTAGTGGAGATTGAACAACCGACTGATCATGGAGCCATTGTTTTTAAATAGGTCTGGTTACTCCCTTGTTTACCTCTACCGCTTACTGCTTTAATGGTGAATAGTGAATGGTGATTGCAGAAATGCTGAAGTTGAAAGTGGCAGGTCAAACCGACGTTCGGACAGGCAATTTAAAAGGATCAAATTTCTAAAGTAGAGAGAAGAAGGGGGAGGGCGGTAGAGATCTTCGCCCGCCTACGCACGCTCCCCCATTCGGTAGTTGCAGCTACGTCGTCGTTGGCAAGGGATGGTCGCGTCCATGGATGGCGCTCCCTCCCTCTTTCGACTAATAGGGCAAGTGTTTGAATTTGAGTTAAAGTCATTTGACTTTTTCTGTTCATACTTAACCATTGGAAGATTTTAAACAATAGGAATAATGATAGTCAATTTTTAAACAGCAAGGATACACTTAATCAATTGGCTAAACCATAAATTTACCCTATATAATTTTTACAGTACAACAAGGTATGGTATCTGAAAAACTTGAACCATACGTGAATTTGGGTGAAAATGAATTGATTGGTTTATCAGTTTTCAAGGTACCATACCGTTTCGTACCACAGTTGAATTCAGAAAAGACAATAATGCAACGTGGCAAAATCAATTGTATTTATTATGTCACATCTCCAAAACAAATGCTATGCTTTGGTGTCTACACGTGCAGTTCTGATTCAAGTCAATGGTGAGTCGTTCAAGGACAATACTATATCTTTCTGACTTCCTTGACTCGCTGCGAACCGTTGCCAAATAAATCATTTTTCAAACCAAATAGTTATGTTACTCCTCAAATGGTAATTCCATGGACTGCACTAAATGTCTGCAGGCGAAATTCCAGGCTACACCTACATAATTCATTCCCATTTCAGGTGTTGTTTCTACTTTCTACTGTGCTTCTTCTCTGAAACCCTATCACGTTGTTTCTAGTACTTTTCGGAGAAGAAGAAAGAAGAGAGAGAGAGAGAAATGTTTGAAGAAGAATCGACGGGCAGTTCAAGCATGCCGGAAGCCATCAGGCCTATCTCTAACAACAGCCCATCATGTCCCAGTAAGGACTCTTCTGCATCTTGTTTCTGTTTAATTACTCTCCTGATGTATCTCAAATTTTAATGAATTTTCTCGACCCCATCTTTCTTTTCTCATTAAAGATTCTATTCCAAATTCCATAAGTCAAAAAGTTCCTTCATAATAATAATGCACGAATCAGAGTCATGTACACAATTTCTCCCATGGATTTTGATACTGAGATTATTTTCTTTGAAAAGATGCGGAGGAAAAGAAGAGAAGGGTTCATATTGACATGAATGAGATACCGAAAGAAGACGACAATAGTGATTACAGCCATGAATACGAAAGGAGAGGATGTGAAGGGGAACAAGAAGGCACGTCGACAAAAAGAAAGAAACTGAAACTAACTGTTCAACAGATTGCCGTCCTAGAAAAAAGCTTCAAGGAAGACAGCTTACTAACCAAGGTAGCAACCCCATGTCGCTAAGTATATATATTTTTTCTAATACTCCTCACAAAGGCACTAGACACCACATATCTGGAACACTATATCATTTCTACTAGTCGATTCCCTAATCTGTCTGTCTATATGTACCACACACAGCATGCCCTTTGTGTGATATAAAATGGATTTAAGTGGTACAAGAAAAAATAAATGTGAGAGTATCATATATTTCTTTACCTAAAATCTTTATGCTTTGGTGATTTTCATTTCCAACCATCAATTTCTCTGGCTTTTATGGTTACAGAGATGTCAATGACTCATGTCTTACATTCTGAAGTTGTATAGAATTAGGGTGGAAAATATATATATATATATATATGTATATTCATTACAGGCTATTTAGAAGTATGTTCTTTAATAAAATATATAATTTGTTTCAGTAAATATATCCACATTATATATCTTTATATAGTTAATATGCAGTTTCCATGGCATAAAACATAGTAAAAGGTTTGAATAATAAGACAATGTACTTCAACTTAGATTTTCTAAATGCAATTATATTTGGAAGGTTAAAACCATGATGTTTTTATGAATAAATGACTTGTTAGAGATTTTTCGCACATGATTTTTTTATAGGCCTTTAGGCTACAACCCCATCATTTAGACATGTGGTCTATTCATCTTTCTAAAAATTTAAACACGTGACATTTTCTGAGAAGTTGTTGTTAAAACCCACAAACCACTACCACCATTAAGACAAGTGGCCTTTTTATTTTCTAGAAAGCTAGACATGTAACAGTTTTTGATAAGTTGCTACTAAAGCCCACAATTCACTACCACCATTTAGACACGTGGCATCCTATTAATTCAAGAAATATGATCCCAAAATTGGGTTGTTTCATTTCTAAACATTCTCAATAGACAGTTATTTATTAGCTCAACACATGTTTATCTATAGTCTATTAAATACAAATGGTAGGATTGGTTAAAAGATTATCATAAATTCACATTTGTTTTTAAATGATTTTTTTTCAAAAAGAAAATACTTTATTAATTATAAACTTGATTTAACTTTTAGGAAGCAACCTAATTTAACTTTTAAAAATAAACATCTCAAAATAGATTTATTAGACAAATAGTAAATACCAAATAAAATGGGTTAATGTTTACCAATAAGATCTCATTTAATATATTAAATCAAATTAAAAAAATATAAATTAATAATGGGCTTCAAATAAAATAGGTCTGAATAGATTGCCACTTACAAAGATGCAAGACTCATATTAGTTTTTTTTTTAATTTAATTTTTGATAACTAAATAGTAAACTTTAAACTAAATTATACACACATTTAGTTACCCCATACTTAGTATTGGGGTCATTCTCTAGTATACTATAATTTGCAACAATTTCTTCACTTTATTTTTACACTAATTAATTGTTTCGGTTACCAGTATTTCTTGTAGCTTAGCAATGCGACATCAACATTATTATTTCTTTGTTGTTACTTTTTCTTTTTTTTTTTTGAGAATTGAGAATAGCCTGTTAAATTTAATTCAAGGCACTTATCCATATCTATCTATTTAGATTGTTTTTATAATTAAATAAGAAAAGATTTCAAGGCAAAGAAAAAAAAAGAAACTATTTGTAACAGATTATAACTGAAAAAATATGAATACTTTACTACTATTTTAAAACCCATATGAATGTTCTGTTCAATTATAAAAACTCAATAAGTAATTGTAATACCAAAGAAACTCTGTTGTATTAATTAATTCAATGATTTTCGTCTTCCTACCTAAATTAACCCTTACATTGATGCTCTAATTTATAATATTTAAGCTGACAAAACAATCCATTCGTTTTTAAGAAAGGACCTTCACTGCATTTGTTCTTCTAATTCCCTTTTATTACCAGTATTTATATATAATCTCAGTTTCCACAACTAGGAATAAGGTCGACAAAGAGACTTTGGCTGATCCTGACTCCTGAAGAGCCTCTTTGGCTGAAGGCTCAAAAAATCCATGTGTGTTTTCACTATGCATCACCTGAAGTTTAAGCATGTCTAGTTATGGTCCTCCTATCGTTTTCTAAGACAAAAGATTAATATATTCAACCGCTGGAAAATCTCTGGATCCTATCCTAGTGGCAAACTCTATTGTTAGTAAATTCAAGAGTTAGGGAACCTCTTTTCATTATTCGATCTCATCTCCTTTCCTTGTCTCCTACCACCATTTGAATGTAAGTTAGAGCTAAGTTGGTAGAAGTAGGCTCAAAGTAGGTTTATATATTGATAAGGTAAGGGTCAACACTAATGCTAATAATAAGAGGGTTTTGATCATAATTCATAAACCCTTTGAATTTTTATGGGGTTATTTATGATTAGAGGGGCAGCACTATATCAAGGCCCTTGAATTAAAAATTTCTATAGGTTTTATTTACGATTAAAAGGAATATTGCATGATGTATTCATATTTGCCAACCAATGTTATATCTTGTTTGTTATTTGGATTTTTATCTCTAATTTTGTGATGCATTCTGAAATCCATCACTTTATGTATGCGTATGTGGAGAAGCAGGGAGAAAAAGTTAGACTTGCAGAAGAACTTAATCTTACCCCTCGACAAGTTCTGGTGTGGTTCCAAAATCAAAGAGCAAGGTGAGTTATATTGCAAATAATTGCATGTTACTACAAATTGTGTAATATGATCACATTATATCTTGTAATTTTCTCTAAAGAAGAACATTTGGTCTATATAATATATCAAGAAATGGAAAGGATTGTTTAGATCGTTATTGGTATGCAAACTATAAACAATTATATTGGTTTCATCACCTTCCTAAACTAATCAGACATTCCCGAACTATAGACAATTATATGATCACATAAGCTTCCTCATATATCAAACCTATTTCCAGTCACCTTCCCGAACTAACCCGACATTCTTGAACCTTATGCATGTTTAGAGTATTAGGGGGCATTTTACAGCATGAATTGCTTTTCTTGGTTGTGCGTGTTTTTAAAATTGAAACCAAAAACATGTTATTGAATTTTTTGTCTGCTTTTTCAACATCATGTTTCATAAATCATACAAGTTCTTTACTAATGAATTTGTTTTTGTTTGTTGGTTTCAAAAGCATGTACCGTTTATTGAAACAAAACCAATGTATTTTTCCCTTGGAAAACAAATTAAAACAGAATTCAAGAACACATTTTTGTTGTTTTTTGCTGATGTAGCGATTCCAAAAACAAATGGAAACGAAAACATTCATGTTGTAGAACGCCCCCTTAGGTTTCCATTTATTTCTCTCCTTTCTAGGAATGTCTTTCTACTGAGAAACCACTCTAACTAGCAAGGTGATATATTCTGCTTGGCTTATTACATGGTGTCCTAGGAGGGTTCTATTTGTATAATTAAAAAAAAAAATGGAGCCTCCCTAGGAATGATCCTTTTCATATGCAGCCACCACCAATTTGAGTCGAACCAATGTCATCATCTCCCTTGGCTGGATAATAGCTCCGCTCGTTAACAAATTTCAGGAATAATCATGTAACAGAAAAGCTCTGGATTTTGCCTGGTTGATACGTACCAAGTTGTGTTTATATTTATAAGCAGTTGTGCAAATTATCTCTACAGTCAGTTTATTTTTTCCCTACTTTATAAGATGCTTAACATTCCCGTTTCTTAATTTTCTTTTGCTGTTCTTTCCTCTTCTTATGATGCGGTTATAGAATAAAAATGAAGAAAACAGAAGTCGACCATGAACAGTATAGACGATTGTGTCAAGCTTTATCAGCAGAGAACCAGAAGTTGCGAAACGAGGTAATGGAGTTGCGTGCATTGTTTCAGACACGTCAAGCTCCATGGATGGACGTTGTGTGCATGGCATGCAAGAGAAATACTTTCCCTTCTCACAACAATGAGTAGTTTAAAGAAAATTTCAGGTTATAGTTAATATCTATTGGACAACGTTTGATATTGAAGCTGGGGCTACAAATTGAATTTATCTAAGTTCCAGAGAAGAATGATTGAATGCATTAATTAATTAACCAAATCTGAGAGTTGCATCATATTTATAGATGAAAAAAGGTAAGTTCCCTCAAACTCATGGGGATCAACACCATATCTTCATGTGTTTGATAAAAAAAAAACTGCTACAACCTGATGATGCAAATGCTCCAACTACTTAAACTTGCATATCTGAAGATATTGCAAAATAACTTGTTTATTTTCATTTGAACGATAAGATACAGATTCTTGGTGCAATTACAATGTTACTAACCTCATTAATCCTACTAATTACACTAACATCTTGGTTTAGGAATTTAAATTCTTCTTTACTTACTTTCACCAACTGCTAATCATTTACTTATTACTACATTACATTTATTTTATTAAAATCATTTACATTCATTGCTTCATTTATTATTCAACTATATCACTTATTTTGAGTAGTTAATTTATCCTTGAGATTCTAGTAGATATCTTCTAACTGCTTGAATCTCACATTGATTATTTCAATAGCTAGTACTTTTCATAGCTATTATTTTGTGGTTAATCTTATATCTCCAGCTATACAAATTGGCACACACTTCTTGTGTAGATACTGCAACAGCACTAACATTTTATAGTAGTTCATTTACTTTATGGCAAATCTCTTAAAGTACCCTTAAGTTTTAGGGAATTGACTTATTCACCCCTACTGCTTTAGCCTCTGTTAGTGTTCCATCACAATCCGTTCATAAGTGACACCATGTGATGTATAGATTTTTTTAAAACCCAATATTACCCTTTTATGATTAATTTTGCCCTCCATTATTCTTTAAATTTTCAAAGCCTCAACTATGTACTTTGTTGCAGACAAACAAAAAAGTCTCATCGGAAGAATCACAAACACACATAACAATAAATTCTATTTTTAAAATGATATTTATGGATTTCTGAAAATTTCAAGTTGTAAATCAACGAACCCATCTTTAAGAATGTCTCAAACTTTTGAGATTTTCAAGCTAAAAATCACTCAGCTCAATCTCTCAAATCCAATAGAATATTCTCTAACCCTCCCAGATATTTTAATATTCCTATAAAGATAACAAAAACCACAACAAAAACTTGCTTAGTTTAAATCCTATTTCTTTCTTAGTCATCTTGCAAAGCAGAGTTGTGATTAGTTGCTCCAACAACAATTGTTGCTCTATTGTTTGACGGATAATCTAAGTGACTCCGGACTGATTGTAGCAATTCTTTTGCACAATTGATTACCTCGATCAACTTTCCTTTCAACTCCCTGACCTCCATCATTCTGTTAATAGAGCTAACAGTAGGAGGACTTAGTCAATTATTAGAAAACTTGGGGATACTTTAAGTCAATTTCTAAACAATAAGGGTGAGTAAGTCAATTTCCTAAAATTTAGGGGTACTTTAAGAAATTTTCCCTTTACTTTATTGCTACATTTTCTTTCAGCTGCTATTTATATTCAAGTAGTTAGTTGTAGTTATTGTCTTAAATTTGTTTAAGGGCAAATTTCTTAAATTGTCCCTACTATTTGGCTAATTGACAAATTATACCCTTATTGTTTAACTAATTTAGGGAAAATTCCCGATAGGTACCTTGTAGTTTAGGCCGAGTGCCAATTTAGTACCCGTACTTTAAATCGTGACAATCTAGTACCAAACTTTCAATTTGGGACAATTTGGTACTCGACGTTAGATTTCCGTCAATTAGAAGATAAAAAGTCTTAAATACCCCTAGTGCTATTTTGACCGATTAAAATTATTAAAATAACCCATCAAGCAATGCAAGTAGAAACCACTATTCATACTTGCATTTATAGAGAACCAGCTCCCTCACGCTGGTGGTGTCAAGCGAATGTGCCGCCGGGAAAGTTGATTTCGATGTACACAACGCCAAAAAATTATTGTGCCGTCAAGAATCCGAGAAGCAGTGTTGTTTTCAAAGGACGACTCCCGTTTCCTGTCGCTGGAACATTCTTTTGCCCACAGTTTACTCAGCCATTGCCAGAGAAGACGACTTGTTGTCGGTGCCGAAGAGACAACCACGGTTCATTCATCCAACCCAGAATTAAGACAACAGGTTTCATTCGTTCAACCCAAAATGAAGAGGAAGGTCGGCTCTCTTCTCCTCTTTCGTTTGTTCAACCCAAAATGAAGACAACAGGTTTCGTTCGTTCAAAAAACTCGGATTGGAACGAATCGAGCATACTAATTCATGGTTCCAAAAATAGCAATCCCCCACAATAATTCATAGTTTCAAGACTTTAAACTCAGTCATTTTTTGCAACTTCTTGCAGGTAATTCTCTACACCCCTCTTCCCCTAATGAAAAACTTTAGAATCCTTTTGATATAGATAATTACGGATTTTCACTTCAAGACTGCCATATCCAAGGATGACTAGTAATTGAAACAATGTCTGCTCGCAATTGGCATTTGTACGTGCAATTGATTGGGAAAGGTGGAAAATACTTTCTTAAATTCTATTTCATAATCCATTCGTAATGGCTTACTGATGCTTTCTGTTTTCGTCGTCGCATCATCAAAATAGTATCTCATTATAAATACCATGTATAAGTTGTTTGGTTAGGAATTTTCGTTCATACAAAACCTTCACTGGGATAAATCAGAAATTTTTCTTAAAGAACATGTTCAAACCAAACGTGGAAAGCTATTCCTTCATTCCTTGGCTTGGATAGGGATTTATTTTCTCTGTTCAAATATCAAACACTCATATTGTTTTTGCAAGAGAAAATTTTACAGTCTGAATGTAGACTTTGTCTATCTTGAAAGAGTTATATCTGCAGCCAAGTAGTTCTCATATGGTATTTGAATTGGCCATTTTTCCGTAGATGCTAACTTGCCTACCTAAATGTGGCAATGGGTTGGTTATGTTGGAGATTAGTTAGATTCAGGCAGGGCCAAATTATGTTGGAGATGAAGGTCAGTAAGGACAAGCCTTAGATGATGGGGATGTCGATGGAAATTAGTCATATTGATCTTGTTAGACTATTAACTGGTTTGAGCTATGGTAGCCCAGGAACACAGTTAGGTTGGGGTTTTGGGTTGGTTGTCAGCATGGGTAAATGGTTGGCACATATAACCCTTATCAGGACTTAAGTTGCACAAATTTCTCGTATTTCTTAAGAGACATGAGTACTACATTAAAATCTTCTTTCAGATTCATTGCAGAAATTCCAGAACTCTCAATACCTTGTACAACCACAACTTTGTTGTCATTTTACCTGGTGATTCAGTGGCAGGGATTGTGGTGTCAAATGGAATTTTGAACTTCTTAAACATCTATAACACTCTGCTGATTGTCCGGCTTGTTTTGACCTGGTTTCCCAACACTCCTCTAGCCATTGTTATCCCTCTCAGGTGTGCTTCTTTAACTCTCATGAATGCTCTCCACTTACTAGTGTAAAGAAAAATCAATGTTGAGCAATCAAAGCTATTGGAGTTCTGAATTTGCTTGCATGTGATTGTGCATCGCCAATTAGAATACAAAGATATGCTATCTGATTTTCTAGACACTTAAAATTCTAGTGGAGCCTACACAACTGATTTTTGTTGTTATCCTTGCAGTGATTGCTTTGAATTTTTTTGTCTTCTATGCCTCAAATGTTTTGATTTGGAATTTCTTTTTTTCCTCCTTCATTTAGCACTTTGTGTGATCCTTACTTGAACATATTCCGATGGATTATTCCACCTCTTGGAGGGACACTGAATCTCTCTCCTATTCTAGCCTTTCTAGTTTTAAATGCCTTCACCAGCACTACCGCTGCTCTTCCTTCTGAATGGCCCAAGAAATGACAATTAAAACCCTAATTGTGTTTTGATTTTTTGAACCAGGCCATACAAGAGCCAAGAGAGAGTTTTCCTTTCTGAGAAAAGGATTCTAAAGAGAAGAGATTCTAAAGAAAAGGATTTACAAAAATGGCTGAGTTTAAAGTCTTGAAACTCCGATCAACAGATGATAACAACGACTTATGTAGTAGCTGGATGATATCGGGGAGTGTTGAAACGATGCATGAAACGCCAAAAAGCGACCTGTGCTTTTTGTTCATTCAACCTAGAATGAAGACAACAAGTTTCGTTCGTTCTAACCCAGAATGAAGACAACAGGTTTCGTTCGCTCAACCTAGAACGAAGACAAGGGATTAGGGAAATAAGAGAGTTTTTCATAAAAGGTATTTTTGGCATTTTGAAATTTTAACCCACATGTGAGTTTCTAACTGACGGAAATCTAATGTCGGGTACTAAATTGTCGCAAATTGAAAGCTCGGGTACTAAATTGTCCCAAATTGAAAATTCAGGTACTAGATTGTCATGATTTAAAGTACGAGTACTAAATTGGTACTCGGCCTAAAGTATAGGGTACTTATCGGGAATTTTCTCTTGTCTTAAACCACCCTTATTGTTTCTGATAATTGTTATTATCGTTAAATTCTAACAAAAAGGATGAAAAGTAAGTTTTACCCTTCCATTGAATCCCATCCATCATCTTTTTTCAAACGTTGGCACCTCCTTCCCGATTCCATGCCTATCATCGTCATTGTAACCCAAATCCACATCACCTGTTGAACTATCATCTTTGTTGTGGTTTCACCATCTTATTCCTCTCACTCTCACTCCTCAAGTCTAGACAAAATTTGTGGAAACGCAAAGAACACCGACAACACAAAGTACTCAAGCTCATCTAGGCAAAAGAACACTAACAACACAAAGCACTCAAGTTCCTCCTCCTCCTCCTCCTCTCTCTCTCTCTCACCTCAAATGTAAGGACACCAATCGCTAATGCGCTCTCCAATATCCAGGATCCAACCTTATTGCTTCCTCACATTCCCTTATGGCCTTGCCCAACCTACCAAGCCCTGTCAATGCCACTACCCTATTGCTCCAGCATCTGCCGATATGGCAATGGCTCGATCATACAAACAAAGCGCTTCTATAAAGTTTCTTCTTCTATACTGCTCATTGCTTGCCATCACTCATTTCACCATCATTGATTCCCCAGCGAATTGTATATTCCCAGTCACATTCCCTCCAGTCGCTCCTCCTCCATTGTCGGAGCCCAATTTCCCTCCACCAACTCCCCGCATTATACTCATGTGCCCATAATTCCCCGTCCCATACCCCAAAACGTCTCTGTGAGTAGAGCTCCAACATGCCATGCCCGTCTTCAAAATCCTGCAGGAGGAACAAATGTTCCCACTAGGAAGAACATTCATAATCGACGAAATAACCGAGCTGCCACCACTACGACTGGTGACGCTTCCACCTGAGTTTATTAATGGGGCACTACCAAAATTAGATCTCCTGTGACCCAGCTTGGAATTATGAGCCACGATAGCAGATCAGACGCTTTTAGAGGTAGTCGGGCTACTCTCGCTCGACCCAGAGAGCTCACCGAAATGATTGTTCCCACCTTCATCAGACCTCTTCACAATTGGGTTATTCCAAGTCTTTCTAGAAATAGAGCGAAAGGAACTAGATGATGGCTCAATCTTTCCACCTCCACCGGAGTTGCAATCTTCCCATCAGGCTTTGAAGGAGGAGAATGCCAAAGTTGTTATTGTGAGAAGCCATCTTCTGTGTGTTGTTTTTGGTTCAGAAGGGAATACATAGCAACGAGAAGTTGGGAACTAGTGATGGGCGATTCTGAGAGGAGGGTTTTAATTAGGGTTTAGAGCTATTGGCCACTTAGCCAACCTATGGGATATGCGTGGAGAGGTGTAGTATAGCCGATTGACAATCAAGTAATCGTTGGATAGTAGCAGAAGCTCGTCTGCGTGACTTTTTGCTACTACAAGTGTTTCTAAAAGACCCCCTATTGTTTCTCTCTCGTTCTTGCCGATTGCCCACATCCACCGCTGCCGCTTTTATTTCTTCTACCATTGATCATCTACCACTGCCACACAAACAACTGACAACTACTCAATGGCTCAGAGCAAGAGAGGGGATATTAGAGCAAGGCTCGTTGCCGTCTCTGTTTGCCATTGTGAAGAGCTTGGCTTGCTGCTATTGAGAAGAAAAAGATCAGAAGAAGAAGAAGAGGAGGAGGAGGAGGAGAGGGGCGAGAAGGGAGAGGGAAGAAGGGTAATGTTGGATTTTAAGAAAAATTATGTCACATGGTGTCATGTGTGTACGGATTTTGATAGATTATTAATGGATGCTAATGGCAGGGGTAGAACCAGTCAATTGTCAAAAACAGTAGGGGTGGTTTAAGACAATGGTTAAATAGTAAGTGTACAGTTTGTCAATTAGCTAAACAATAGGGGTAGTTTAAGAAATTTTCCCTTTGTTTAACTGCTAACTCCTACAATCTCTATGTTTATATTGCTTATTTGCTTGAAGTTGCAGTTCTTTATTTAGTAGTAAAGTGAATCACATTGGTCAATCTTCTGATTAACTGTTGAATACAGTTGTTAAGCCTTTATTCCATTGCTACTTGAATTGAATCTTCAAGAAGGCTTAGCTTTAGTTTAGGGGAAGGTATTTGAGCTTAAACTATTTAAGTTTTAAGCTATACCCAATTCACCCCCTCTTGGGTAAAACCATTGGTTGTAAAACTGATAACAAGAAAATGGCGAAGAAAAGTTATCTTTACTTCATTAAACTTATCAAATATATATATAGGCATTTATTACAAGGAGCCAAAGGAGGCTAACGTGGCATTTACCAAAACAAATTCATAACCGACTTTATAACAAACTTCTTTGCGAGAGTAAAACTCACCGCAACTTGCGTCAATCAGTATTCTCCTAATACCCCCCTCCCCTTCAAGTTGGAGCATGAGGATTAAAAATTCCCAACTTGGGTAATAAATAAGCAAATCTATCTTGGCCAACAGCTT